>RSEF01000014.1:13157990-13190231 GCA_003993805.1 Himantopus leucocephalus | reverse complement strand
GGGGGGGGGGGGGGGGGGGGGGGGGGGGGGGGGGGGGGGGGGGGGGGGGGGGGGGGGGGGACGGGAGACCAGGAGTCAGGGCCCGGCGGCGGCGGCGCCCGGCGCTTCCCCCTCCCCCGGCGAGGTGTCCCCGGCGCTGCGAAGTCGGGGAGGCGCCGCGGGGCCCCTCCTCTGCCCTCCCGCCCCCCCCAGCGCCCCGGCACAGCCGCTGGCCGACGCCCGGCTCGCTGCTCCCGGCCCGCCGGCCGCCCCCGTTGCCTGTGCCCCGGCGCGCTGGTGCCGCTCCGCCGCCGCCAGCGCTCTCTGTCTCAAAATGGCGGCTGCGGTAAACGCCGTGAAATGTCACATCCGCATGAGGGGCAGCCCAGCGAGCCGGGGAGGGGGAGGCAGCGCCGCGGCCGCCCCGGGAACAGCAGCCGCTGCCGCCGCCGCCGCCACAGGAGGCCGGAGGGGCGGGGCCAGAGGGGCCGGGCCCGGGCGCCGGCGCCGCCGCGGCCTCCCCGCAGGCCGCCGCCACCTGCGCGCAGCCCGGGCGTCGCCGAGGGTCCCCGCGCGGTCGCCGCTGCCCGCGGCGCCGGGCCCCTCCCGGCCGCTGCGGCGGAGACCCGCTCCTCCTCCCGCCCGCCCGGCCCGGCCCGGCCCGGCGCGGAGGCTCCGGCTCCACCTGACGCTCGCCCTTGCGGGAGCCCGGGCCCGCCCGCGCCGCCCCCCGCGCCCCGCCGCCGCCGCGCGCCCCCTGGCGGCCGAGGGCGGCGCCCCCCTCAGCCGGGGCCTGCCGGGGGGCTGCGGGCCGCCTCAGGGCCCGCTACGCTCCGTCGGGGCCCCGCGGGGCTTCCGTGCCGTCTGCGGGCACGTTTCGGCCCTTGCCGGGCTGGGTGCGGGGCTCATGGCGGGCCCGGGGCCTGGCTGGCCCTTCCTGGGAGCCGGGGCACGGCCGGGCGAGGGGCACCCGCGATGGCCGTGTCTGAGGTGACCCCTGACGGAGCACCCACGTCCCTGGGCCGCCACACTTGTAGGGCATGGGCAGGCAGGTGAAGGACGTATTTGTATGACATGGAAAGAGCAAAGAGAGAAATTTGCTGCAAACAAGACTGTTCCTTGCCTGGATGCCGCTGTTTGTCATGTGCCTTGTATGGAGGATGTGGTCCCTCCCAGGGAAGAGTCCTGTCTGTTTTATCTCTGATGGAAACCGTGCGGATGAATAAATGCCACCTGGCTGGTCCGGTTTGGGGCTAGAGCAATGGAGGGAGCGACTTCACTGAGGGGTGAAAGAGGAGTTGGAAGGCTGTGGGGAGTTGTGTTAAACAGCCCAGTATTTACTTCACGGCCCTGGGGAGCCCAGGCAGCCGCACGGTCTCTGAAGGGAAGGGCTCAGGGCGTGCAAAATCGGGCCTCCTGAGGGGACTGAAAACCTACCTGAGCAGACAGTGCTGGTCTGACTGCAAGCGGATAAGTGAACTAGAAGTTTATTTTTCTAGTTTATAAAACGAACAAATCAAAACCAATCTGGGGGACAAGTCCAGCCTGTCTGGGCTCCAGCTGGCCGCTTCTCAGCAACACGGGAGCCTGCAGGGGTGGGCAGGAGAGAAAATGGTTTCCAAGTCTGAAGCACCACCTTAAGTAGTAAAACTCCAGGGCTGGAAAGAGGAAACATAAGGGAAGTTGAGGATATTAGTGGGAAGATCAGGGTTTAAAAACAGTTAATTTGATAGTTTGCCTTCCAACAAGTGCATTCTTGACTTTCCCTGTTTTTCCTCTCAATTCTCAAAAGCTGTTTAAAGAAAAAATGTTTTACAAACCTGAAAAAGGTTTGTTGCTATTGACCTAGGCAAAAACATGACAAATCTGCTAAACCTGGGTTTACAGTATCTCAGCAAAAAAGGGGGATTCGGACAGAGATTGATGCACATATCTTTTGTTTCTTAACATCCTAAACTTTGAATTCCCCACCGCCAGTCTTCCCTATAATTACCTCCCAGAACAATTGCTCTTTCCTAATGACTTCCATTCCAACCTCCTAAATCATACACAGGTTTAAACCCATCCCTCTGTCCTCCCTCCACAAGTGATCCCCAATACAGGACAAACAAGTATGTCGCAAGAAGGCGGCTATGGGTTATTACCTGATTCTTCAGCCATGGACACTGGGTTTGAGGGCACGGACCAACTGAGGAAAACAATTTCACTACTGCAAAGAAAGAGTCCCTGAAGTTAACCGTAAGCTGATGTTATCATAAGTGTTAAAAATGTTCTTTTATATACACAAACTTCACTGAGCTTCAGTTCGTTTTAAGGTAGCTAATTTTCCAAAATAGTTGAACTCTCCTACTGTTTTAGGGCAGCAGCGGTTGTGCAAAATACATCTGTACAAATCCTCTGCTGTGGAAAGGGCAGTATGGAAGGGAGAGGCAGGAATCCTCCGATCGGTAACTGGACACAGGAACAATGTATCACCAGTTTGTGAAGACAGCATATTGCAATCAAGTACTTGATTGTGTATTCCTAATTTAAGTGAACTTTATCTTTTCCGAGTCCAGCTACAATACAGGCTAAAGTACCTTATAATGTTTTGAAAAGACATACGAAAATGCATCATTTATATTGTGTGAAAATAGCTGTGAATAAAAAGAAAATCTCTTGAGAATTGATTCAGGTACTTATATTTAAGAGGGAATAAATTTTAAGTATGTGTATTTAATAATCTCAAATGCATTTCTGAAATAATTAAATAGTAAGCATTTTATACCATCAGCCAGCGATTGTAGCATTGTGGTTTGATTGTTTCTAGACAGGAAATAGAAATCTTATTAATTGCCAAGCCTAAGGTGGAGTCCAGATCTCAACACATGCTAACATTTTATCCCAACTACATGAAGAATACTTCTGGTGAATATTTCTGGCCCATTGCCACTCCCTCCTGAAACTTTCTGCCCTTCACCTTTCTCCGGTGCAAGACACAAAAGCTCTGTCCTTTGAAGGAAAGGACGGTCGCCTTTTGTATAACTGCCTGGCCATACCATTGCTACCGGCATTTCACCCAGCCTCTACTCCAGCACTGATATCCAATCACTCATTTATCCAGCTATTCCATAAATGCCTTCTGTTTTCTTAATAAATGTGTTACACGCCATCCTTGACAGCCACATCCCCCTGCAAGTGATTCCCGGCTACTGTAGTTCTGATGGCAAATTCCTTGTGCAGAAAAGTTGGGCAAATCCCTGGCAAGGGTTGCTGATATTTTTAAAAAAATAAAATAAAGATCACAAACGGGAACATGATGAATACAGTCTATGTATCCATTCCTATCGCTTTTATTCTTGTCCTTCCTTTTCC
Source organism: Himantopus leucocephalus (assembly GCA_003993805.1). Taxonomy (NCBI): domain Eukaryota; kingdom Metazoa; phylum Chordata; class Aves; order Charadriiformes; family Recurvirostridae; genus Himantopus; species Himantopus leucocephalus. Next base: position 13,186,898 of record RSEF01000014.1, on the reverse strand, counting down.
ACTCCTTCCTTTCATTTCCTACACCCACTTATTGAATCTTGTCTAAATTTAGGCCTCTATCCTGTCAACTAATCCAGTCCCTCTTGGCCCTCGTGCCCACACAAAGTACTGGGGAATCTGGCGAAGCTGCACCTGAGCAAAAGATTTCATCCTCCAGGTCGCAGTGGTAGATTAGTAGGCACAGGAGATCCCTTACTGCCTGCGCTGGGGGTCAATAGGGCTGTCCGGCTGCCTGCAGCCTCCCGGCATTCCCTCCACATTAGTCATCGTAATGAGAGATGAAGTTAAAGAGGTGCTATCGTCTTTAAAATGCCATTGAAAAAATGGGCTTGGTTTTGTGAGGCTGACCTGCTCCCGAGCCTCCCTGAAATTTAAAAATAAATCCAACTCAGGCTGTTTATTTTTAAAACACTTGCAAGCCAGTGTTCATCTGCCTGTGTGCCAGGCCGAGCCTTTAGGAACCAGAGCGAGCCCCATGTCTCTGCTGCATTTCTGCCCTCCGGGTGAGAGATCCTGGCTGTGGCGGAGCCGGGGAGGCTCACCCTGCCCTGCTGCTGCCCCGCTGCTCCCGAAGGCCTCCGCGCTGGGATACCCTCCGTCTTCAGCAGGGTCTGATGGCCACTGCAGGGAAAACTGTTGGAGGGAACCACAGAAAACTGGGCTGAAGGAGAGGAGGATGCTTAGTCCATCCTCTGCCCCACGGCGGAATCAGCTGGACCAGGAGTGTTTCTGCCAGTCCACTCATTTCCTCCCTGCTCCTCAGCTGCTCCAGAAGTCTTGCTTCTCGCTTGGCTCCATTTGCTGCCCTGGCTTCAGCTTCAGAGATGTCCTCTCCTGGCCAGTCTCTACAGCTTCAGAGATGTCCTCTCCTGGCCAGTCTCTACAGTTACTTCCAGCTCTACTCATGGTGCTCCATAATGCGTGCAGGTGGCTGTGTCTATAATTAAGGAAATTTATAGCCATGATATGACAGAAGGGCAATTACACCAGCACACACCCTTAATATAGATGCACTAAACCAGCAAAACTGGGGTTGCCACTTGTGCAGCTTACTCTACCATGTTTCTGGATGAATATACATTAATGCAAACGTGCCTCTGTGCCAGCACCGTGCTTCCTCAAGACATTGAGTTTGCACTCATGGCACCATACCTGCAGTTATACCAGGCTGCCTTCCCCACTCAGACGGCCTCTTCTGGTCTCTCATGGTTTGTTTTTTTTCTTCATCCCGTATCCACAATCAGAGACACTTGGTACTACAGTGATAAAAATAGTTAAAATATTCTCATTGTTGCCAGAAGCTCTGTTCCCTTGTTCATGGTCCTTCTGGTGCTTTGCCCCATTGCTAGAGCTGCCTGGCTTGCTTTGCACCTGAAGAGTAAAAGGTGGATCCCAGGAGACCTTATTTAGGGAGCCAAAGAATCAAATCCAATGTCCCAGGCACTCTGGGTTAATGCAACCACAAATCAGAGACCTTCCAGTCGAACCAGGTGATCAGCTGCTCTTGTGAACACCTTTGAGCTGAGCGTGGGGAAGAAAATAGTCACAAGTATCCTGCAGCACACAAGACAGGAAGGCAACAGGCGAAAGGCAGATGATGTTGTTAAAGGCACAAAATAAGACAGGAAAACTAGATAATTTGTGTGGCTCCAATGTATGTGTTTAACTGTAAAAACTTGTTGCACAAGTAGTGGGATGGATGGAGTTTCATGTCCTATAAATGTATTTTCCACATTTTCTAACCCTTAACATCCTGCAATAACCCTGGACTTCCATGGCTTTTCTTTCCACAAAGTGGCAAATAACCCCAGTCTCTCTCTGAGTGGGGGCTGGACCCAATGACCTCTGAAAGACCCTCCCAACTAAAATAATTCTGTGGTTCTTTAACTAGCCAGCAATTTCCACAAAGTTTGAAGGTATTTATTAGTTCAGTCTTCTACCTCTTTATCATTTTTTTGTCGAGAGTGACAGACAGGCAGACTGTGCAGTAACCTAAGCTCTGTTTCCTCAGAAAACTAGGGTAAAATACATAACTACAAAATTTTCAGGGATGTTTTCAATTCAGAGATCTTTGCTTTGATGATTTCTATTTAATTATCTTTTAAGGAGTGATATAAATAATTATTCTTCAATAATAAAAGGTGGTAAATCCATTACATCTGTATGCATCCCATAGTTCAAAGCTTTACATGATTTAAGTTTAATTTCCATAATAAAACCAAGCTTGTTTTGCTAGAAGTTGTACGTTTACATCTAAGCTATTAGGTGGTGACCCACTCTCTGTTTCCCATCTTTGAAAAGTCCAATGATTCCTTTGTCTCATTAAATTTTGCTGGACACGGTAAACTATGAAGTCAAGTGTTACAGTGAGATACATCTAAAGTAAATAAGGAATGGAAGGTACTTTACTGGTACATCTTTTTCTGTACGACTGTAATTAATCGACGAAGGGTAGCTGTAAAAGTGGTGCCTTACTCTAAGTAGAAGGCTCAAGGCAAAGCTGAAAGTATCTCTGCTATTAGGTATACTTGCAACAGCCCTTTTTAAAATGAATGTATTTTTGGTGGAAGATAGGGATAGCCTGTAAGAAAACTGCTGCCTCCGGTGCCGCGTGCATTGTTCTGCTGAAGCGCCTCCGCCTGCAGAGGTTCTCAAGATGCTTGTAATGGGGTGTTTGGATAATCTCTCTATCTCCTCCTCTGGGAGGGAGGTGAGGTGTTTAACATCACCGTATTTACAAAGAGCAAGTGCCTTGTCGTGCACCGCAGGTCATAGAGCAGCTAACTCACTCTCAGTGCCAGAATGTGAGCTGTGTATATATTAAAGAAGTGAGTTATGTGGTCTTTTTTAGAAAAAAAATGATGGTTTGTATGCTCTGGCCAGGCCTGTATCACATATGCAGTTACACGTGCAGATATTGCCAGCGTGTGCCCCAACAGGCAATGCACATGCAGCCTTGTATCCCATGGGGACATCGCTGTCGTAGGACTGGACACATCCAAGGAAAGGTGGCACAGAGTAGTGGGATGAAAATTAGATGAATTCTTCTGGCATGGCATAGCAATTGATCACCCCGCTGCAAGTTTCCTCTTGTTTACGTCTCTTGACTTTTGACATCAAAAGCAAGTATCACCTGTAAGGGTATTTGGCCCCTTGTCTATTCAGCTCTGGAGGACACCAAAGAATTTCTGTGCCCTCTGCCCAGAGAGCTCTTGAAGACAACAGGAACAGAAACTTTCTGGTTAAGGTACCTTAACTGTCTGCACACCAAATCCCCACTCGGATACTGAGTTTAGCTTTCCTGTACAGCAAAGCTGATGGCAGCGCAGGCATCAGCCCGAGACCTACAGTGCCATCTATCCAGTGCCGTTTCCTTACCTCCTTACTCTACCTTCTTCATCAGAAGAAAAACCTGCCTCCACAAACCCTTTCCTTCTTTCAAGAGTCCACATTAATGATTACCTCCTCTCTGCCACTGATTCTTCTCCACCCCGCTCTTCACTTTATCCTGACAGTTTAACAAACTGAAAACGGTGCAGGGACAGCATAAGCATAGATGATGCTATGGCTACATCGAATATTTATCTATTATATTAGAATATCTAATATATCTGTCATATATTAAGGGGTAGGTTTGATTTCTTTTCAATGTGTTATTTACAATCTGGCAGAGTTCACTACAAATGCAGGAGCTGATCCTGCAATTTGATCAGCCCAGGTAAACCCAATGAAGTCAGTGGAGTCTACACGGATGGATCAGATTCCAGCATTTGAGATTATTCTTGTAAACTGTTTAACAAGCAAACCTCACAAAATCTTTAGTCACAAAATGACTAAATAAAACACAGCAACTGAGATCTGCAGTTGGCATTTTTACTTCAAATTAATGTTACAGCATTGGCTGAATTAATCCATTTGTTTTAAGTGGCAAAGCAAAGATCCTAGAGAGGGAATAAATTAAAAGAATTGAAACTAATAACAGAAAGAAACTTTTTAAAGATAAACTCGAGAAGATACATCTTTTGCTTTGCAGTGAATAAAACTAGGTTCTAGAAGACATGACTCTCTCACTTTCAAATGAGAGCCGTGGTCCTGCAGGGAGCTCTGTGCAGACAGATCCAAGAACCACTGCAGTGACCTTCAGTGTCTTGAGTTTTGATTTCAGTTCAGAAATTCCCAATAAAATGGAAAAAAGTCTTCCCTCCCTCCTTTTTTTTTTTTTTTTTGTGTGTGTCTGTGCGTGTGTGAAAGGAATATCAGAATTATGAAGCTTCATTGTTCCCACAAGTAGTTGCTAAGTGAAAGCCCTTTGGCTTTTGATAAAGATGTGACTGCTGAATTTTTCACAGAGTAAGCTGTCTCCTAAGAATTACTAGGAATTTGAGTTCAGTCGGAGGAAGAAGTAGTTTGATTGGAAACCCCTGCCCTCTGACTGTTCAGTTGTCAGCCCTGTTGTCATTGTCACCCTCCTGGTTTTCCTATGCTATCTGCCAGCTTGCGAAGCTGGAGAGGTCAAAGTGCAAGCAAGCCAAAAACCCAGGACAGAATAAAAAAAAGGTATCTTTAGCCTTTTGTCATAAAATCCATAAGAAACAAATGAGATGTGGTTTATTTTTTTTTCCTCCTCTTTAAGGTACTTCACAGAGGCATATGTGCAGAGGAATGATTGCTACAGATATTGCAGCAGCAGAGACTGTGAATTAATTGCTAGAAAACTGCTCCTATATGTGGGGTCTGAGGAGGAGGAGTTTCTCACCACAGCAATGCCAGAATTGTGCAGAATGTTGCAGAGAGGAGGAAGATACCAATTAGAGTAATAGAAAGAGCAGGGCTGGGAGCACAGAGATAAACATCTGGAAGGCTCCCTGGGGCAATTGCATTTGAAGACTTAAAAATAGGAAGGATGAATTTAACTGGGATCCTGAAATGGAACTGAAACTGGTAGAATTGTTTGCGGGTGGAATCACATAATTGCACTTCTTTCTATTATCAGCGGTAGTTTACATTCGGAGGAGTTTAGGAAGCTGGACTTTTAAAGAACAGAGGAGAACTGACAATAGAGTGTGGGAGGCAAGATGAGAGCATGAATTAACATTTCCACAGGGCTGAAGTCAAAGCCAAATGTGGCATCTGACTACCTTTATTTGTTCCCAATATTTAGCAATGAATATTAATTATATTTAATACAAGCTGTTTTGTTATTTGAATATGAAACTTAAACATTCAGTTGGTGCTAACATCACACCTTAAAGCAGGCTGTCATTATTTCAGCACGCCGTGCTCTCTAGGCAACCCCTCCTATGTCTACTGTAGTGGAAGTGAAGTGGCCTTTCACTCAGCATATATTTTGGCTGAGCTTGTTTTTTAGCAAGAATAAACCATTTAATTAATTTGAGAAAACTGGGGGGATAAAAGGTCTATTTGGCAGTTTTAGACATACTGTATTTGAAATACTTCTGACCCATGGTGCAGTAGGTAGTAGTTGGGCGTGGGGAGGAAAGAGAATCATTGGTTTAAATTTTCAGACATGCTATGCTTGAAAAAACCCTTGAATTGATCATCTTTAAAAACAGCCTCTGGTCAGAATTCACTTCTTGGTCTGGGATCCTTAGGGTAAGACAATTTTCATTAACTTTTGATTTGATCCTTGATATCTGCAGTTGCTGCATTAAGGAGAAAGCAGGATTCCTGTGGTCATCTCTTACCCTTTCCACCAAGCTCATATATATATGTATATTTAATATCCCCTATCATTTCTCCCTGACTGTACCTGGCAAAGGAAGTCCTTGCAGAATCTTCACTGCTTTGCCAATGTTGAAGGCTGTTGCCTGGAGTGATATGATATGTGTAGCAACCTGCTTTGACGCTTGATTTCCCTGACTTCTCTGGAGGCTACTTCCGTGTTTTGGCAGACTGCTGTTGTTGGTACTCATTATACTTCTTGCCTCAATGCTCAAGGTGCCTTGATACTTTCAAGAAGTTTTCCTTTAATAGCTTAAGATGCAGTATCTTCTACAAAAGTGTTAATTTGGTGCTTCTATGTGCTCAATAGGATGGCTTTTTTGTATTTCCCTCCATAAGCCCGATAAACTATCACCATCAAACCAGAGGATTCTGCCAAGGATTAGCTCATGGCCTCACCTGAATGCTTCTGTCACAGCAGGGGAGAGACATTCTTCTTTATTAATAGGATTTCATACTTCTGAGTAGCTTCAAGGAAGTCAGTCCCAGAGGTGCTCCGCAGCAGATGCTGAAGGAGCAAAAGCTGTCTTTCAACACAGACCAAGCCCCAAGAGGTTGGAATATTTAAAGATCTTGTCAGGACCTTTCTAACAAAGGCAAATCTTTTACCTCTGGCCTCAGATCAGAACAAGCAGAAGATTTTGAGTGATGTTCAGCTGGGTTTCAAATCTGGGAAGACCTACGGCTGCAAGTGAAGAACTGACACTTTTATTTGATGGTTCTTTGGCAATTTAGTCCATCAGAACACAAACCTTAAAGCACTGACCTTCCCCAACACACATGGGAAGCAGTACACCCAAGTAGTCAGGTTCCTTGATGTAAAACTGCTAACAAGTTTTACCTAAGGTGAATTACTCCGAGTCAGACTCTTAAGACTTTGTAACGAGTTCATATGGCAATGGGTATTTCTGAAACCTCCTACAAAAAGCTCTGTTCTAGGGTCTTTGTGGGGTCTGCCATTGCTGACTTCCTTGGAACCACTCATCGTCTGATTTCTTAAATGCTTCCTTGGTGATATCAAGTGAGTTTCATGCATCAGTCATTTATCTTCTCTTAGATTTTACATGGTAGATTGCTGCAGAGAACTCATCTGAGAATCACTGCTAAAAGGAGACTTGAGCTACTTTGCCATTTTCACCCTGCATTTTATAATAAACTCCAGTTCTAAATTTTTGATGGAAGCCAGTTGTAAAGTGCTACGTGAGCAAACTAATTCCATTGGAAGGTCTAACTTATTGTCTCACTTGGTATCAACACAACAGGTAACTCTGTTACCAATACCTTGTCTAACGGCTAAGCTGCTCCGGCACATTTTGGTTTTATAACCTGTCTGGCCTGAAGTTTTAAATTATGTCAAACTGCATTTGATCTGAAGCAAAGCAACCTCCACTATTTGTCTCAGAGATATTTCCATTCAAGACAACTGCAAGATAGCTATGTGGACTTTCTCCATGCATTTATAAAACTACTGTGATTTAGATTTGGTCTACAGCAAGAAATCCTATTTTAGTCGTCCTCTGCTGTGGAAATTGTTTCCAATATTGTAGGAATTAGGCTGTTCAACCCAGTAGAAACTTCATCTGTTGCAGGATAACATTACTTAGCTCTGAGTTTCCTTTGCTGTGGTCTCACATGCATCTTTCAGAGTAAGCAAAGCTATGCTGGAGATTGCTCCGAGTTGCCTTACCTTTTGTTTTAAATACGACTTGGCTTATATACCCATCCCTTTCTCCTACCAATTCTACCCTTACATGAATTTTCTCATTGTCATAGCTTCTTTTTTGTCTCCTCCTGACACTCCAGGGGTAAGAATCCAGACAGACCTCTGGAGAGGGCCAACCACCCACTAGAACTTGACTTCTCTGAAGACACTGTTCACCTCTGTCCTATTGTTGGAGAGTCGCTGATAAGATACTGATTTTGTAACTTCTGTATTGTTCTGCCAGTCTTCCTTCCCATTCCCATCCTCTTTTATTTTCTGTCCTCCTTGGCTGATTTGTTTCTCTGGTAAAACATCAACTGCTGCTCAAACTGGGAGCTGCATGGAGCAGCTGATCCAGTTGTGGAGACCACCAGTTTGTGCTTGGAGCTAGTACCACGCCACCGCTGTACGGACCCAAACCTCCCAGGGCTATAAAGGCTTGCGTTTATCTCATTCTGAGTAGTCAAGATGCAGGACTGAGAATCTTCACTGCAATGAGAATCTGAATGTTCTCTTCAAACACAAAAATTATAGATCAGTAACTTTCTTTTTTTAGGCAGTTGATATTTCACAATCAATACTGTTTGGGATGTTGCTAGCATAGTATAGGATCTCCTTAGGCTTTCACAGCATTAAAGCTTAACCACAACTAGAGAACAAACCAACAACTAGGCAAAACCATGCATACATTAATGCAGAAATGGATTATTCTGTGAAATATTTTGGATTAACACAGGTACAAAGAAAAAAGAGCCATCACTTGTTCTGGGAATTTGAGTAAAGGTAAGAGAGGAGAGAGAATATTTTTCAAAAACTTTAGGCTGAGTATGTGAAAAATGTCTTGTTAGTGCAACTTACTAAATCATGGACATATCTTTCAAGGAAAAAGGTGGAAGCCTGTCCCTTAAGGGGTTTAAAATAGTAGGAAGCAATCCTACATTAGCAGATAGGATGGACTGAAGGACTGGTTACACAGACACTTAGGACTTGATGAAGGTAATAATTGCTTTAGCCAGCACAGCTACAACTGGAGGAGGAAGAGTCTGAAACCCCCAGGCTCACGCACAGCTTTTCAGTGGGGATACTCCTATGCATAGCTTTACACATGCACCTTTGCAGACCTGCAAATCTAATGCAATTCATTTCTTCCTCTCTATATCCTATAATTTGAGAGCTGACAATTACTCATAGTAGAAGGAGTGTTGTTTAAACACGAGGGTAACTTGGTGTTTAAATAGGTTGTTTTTTTACGGATAATTCCAACTTGTTAGTGATCATCTCTCAATACAACAGCTAGGCACTCGTTTCAAGGAAGTAGGAAACTTTTTCCAGTCCAATGTCCTCATTTCCTATGATGTTCCTGAACAATAATTTATAGCACCGTCACACAGTCCCAGAAATACTACGTTGCAAAGGTCAGTATGCCTAAAGATGTCACTCCTGTTAGTCACCTTTCCCATCCTCTTGCCGGGTGTCACTGCCCTCAAAAGCAAGGACAATTTTTGTGAATTAGCCCTGGGAGGGCTGCAGTTCTGTATTAAGGCCAGCCCAGACCGGAGTTATTTTCCTTCAGTATATTGGGCTGACGACAGTGGCAATCTAGGACCTGATTCCCCAGAGGATGGGATGTCTCTGCTGTGGAGAGGAGTAAGGCTGAAGGCAGTGTAACCTCAGACTGCCGATTTTAATCTGCGGTCCCAAGTGTGCTGGAGCTTGGTTAAGCATCAGATCGTGGCAGTGCTGGAGAGGTGCTGGGCTACTTGACAGGTACTACAGGCCAGGTAGATTGTTGGTCTGATTGTGCTGGCTGCGGAGAGCTTGGCCAGACTGGTAAGCTATTTTTGAACCCTGCCAGGCAAAAGCTTGAGGACTGGCTGTCTAGAAATTCATGGAACATCCTCAGTCCTCTTCTGCCCCGATGGAGGAGACAGGAAAGTGAAGTAGTTATCTTACATACACAGCAGCAGAAACCTGTGGAGAAGTCAGAGCTGGAAGGACCCCGGTTTACTTTGAGGGGTTGCAAGAACGGCCACTGATTTGGGGAATGGGTGGCTGAGTGGAGGGAGCTACAGCTGAGTGTGGTGGTGGGAGGAGGCAGGAGTGGAAGCCCGGGCTTACCCACTGCCTGAAGGGAAGCGAATTTCCAAGGGTAGGTGGAAGCCCTGGCAAGGAGGGGTGAAATAGCACAGATGGGGGCTCCTGAGAGCAGGGAAGCCCAGGCATGTACGCAGATCCTCTGTCAGGGTGCAGCTCTGAAGGGAGATACAGTTGTGTGACGTGTACGTCACTTTGCAGTACGACAGCACGTACCCAGCTGATGGGTTTCTGCCCAATAGATGGTGTGGTCTAAAGCACTGCAAGTGCTTCACGTGTTTCACAGAGACATGTGCAAACACATGCTCCTTGTGCAATGCTTACGCTCCCACACTCACCCTCTCTTCTTTCTCTGACACATACAACTCAGATTCATTACTTTTCCTTCCCCATTATTTTGGGAAAAAAATCACTGTTTTGGGAAAAGAAAAAGGAAAAAAGCTGTTTTATAATCATCAGGGAGGTCAGAACTGTTCAAAACTTAATTCTTCAGAGCACTTTGAAAATTCCCACCAGAAAACATCACGTGAGGAAACCAGAGGGAGACTGAGCTGGCTTGGGGGTCATTTATGGGGATATGAGACAACCAGAGGGAGACAGAGCTGGTTTGGGAGTCATTTATGGGGATATGAGACTCTGAGGAAGAGACAGAGCAATAACCTTTGTGAAGGAGAAAGGTATATTGGTCCTCATGTTGTTGTTCTTCCTGTTCTTCTGGCTCCATCAGCCCTCTCCCAGTCCCTGCCCAGAGGAGCTTCCTCATTCTTTCCCTGGTACGTTTGAATCCACCTCTTTCCATTTCCAAAAGACAGAACAGTGAAGTGGATCGATCAATGAAATAACATGTCTTGTGTTTCCTAATGCCCAGCAAATACTCCCAGAGGCCGTCTGACAGTCCTCAGGATGGCCCTGGAAAGACCATCCTGCACCGGAGGGGAGCGGGAGACACCGGGCTCAGCGGCAGTCCCCTCTCTCTTTTCTTGAGAGTAAGGGAATTAAGTCTTTTTACAAATCTTTATGTAGAAAATCTTATTTTTGTTTGTTTTCCTAGACTGATGGTGTGTGATTCTTCCTGCTTTCTTTGTGGAGAGATTATTTGGCCACATGATTAACTAACACAACAACCAATTACATGCATATTGTAGTAATTGGGAGTTTGTGTACAGAAAAATTACCATAGAAATTATATGAAATAGGCTTATCTCAGTGAAACAGAGGAAGAAAGATGAAGACCAGCTATTAGAGCAGGAAGAGTATAGACCATGTCTTCCCGTATAGATCTGTCATCTTGCTTTGCATTAGCAGATGCAGAGATTCTTTTGCAAAGAATACATTTGGTGACATTTGAAAAAAATCTGTAGATTTTTCTAGATGCTCACATATGCCATTTCTTATATCAAACAATGACACAAATAAACTCCTTGTGGCCTGTATTTGTTGCTAAATGCTTTTACTATGCAAAAGACACTTGAATAGGGATGTTACAAATGGAAGGCCTTTGTGTGATGTTTTGCAGTCAGCAGCCTGGTGTTGCCTCTGCTGCTTGGGACAATTCCTTAACTTTTATGCTAGGAAAACAAAAAAAAAATTTAGCTATTGAAGACGTCCTGTAGGAACTGCTCCAGAGAGATAAGAGGCTTCAAATATCAATGGCTTCCCTGTTAGGAAATTTGAATCTTTCCTTGAAGGACCGTGTAGCCTTAATGGTTGAATCCAGGCAGCAGAAAAATAGGTTAAGTGAAAGAAGCACAAAAGGATAAAAGTAACTTGTAGGTAATCTCAGTTTGTCTCAGCGGAATTTTCTAACAGAAAGGCAAAATGGTTCTGCAATATATCTGGAATTCAAAATTCACAAATTCAGACTACCTACTCCCACTCCCAGAATAATTTGCTGTAAGGTTTATCACCATCTTAGCACATTGATGATGAGCTGGAAGAAATGGCAGCTAATTCAAGAACAGAGGGGACTGGGCAGTAAGGTAAAGTAAATTAAGAGTTATGCAATTTGTATCCCACCCTAATAGAAAAGGTCAGCACCAAGGTAACAATTCTAAGTCTAATTTTTCTTTGTGGATTTAAAACCATTGTTGTACACCAACCAGGACAATACATCTGTATAGCTACACTATTACTGTCAGCAATGTTAAGAGAGAGAAGGAAAGGCAGTCGTTATGGTCACCAAAAGTATAAATATAAAATTAAGGTTAAAGGAAGATACCGAAAACTGGTAAAGGGGACCAAAAAAATTACTCTGGATATCCTGGTCTTTCACAGAGAGCGCAGCCTGGAGCAACTCCCCAGAGAGGAGCACACATCAGCTTGTTCGCCAACAGCAGCTGGTCCTGCAGGGAGAACACAGGACAGCAATGGGCGAAGGCAGTGCCCCCCCAGGGAGCTACAGGATAGTCCGATAACAAAATCACAAAGATAACACAGTTAACGTCCTATAGGCTTTGCAAGCTAAATCCTCAACTGCTGTAAAACTGAACAGTTCAGTTCAGGCCACTGGAGGGTCCGGGCTGTCGGGCACCGCAGGGTGTGCATCTTGCAAATCTCAGGGGACAGCGCGTTCCTGGAGAGGCACAATAGAGGGAAAACAATGTGCCATAAACCACAGTGGTCGTGTCAAGCCAGCAGCATCAGGTGACTTTCCACGTGGCCTTTACGACGGCCATAAACCAGGCCAGCATCGCCCGCCCGTGCCGTGTGCTCAGAAGAAACACAGACATTTTTACTGTAAAGCATGTACTGGCCACTCCTGTTTTCATTGTATTTTACATATTCGCAAATGATCTGTTCACTGAGAGCTTTAAAAGGGCAAGTTATGCTAGGACTGATGGAGACCCAGCTGCTGGGATATCAGTTTGGTGATTTGAGGACAGGGGCTCCCGGAGTGTGGAGTGCTTGGGATGACCCAGGAGTGCCAGGAAGGGCCGTCTGCCATCTCTGGCCAACCACACATGCTCTGCGTGGCCGCGGGAAATCCGTTAGGAAAAAGATTGCCGTTTAGCTTGTAAAAACAAAGAGGATCCCCAAGTTAGACACGTGGCACTCTACTTGTGATTGTCCAGGACAAAGCTCAGACATGCCAACCTGCTTCCTAATGGTGAGGAAGTGCCCTCTGCATTGGTCCCCGGAGTGTCTGTGTCGAGGTCAGGCTGTGCCATACACATTTTTCATTTTCACAAAAGGAGCAAGGAGATTAGCTCCCAAATGAATAAATCCAGAGTGCTCCACATGTCACTCTATTAGAGTGCTGCACAGCGGAGAAACCTACCACGTCTCCCCAAGTATAAAAGCTGCAAGAAGAGCACAACTGTAGTATCAGACATCAGAGAATCTGCACGGAAGAACGTGCAGAAACTGAGTCTCGTTGTTTCTGCTGTTTGTAGACCATTGTTTATAAGCAACTTTTCTTCCTTTTGTAGGGTCCTTAGCCCTAATTGACTATATTTTCACAAGATTCTTGTCTGTCTTCCCTTATTTCTCAATGGGTTGCCATGCTGAGAGAGCAAAGGAAGCAGCCTCCTCCGTTCCCTTCCCTCCTTCTCCCCTGGGGATCTCTCCCTCCCCAAATTGCAGGCAGATTGAGATGTCTGGCATCCAGAGAAGTGGGAAAACAAACAACTCACTCACAGGCCCAATTCCACTTTTTGCCTCCTCTTCGAGACCAGCCTGGCGAGCGTGCTGGCTGCAAGTACGCAGGCAGTTAGCTGTTGCGCTGCTGGGCTCGGACGTACAGGGCCATCCCTTCAGCGTGCCACCGTGAATTTTGTCCCTGCACTGGTATGAAGAGACGCATGCTTTTACACTCTCATTCTGGCCCATGCAAGGGAGGTTAGCCTTCTGAAAAACTGTCTGCCTTAACTTTATTACACATCTTTTTTTTTTTTTCCTATTATACAGGCTGCAGCATAGTGAATTGAACATGTAGGAAAAAAAGGCTGCCGACGTTTTTTGCAGCTTTCAATGGTTCAGATCAGGCGAGCAATCAAAGGGCAAGGCAGAGGCATGCCTTTTCATTGCCTGCTATAAACAATCAAACTCAGACTTTGCACCATGTAGAAGGCTGCATTATAAACAAGCGCGGCTGCTATCATATTACCATCCTGAGGCTGATTTATATAAACTGCCTTCTGAGCTCTGATTAGGCTCAAAAAACCACGTGCCATATAAGCAGAGCAGATTGCTGGAATAAAATTTACAATAACACTTGTAAGTATCCAGGTGCCTACTAGTGGGAAATTTCTGGTTCAGGAAAGTTGCGTGCCATTTCTTAAGTGATTAGGAGGAATGCAGTTAAGCAAATGAAGATGGACCGTTTCTTGTCTTTGAAGAGGTTGTATCTCTATTGCCTACATGCTGTATATTCAGGAGCAGTAACGTCGGTTTGGTAGATTACTGGAGGGACAAATAGATGTAATGTTAAAGTAGCGTGCAAGGAGCTGCATCAGGTCTTTTTAATTTATATTATGGAAGGAATACTTACAGCTAGTGAAATCCAAAGGGTTTTCAGGAATACTTACAGCTAGTGAAATCCAAAGGGTTTTCAGGAATACTTTCTGAGGTCATGATCAGGGGTACTTTAAATGAACCTGCACGGTTCATACTTAAGTATAAAAAGACTTTCTATCAAAGCATATAATAAAAACCCCACTGTTTCTTTCCACTCAACATTTCAGAAATCACACAAGCCCTTGATTATAAACTTGTCTTCTGCTCCCATGACATAAACCCCTCCTCCCCCAAAGATTTTTGAGGCAGGCTCCCTCCGTATTTATGTGAAGAGCCAGGCGTACCTATGGCTGAGAATATATTAACTCATGCCTGTTCAAATGACAGTGCAGTGAGGCTGGGGACACAAGAATTAGACATTGTAGTGGAGGCTTAGCTGCTTAGAAAAACACTGCAAATGGAAACAGCTGCCCCAAAATAAACTCCAAAAGGTGCTATTTAGTGCGGCAGTTCAAGCCCTGCGTTACTAGAAAAGTAGTACAAATGTGCTAACCTTTATCAGTCAGAAGTCCCCGCTGTCCTGGATTCCCATGCAATTGAAAGCAGAGTCATCTGCAACAATGGGAGCTTTATTTATCCTGCACAATTGCTGCCAAAGCAGTCCTGGGACTTCCATGAGACTGCTATGAATATGTTTGGAGCGGGATGAATCTGGCAGAGCGCTGCGAAACTGCTGTATCACCAGTCTCAGGTCTGCCGGCTGGCTGCACTGACTGGCAATTTTTGTGCAGGGCTGCAAAGGAAATTTTAAAGCTTTTAGGAGGCTGAAATGGCACTGTTCAACCTGCCTGCCCTGTTACTCATGATTGCTCTACCCTCTAGAGGCAGTGGAGAGGATATAATTGCTGCTGTTGTGACAGCTGATGGAGATTTAGGGTAGGGACAGCGGTCTGTGCCCAGCCCTGCATCCCACACGTACTCAGCTCCTACTTGGACGGTGGGAATTTCAAGGAGTAATGAATAAAGATATCAGTCAAGAGTAAAATGGGAATCATTTTGCATCATCTTTCCCAAGGCTGTTTGGCCCCTGTTATGAGATTGTCCGTTCTTCTCTTTTTTCAGGGTAGAAGTAGGTGTGTAGCCGAAGAACAAGAATTTAAGCCTTTCCTTTGTCAGGGACATTCAGCACTTTCAGATGTGCTGCACGCTGCATGTCAGCTGCAGCAGGGGAGACATCTGTGGCCTTCCCAGCGTCCTACTGAACTGGTGGTAATCCTGTTAGTCTCCCTAATACGACCTACTTCTTCCCAGGACTAAGAGTCATCCTTCTTTCATAGGAGATGATAATGAAACTAAATCTGCTTTCCAGCCTGTAGGACTCCTGAAAGAAGGGTTATTTGCTGACAAGTCTGGACTTGATACGAGAGAGGCAGCAGGACCGACTAAGTTCCAACCGGAGAGCGGGCCCAGCAGGCTAGAAGCCTTTTCACTGCACTTTTTCACTTACCGAGCTCGTAGAGCTAAGGGAGCAGTGAGAATTTGGGGGTATCAAATTGATAACATACCTGGAAAGCTCACTGATTGCATCCCAGAAGACGGAGCCATTACAGCAGAAGGACTTAAGCGCTCTACATCCTACGAGAGCTTGGCATCCTTATGAGACGTGTAAAAATACTTCACTGCCTCACAGCCAGGA
Source organism: Himantopus leucocephalus (assembly GCA_003993805.1). Taxonomy (NCBI): domain Eukaryota; kingdom Metazoa; phylum Chordata; class Aves; order Charadriiformes; family Recurvirostridae; genus Himantopus; species Himantopus leucocephalus. The sequence goes on along the minus strand of RSEF01000014.1, from coordinate 13,171,209 downwards.
AAAGCTCTGGGTCTTTATTGCAAGGAGAATTGTCAAATCTTTACTGAAAATAAAATGACAGTGAGGATTTTAAGGAGAATAACCTTTCCTGTTTTGTGAATGTGCCTTTTTGTTTAAGCAGTCTTCCCGGCTCCTCCCTACACGGACCCTCCAGGTGTGAGGGCTGAATCCTGACCTGGCTGGGTCAGGATTGCTGTTGGTGTACACACTAAGAAACAGCGAACAGCAAAACAGCATGGAATGTATTCTCTGGGATGATGCTGACCTTATATCCTAATGGGCTGAAAAGAGATAGGCAAAAAGCAAATATAAGATAAAAGGAAATTTTATATTAACTGCCTACTTGAACTCTTTCCAGAGTGAGGGTGAGAACCTTCTCAACAGCCAGCTTCCAGGCATCCATGGTTCTGCCCTTGGGCAAACATAAACGATCCCTCATGAAACAGCCACTATATTTTATGGTTTGAATTTGGTTAATTAATGATTCTGGGGGCATATTTCTTAACATACGACCCTTCACATGAGACAAACACACTCAGAAACTCTGATATGCCAGAGCAAATATAGATGCCAGGTACACGCCAAACCTGAGAACCACACTCAAATGCATTACCTTGATCCTGAAGAAGGTGGCCTCTATTCTGCTTCCAATATTAAATTTGTACTTTTTTTTAAGATGCACACCAAAGTGAGGGGAAGTTGGTGAATGTTTCCCGCAGGAGTTGTTCTAGGCTACTCTTAGGATTGGCTTGCAGAGGCCAGACAGGGCAGCAAGGGTGAGCATATAGTGAGGGATTCTTATGTCAGAATTTGAAGATTTTAACTTGTCTTTGAAGATACAAGCTTGTCTCAGTGCAGCAAGTTTCCCAAGATAAGGTCTCCCATGTGGTCTCCATCATTAAGCGCACTGCACTCCAAATGCGGTGTTGATCACGAGTCAGGTGGTGGATATAAAGGCAAACTTTGAGATGTACTGCCCAGGCAAAAGGAACTTGTCATAGATCCAGAATTAGAGCCCGGTGTAAAGCCCTGAGTATTGCAGTGGCAAGCCCCTAACATGCTAAATGTCACAAACTTCTAAGCAATGCACATACATGTAGCCAAAGTTTCTGTACGACGTTCAGTTGTTATTTCTATCTCAAGATATATTGCTGGAAGGACATTATCGCAGCTTGCAAGACCACCAATGTGAGGTATGCAGTGCATGTGAGAGCATGTAACAGAAGGATTCTCCCTGCTTATTAGATGTGTGAGAGAATCTGTCTCATCCTGATACTGAGAGCAATAAAGTCCTAAGTCAATGGAAAGCAAAGCCTGTAGGTTGACAGTGGCTCAAAAGATATTTGGCAGTTCCCAAAATATTCATTTGCCCCTCCCATCGTCACCTCCAGTTTGCTTAATGTCATTTGCTTTTCATTTTGGTTTAAACCTCCATTAGTTTTGGCACAGTGTCAAAGTGTGAGGCCCTTCAAAAACAGCTTGCCTCTTGCCTCAACTCCCAAGTCTCAAGGCATAAGACATCTTTCAGGGGGAAGAGCAAAATGTATTGCCCTGCTTTATTAAGAGAATGTAAGGCTCTACAGTGCCCTAGTGACAAAGTAAGAGGTAAAGCTCAGCTCAGTGGAGGAAGGCTGAAGGGCTTGCAGGAGGTCACGGGAAGGCTCTATAGCAAGGAGAATAAGTTGCATCTCCTCTCGTTGTTTTAGCATATCGCTCTCTAAATGTGTGTTGCAGTCTCTGTCCCAAGAAACTTACAGTTCATGTTACAGGCAGCTATGATACAATACTCAAATATTAAGATGGTTGTTTGACAGTGATAGCATGGCTCAGCTTTGGAAGGCTCTCAGTGGAGAAATGGATGTTTGGAGTACACTGGTAGGAAAGATGAAAGGTCGCGAATCCTGATGCAGGAATGTCACTGTTAGCATATGAAAGGATATAACAAATTCTGTTAGTATGAACATAGTATGAAAATAACGTAATTGTGGAGCAAAATAACACAAGGACCTATCTGAAATCTCTCTTCAATCCTCCCAAATTCGTAAGTATCAGACGAGTAATTTTATTTCCCTGTCACAGCTCATTATGAAAGGACATGGCATGCTCTGCATCCTCTCTGGTTCTAAGACTGGTATTTATCTCATAATGTTCTGTATGTGAAATTATCCTGTTCTTTGATCAACATTAGACCTCCCCAAATAAAGTTACAGTAATTTCACTGGGCATTATGGCAGAGAAGGCAGGCATAGGAACAAAAGGTCAATTTAAGGTGCACTGACAGAGCTGGATGCTGCGCTGTGTCTGAGGCGTACTCCAGACAAGAGCAACGTGCAGTTTCAGTGCTGTATTTCAGCTCTTTCTGCTCTGCAGGGTGACTAAGAGTACATTGATCCGGCAGAATAGTATCAAGTATCAGATTAAAATAGTCTTTCAAGTACAATTTGCTACCAATCAAGTTACAAGTGGGGTGAAAAGCTAGAAAGAAACATTGACTCATCAAGTTGAAGCTGTTTGTGTTGTGTCCAAAACTTTCTTTAAAAACAAAAACTGCACCAAGAGTCCCCAGATCTTTAACAATATGCCCCAATTAAAGAAAGATTATAACTCAGAGATTTGGGCTCCACTATGGCAGGATTTCTTCTGTAAGCGTGTATCATCGCTGCTCAGCAGCCAGACGTGGACCTGGTCCTCCAGTGCCAACCCTGGTGCTGAATCTCCCGTCCTACTCTGAATAATGTGACACTGCACAATGCCTCAGATGACGCTGTCAGGGACCACAGTGTGAGATAAGCCTGATGACTCACTCACTGATCTGTTAGAGAAGGGTGTAAATATTATACAGCTTGTCTTGCTTCTAAAAGGAAAAAAATGAAGAGTTTTTAGCATTTCTGAACACAGTGCGCAGCAGAGCCACAGGCAGACTGCATTACATTCCTGTGAACTGGCAGTTTCTCTTTTTTATGAGAGATATTTTTCATTCCTTTTACCAAGACAGGGGAGAGTCGTCTTCCTGTCCGCCTCCCATTCTGCCTCCCACAAAAATGTCTCACTAGAACTTCTCTGACGGTGCCAAAACTCGATATATAGCACGTAAACTACGGCACTATCAAAATATGAATCAGTCACAAAGCACCTCACTCCTGGTGAGGTGGCACAGGTTAAGGACCGGACTGGGGAATTCCTGATGGGTTTTCTGCAGAATCTTAGCCTCCCAGCCTCTTTTACTGTTATGCATAAAACAAAGACCATTTTTATTTGTGGAACGTATCAACTCGCTTAAAATAATACAAGCAAATGAAAACACAGCCCTGCCTCCTTTTTTTAGTAAGTTTGCAAACCAGCATGGTCTAACTATTCATCCAAGAAAATTCAGAGGAATCTGACGTTCATTGCCTTGGCAGCAGGATGGAGGGCTGAATTAAATGGGAAAGCCTGCTCTTGACAGCAGAGAAGTTCCTTCCCTAGGTGGTATCAGACACATAGGTTCACATCCTCAGTTGTTAAAAGGGAGGTTTACACTGCACCAGGAACCATCTCTTTCTTTCTCAGGTTGATTCAGATAGGGAAGATGAAAGGAGAAAACGTTAAGAAGGAGCGAAGGTATGAAAAAGGCTAATATTTATAGAACTGACCTATGACCAGTTTGGACAAATCAACTCCTGCCATCAACTGGCTTTGTTACCTGGAGGGCCTGTGTGCCAAGGAAAGGCCGCTGGCATCGGACATTGGAGTTGTTTGTAACCGGGAGGCACAGCATGCCACCTCAAGAACCCTGAGCATCCCTAAAGCATGGCTGCCTTCTCCTTCAGACCACCAGGCGAGTGCTCTTCTGATCAAATGTAAGGCTCTATTCCTCATTTACATCAAATAACACTAATTGCATGTAGTCTATCAGGAAAGGTAGGGGTAGAAGTACTGAATAATAGCGCAGTGAAGTCCCTGCAGCAGCCTGTGGGCAGTAAGTGTAAACCATGGACCTGGCGTGCTGCCACCACCAACTGCCACATCGTTGGGGTGAGACCGGCCCGGCGAGCTTGCCTGAACAGCGCTCTTAGTCACTGCTGCCGTTAATGGCAGATCTGCGGCTAAACTTCTGCAACATCAAAGTCCCGCTTGCAGTCTCCTCTCCGAAAGCTCACTCGTGGGTGACCCAGTGGATGGTAGTCTTCAGGCCAGAGATCCTTACCCTTATTCACCTCTTACTCAGTAAAGAGCTGATTGATTTCCATCTGGTGACTTAAGGAGTAGTTTACTATACTCAGATTGCCTCAGGCGGTATATTTTGTCTATTTATAGCCACACAAAGGAGAAATAAATACAGGTAGATGACATGGGAAAGTGCCCTGAACCAAGCAGAAAGCTTTAGCAATAGCAGTTTTATCATATCTATTGCATAAGATGCTTTAATATTGGAGAAAATGGTAGAGTGAGAAGAAATGAAAACAATTTGTATCTTTATGGATGAACTGTAAACCATGACACCAGGGCAGTTCAGTCCTGAAAAAGAAAACCCACCCCCCTACCTGCTTTCTATTACTCTCAATAGTTAAAAACTGATGATGGTGGGTAAATTTTACCTCTAGACAGAATAAACCATGCCCCCGCTGCACCACATAGCTTATTTTCCTGTCTGTGTGTGCACAGCGTGCGCTCTGTGTGATGAAGGTTAATTATGTCAGCACGTAATTAGAGATAAAAAAGCAGCGAGTGAGATGCCAGTGATGAGATCAGTATGGCAATCCTTCTAAAGAGATAGACATCTACTTGCCCCATGGTTTGAGGCCAGGTCTGGGACTAGGGTCAAGAAACTACTTCTCCCCCTGGACTGTTGCGTGATCCTGGAGGAGAGTGTTTAACCTTTCTTTGTCCCACTTCCCATGTGGTGCAAATTAAAGATGATTGTTTAGATGAACATCACCTCTCTGCAGAGGACCTATGGAAAAATCAGGCGATATTTGAATCATTTAAAGGTCCTTTCCAAAATGCACTGCGGAAAAGTTTACAGAGCAGCCCAAAGGCTGGAAGACTTACAAAAAGAATTTAAAGGGATTATTTATGGATTGGCTAAGCATTGATTAATGGGCAGTGTACAGAGGCAGCCAGGAAGCATGCCCACTACTTTATAGTGTGAAAGTGCAGAAACATCATGAACAATAATCAAAATAACAAAAAGAAAGAAATTATCAGGAGTTCATTTAGCAGCTCCCCCAGCCATCCCAGTGCTCGCTGTTCCCCTGCGTCAGCCTTTGACACGACGTTTTGGAGATACACTTCTCAGAAGCTGTCTGTGGCTGCTCCGCTGAGAGCAGTGCAACCTGGAGTCTCACTATCTGTAGGAAAGGGAATTTGTTTTCCATCTCATGATCCATCACTTTGAATTCCCTTTTTAACACACAGTCAGCAATGGCTTTGTAGTCACAAGTGTGAACAGGGGGATCTAATATAGACCATGAGCCATAATCGGGACTGTAATCAAGAATGAGTAGCTGAAAACTCTGGGCTTTATCATTTGTCGTCATAAAAAACCCCAGAGAAATTACAGCTTACCGTGTCTGACTTGCATTTTGTTCTCATTTTAAGAATATTCAGAAAGATGGGACTCAACCTGTCTGCCCAGGACTGGACTCGGGAGACCTGAGACCTGCTCAGGAGAGGACTCCGGCTGAAAATAGCCTCAGCAGCTGCTTCAAGGGCAGGTTTCTATCAGTAAGACAGTCCAGGGCTAACCCATACCAACCCTGTCCGTCCCGCTCCTTGGGCTGGTCTCACAACAGATCCTCTTCTCCTGAGATGCAAAGCCAACATCTCACCCGCTCAGCAGCTGATGGATGAGGAAGAGGAGGGAATGGGCCATGGTGGAGGCATCACACAGTGATAGTGATGAGTCTAAGCTGTGCTGTAAATTATGGTGCTGAACACGAGATCTTATTTTGGATGCACAGTGGAAGAAGGGATTCAGGTGGGCAGAGAGATATGGGGAAAAAAGGGATTTTCAGAAGAGGATAAGGTGGGGAAAGAAGGATTGCAGAAGGGGAAAGAAGACAGGAAGGGTCAGACAGTGGGGTCAGAGTTGGGAGAGGCTCCCCGTAGACATCAGGGACAATGGAGACCTGTTCAACCATGCCTAGGAGGTGATGAGACCTCAGCAGTGAGACCTGAGCACGGCCGGGATGCTCCCTCCTTGACTGAAGTGAGCGTTACCCATTTGATGTGGGAAGCACCTGGAAAAACGGGTCTGGATCTAACCCCCCCATACTGTTGGAAAAGTGCCAAGTGCCAGGTGAGGATCATTAGTCTTAGAGGCTCAGATGAAGGGCCCTTTTTAAAAGTGCAAGTGGTCTCATGGTTAGTGACAACAAGAGGAGGGGACAGAGGAAGAAGGTCACCATGCCATGATGCGAGCAGAACTGCACTGACTTGCGAGGGAGCGTGCTCAGCAGCGCAGCCGAACGCGGAGAAAACAGGGGCATTGTTAAAAACCATTCTTGTGTGGGACATTCCTTTGTGTTTACTTCTCCACAACACTTTTAAAGGCCATTCATATAATGCTGGAACAAGAATGGGAAATGCCTCGTCTCAGACTTCCTGTTGTCAAAGCGAAAAAAAATCCAATATCCTCCCGCGTGGGTGCTGGCGTGGGCCCAAAACGTGCTTTATTACAGCGCGGGGCCCTTCGGACGGCTCGCGCTGGAGCGGGGCGCGGGGCTGGCACGGCAGGGCCGGGAGCGCTCCCTCTGCCGATGGGCACCGCGCCTCCTCTTCCGGGTCGTATTTTCTTTTTAATTCAGATATTCAGAGGCATGGAGAGAGGAAGAGGCGAGTGCTGCCCCGGGTTGAAGTCCAAAGAGCATTGTTTTCTCATTATGAGCATTGTGTTGCCATCACGGATAATTATAATCTTACATCTCAATACGTTTTTTTTTAAAAACCACACAAAGGCACTGAAGCCAGAGACTCCTTGGTGACAACCCAGGAGATGTCTGTTGTTCTTCCTGACTGCGCGTTTTATCTTATGGGGATGCTAGGGTATTGCTGTGGAAATGCCAGATATTAAAACCTCATTATACTTCTGTTTGCAAAACAGATCTTAATCGCTCGCCATCCTAGACAATTACCCTGGCAGGCAAATTCTGGAAAAATTAACAGCCAAAACGGATGAAAAATCTTTTCTTTAGCTTTGTTGAAGCAGCAAAATCTGCATGCAAACTCATTTAGTCAGCCAAATACCCTGCTAACACAGCCCTATTCCCAAGGAGGCACTTTCCCAATTTTCTAAAGTCAAGCTACTTGTGTCTCCTAAACCTTGTTCTAGCTAGAGCTATATTATAGAGTTAAATGTTTTTCTGCAACCTGTACCAGCATATAGAGCATCGGTATGAAGTAGGGAGGTGCACTCCATCCTCACCCTCAGTCGCCTTTGGTGTATAAATCACACGTGAGAAGTGCAAAGCCCTGCTGGTCCCGCCTGCGTGAACAGAGGACTCAGATGGTCACCACTCAAGTTTCAGTGCAAAAAAGTCTTGACACTAAGAATTATCAAGGCAACACTGATGATTTCTGATATCTTCTAGTCCCACAGAAAAAAAGATCTCATGCAGTTTGGCTGGAGGTACTAAGAGGTCCTCACTTCTCGCACCGAGAGCATTAATGTAGCAGGACTACCATGGATTTACTGAAAAAAAAGTACTGATGTCTAATATCATTGTCTCAGTTTCATGGAGAACCCGATCCTGGTATTTCTGTCCTTGTGTGAGTCTGAATTCCTTGGGGTCTCTGTTACATCAATTGCAGGTCTCCTAATTGTCAGTCAGGTCTGTGATTACAGCAAAACCCCTTTCAAGAGGCTCAGGAAGTTTTGCTTTTATGGCGGTTATTTGACTAAATGACTAATATTATTGGAACATTTTCTTGCCATGTAGAAGATGAATTTCTTCTGCTGTTTCCTTCCCTGTAGAGGGGAGTTACTCCTTCACTCTGGAGAACTGACTTCTAAACAGCTGGAACTAAATGGTCTGTGTGCTGCTGCTCCCAGCCAGCGCTGGGGCACCGGGTGGTTCCTGAGATCAGCAGCAGGGTCCCCCTCCAGGTCCCCTCCTCCAGCACCTCTGAAAGGGCCGTGTGAGAGCTGGTACACAGACTAAGCACACTTGCTTAAAGATGGTCCAAACGAGCCCCTAGATGCACAGCTGGCCGGCTGGGTCCGTACGTCTGTCTGCTCCCAGCCCACTCCCCAAAGACTCGGGCAGAGCCTGCTGCCTCCCCCAGCAGCACCCCCTTTCCGGAGCGCACAGGGCAGCTCCCGGGGAGCTCCCTCTGCTTTCACCGGGTGTGCATCCCAGGAGGAAGCTCACAGAGGGGGTGTTCGTCCCCCTGCAGCCGCCCCAGGGGAGGGGACACTGTGCTCACCGTGCCGCCGCCAGGCCCGTCAAGGCAGGAGGATTCTGCAATAAGTTAGATGCATCCAATATAGCATCTGAAATACCCGAAAACCTAGAGTACAGGACCCCCCGTAGGTCTGTGAGATATAGCGGCTGTGAGTAAATTACTTGGGGTAGTTTTGGTTTAGTGGCATTTACACATTGTATTTTAAGACTCATGATGGGATGACGTGAGGGACGGTGATGTAATTCTCCTATGTAAGCTGGCTTCTCGCCTTGCCAGCCCAAGAGTTCAGCGTGGCACTGACTTCAATGAATTAGGAAATTTATGAGAGAGCACTACTCTCCTTCAGCGGCTGTAATTTTCTAAAAATGCCAAAAGATAAATGTACATTACGAATTGCTTAATTCCACGCTTCATGTCTCAGCTCTGGGTGGCCCACAGATGTTTATTTACTCGTTTCACGAGAGGTTAGTAGAGGAATGGGAAGCTGAGGGCCGGCTGGAGGGTTCCCAGCACAGAGCCCACCTCTCGGGGACGGCTGAAGCCGCGGGGCCCCGGCGCTGGGGCGGGGAGGGCACCCCGGGCTCTGCTCCAGGCGGCGATTTAATGACAATCTGACCTAATGGCCGTGATTGCCGAAGCACTCAGCCTTATTGTGCCTACCTTTGCAACCTTCTCTCTTCCTTAAATACACACGCCGCCTTTTACATTTGTTCCCCTGGCTAATCAGGCAGTCCCTGGAGGGGTCCGGGGGAGCGGGCTGTGTTTCAGGAGGGGGCTTGGCTGAGTCACTGCCAGGACAAGAGGACAAAGCCAGGGAGGGCTGGGCTCAGCCCTGCCACCACCCTCCCCGCACGGCCCTTACCTCCTCCTCTGCCTCGGGTTTTCAGCCCGTGAAACAGAACTGACGGTAATATTTGCCTTAGGTGAGCCCGCGAAGCAGCTTTAGCCCTGAAACTAGATGACGTGATCTGAACTGAGCGGGTATTTTCAGCTGAAATGCAAAATCGTAATATGCGACAAAACTTCGTAAAGGTATCGGCAGTCAGGGGGTTAAGTGTAATTGAAATGGATGTGATTGGAAAGAATTACGTGTAACTGAAAGAGAGTCTGTTCCCTCTAACAGGTAAGTAGAGTGGGGTTTTATGTGAAAGATCAGCATTAAGGTCTGTGAAAATTATTTCTTCCCAGAAAGCATAACTTATCCACTGGTTATCCAGGGAACAACTCCTTTAGAAGCCTTTTCAATGGCATTACTCATTCAGGATCGTAGTTTGTTTTTCTTATTTCGTTCGAAAGACATAGTTGTAGAGATGCACAACGAAAACAAAAAAATCAAACCTAATTCAAGGACATAATCTGCTCCACTTGGGTTTTGAATGTAACACTGCGTAGGGACCGATGCACTAAGATCCTGAGCCAAGGGTCACGCAGCACATCGAGACAAACACACCGGAGAGAAACATTTCTGGTGAGGAAGTGCCCGTTTTTGAGACCTTACACACTTCTTTAAAGCAAAAGGGATATCATATCGTCTGTTGTAAGAAACCAGCCCTGTGCTCAGCCTCACCAGGGCTGGGAGCCGAGCAGCCCACCCGGCAGCCGGCCCTGGGACAGACCCGATCCTCCACTGCCCGTTGCACTCTGCAATGCACGTACCTCGCTGACAAGCAACATTGATGGTGTAAAGGGATTTTCTGGGTTGCTGTGACCATGAGGAAGTGGCTTTCATCAAAATGTTACAATAACTCTGGTATCTTGAGCCTACTGGTAATTAACACTAGTCAGCAGCATCGGGGTATAACGATGGATAGTCTCTGTGCTCCCCCATTAAAGCACCCGGCATGTGGGATACAGCCACCCTGACACAGCTGGGTCCCCAATGCCAGTCTGCTGTTCTCTTCCCCTTGGTTTGACAGGTCTGAGAGAGGACCAGCTCCCTCCTTCCCCCCAAAGCCCTGCTGGTGCTGAGCTGCCAAACACCAGGCAGAGCTGTACCCCAGCCCCAGGGCTGCCACGGCCGCGCTCCCCGGATCGCCCCTAGCTGGATCCCTATCCAAAAGGCTGTAACTCTGCATCTGCACAAGGTTTTTCAAAGGTGAGACCAGTGATGCAGGAAGGGGGACCTCCTCAGAGCTGCTGCATTCATCTTAAGTTTGCAAAATCCACTTTGATGTTAAACAGAGCCAAGCTTTGTAAGGGCCATCTCTGCTCCCGCTTCTGGAGAGAGGAAAGCTTCATTGTTTTGGCCACAGGCGATGGCACCGATACAAACATTTAGCGTGCACAATGACAAATACTCTGTATCTTAGCACATTCATACTTCCAGAGTCACCAAGGGGGATTTAAACCCGTCTGAGCGCTCAGCAGGAACTGGGAAGGACAGAAGATTGTGGTTAAACCTTTGCGGTCTTGCCTTAAGAATTGCTGACAATTAAACGAGTCAGCCTGCAAGGGGCCCGGTACCAGGTATTGTATGCAAGTCCCCTTTGCTGCGAGAGGATTCTAGCCAAAAAAACGTCGCACTATGTCAAGAGAGTGCGTGTTGCCCGTCAGAGCAGAAGGCGGCAGGATGCTGCACGCCGCAGCGCACGCACAAGGGCATCGGTCTCAGGAGCAAAGCAAACCATGGTCCATCTTTACGGAAGCTAAAAATAGTGCGTGTGGGGATTTGCAGAGCTAAAGCAGTAAATAAAAGCTTGAAGTCTGAAGGAGAGCTCGTGTAATGAAGAGGGGACTTTTTGTGTCCCCCTGACGGGGAAGCTGGCCGGGGGAGGGCAGCTGCTTGCCCCAGCGCCCCGAGCCGAGATGGGTGGGAGATGTCTCCTTAACAGCCCGCATTCCTGGGCTCCCCCCGGCTCCCCCTTATCTGTCAATCTTGATGGTAACAACAACCAACCATTTGTCCCTGAAGCTGGCTGGCAGGTGAGAAACGCCTTTCAGGTGGACAAACTCCTGCAGTGCTGCCAATTCTGAATTACTGAGGCATTTCACAATATTTTGTGTGCCTGGATTTTTTTTGATTTTTTTTTTTTAAGTTCCACATCTTGTCAATATGTGAGAATTTCAGCCCAGATTTCGCATCTTTTTTTTTTCTCCCCCCCCTCCCCCCCACCCACAGCTTGCACTTTCAGAGGAGGGGAAAATGATTTGGGAAGCTCTGTGACTTTGGCGGCAGTGCTCAGCCAAAAGCACTCCTCACCACGGACTGAGAGGGGAGTTGCTCTCGGGATGGGCCCCACCAGCCCCAGAAATACTCCCTGGGAAGCTGGGGGATGAAGGGGACATATAGAAGGCTTGGGAACAGGACGGGGCCAGGCAGAGCCCTCCTAAGCAAAATGCGCTGCCCCCAAAAGGGCGGCAGCCGGAGGCCTCTCTACCTTATCCCTGTTCAGAGCGAGTATGATGGTGATGGTGTAATTTTAAATTTCCTTACAGCAGCATTGCAACACCTGGAGAAAGCTGTTTGGAAAAACTTTGGTGTTTTGGCACAATCTCATAGAAACGGCACCACCAGCACCTCTTTCAGCACAAGGACCCAAACGAGTCAGAGGATGGATGAACACGGAGTTAGAAATGAAGAGGAGAGCAGTTTGAAATAAGCAGCGGAAGAAATGTAGGCTACAACTTGTGCTAAGCATTTGTTCACAGTTGCAAGCGTCAGGCAGTAAGTGAGCTCCGCTCTTCTGCAGTAAATGCAGTATTGTGAAGGGACATTTCCCTCCGCCTCGCAGGACACAAATACTAATGATGCTAATCAGGCACTAATGCGCAGCCCATCCCTTTGTGCATCCCCCCAAAAGCCCATGACCTTTTCTCATTGATAACTAGTAAGCAGAGGGCTGCATGGCCCTTCAAGGCACTTGGAGCAGGGGTGAAGAAACTGATCTATATTTCAGGATTTCTCTCTATAATATTCATCTAATTCACTCCTTACATAACTCATATTATCTTTAACTCAAAAAAAGGTTCCTTCATGGAAACACACACTCTTAAACAGATTCCCAAAGTCAGAGTTACTTTAGTGTTTAATAATCTTTAAGGGTAAATTGAAATTTCCCACTTAAAACAGCAGGTAGAATTTAAATTGATGGTTTCTACTAGAGAAAAATGTTCCCTATGAAATTTTGCCGATGTGTACAGTGTAGTTAGTGCTCAAGTCACATTTATGGTTAATTATTCATTTTCTTACTTTGAAGTGCCTGGGGTGATGGTGTAATAGCCCGCGCAAAGCTAGGCAGGATTTATTTTTGAGGAAAAGTTATTTGTTGGAATTTCTGAATATATTTTGGATCGATTTTAGAGTAATTAAAAAAAACCCTGAAAGGTCAGTATGTGGAAGCCTGTAGGGATGCGTGACCACCCTTCTCCTTCCCTAGGGGTGGGTGTTAAGTGAAAGAAATGAGGAAATCTGTCTCAGCTTAAAGTTACAAGAAATAATTTCAAATTCACCACGGAAACCCTATTTTCAAATGCAGTTTGACTCGAGGGATACACACTACCTGCAAATATTGCGTGCAAGCCAGGGAGGCCCGGGGTACCCACCCTGGGTGCCGGGTGGGGACACCGAGGCGGCTGCAGCAGTGGGCAGCAGGTGGCGGCAGCAGTGGGCAGCAGGGGACAGTGGAGGGCAGCAGCAGGCAGGATTAGGCAGCAGCGGGCAGGAGCAGGTAGGAGCGGGCAGCAGGGGACAGCAGAGGGCAGGAGTGGGCAGGAGCGGGCAGGAGCAGGCAGCAGGGTACAGTGGAGGGCAGCAGCAGGCACGATTAGGCAGCAGTGGGCAGGAGCAGGTAGGAGCGGGCAGCAGGGGACAGCAGAGGGCAGGAGCAGGCAGGAG
>RSEF01000014.1:13082420-13157683 GCA_003993805.1 Himantopus leucocephalus | reverse complement strand
AGAGGGCAGGAGCAGGCAGGAGCAGGCAGGAGCGGGCAGCAGGCTCCTGCCCAGGTACGAGCCCCGAGTGTCCCCCGGCACGCCACCCCCTTCCCCTGCCCGGGCGCGCAGGGCTGGGTGAGCCCCGGGTGAGGTTCCCCCCGGCCAGGGAGAGCCAGAGCTGGGTGAGAAACTATTAGAGAGGATTTCTGTGACAGCAGGGAGAGTACAAGGGAAGTTTTTAAAATCAACACACCGGGGCTGGGTAAGTGTGCGTGGATAAGGACCAGGAGGTGTTTTCAGGGATTGCACATACCCAGTATAGATGCAGGGAATCCCAGCTGGGAATTTTCTCACATCAAGGAACTGTAGGCATCTACGTTCATAAAGGGCAAATAAAATACTCTCTGAAAGCTACTGGCTCGTCTGTTCCAGGCTGGCAGGCAGGCACAGGGGACAGAAGAAGAGCCAGTGGTGCCCTTCCAGCTGTGCCCCAGCAGTGCTGTCTGTGCCACTGCGGCCGCCTGCTCCCAGGTGCCCTAAAGAGACACCGTTTCCTCGGGCTTTGCAAAGCAGCACCGACACAGTGGCTGGATGAAAAGGCATTAAAGTAAAGGCAGTCTTGCAGAATTCACGACCACGCACATGTGCTTAAAAAACTCTAGCACCATTGGATCCCAAGAGTTGAATCCTGGGTGCATTACAGTATATACGTAGCTGGCATAAACTTGAAATGCATCTCTTCCCACCGTTTAGCTCCACAAGGAGCCACAAGTCCTAGTAACCACAAGGACAACAAGCAGATCTAAACTTTCTTCTGAAGCTTAGATGTTCCACATTTTTTCCTTGCAGTATCGTTAGTTCTAGGTCTCCTGCAAACCCCTGGGGGCTCATCCAAAGCCTTCTTAAACCCCAGATGGAGCTAAGAGAATCCAGCCGCCACCATGAGAAGCAGCAGCAAATATATCCCATCTTGAGGGCTGTCATACCTGGGCTTAAGCTAATTCTGTGTTCTAGCAACCACCTTCTTATCCAGGGCTGTGGCCACAGATCTCTGAAGATCTTTGTGAAGTTTCCAGAAAGATTTTGAATCAACCAAAAAGGGAAAGCCCTGTAAACTATTGCAACATAGATTTCACATTCAATCCTGTGTTCAGGGGGTTTAACAAAAACCTTAGAGATGCACAGGCTATGAAAAATATGTTCATCAACTGGGGTTATTTTTTTGACATAAAATTTTAAGTCTTGCAGTGAAAAATCTTAATAACGTACAACACTTTTAAGAAATGCAACATTTCAAACCTTTTATAAAGATAATTGGTGAAAATAGGAACATGTATGTGTTATGAAGTACATGAATTACGGAGATGTTTTGTACATTACATCCAAAGAAAACAGCAGCCTTGGGAGCAAGATTTCCCCTGTCAGTGAAGAACATCATTGCACAGATTAAGCCAACTCCTTGAAATCAGGAACCAGCAGTGCGGAACCCACTCATGCCATCTCATTGCATTTGGGGATCACTTTTCCACAGCCACTAAACAAAGTTCCTCAAAGAACAGGTAGAGATCGCACCGCTTTGGGATCTACTGAGCAAACTCCTGTGTCACAGCTCCGGCGGTCGGTGACACACGGATTCCTTAAGGCCGGCAGCACATCTGAGCCTGCGCGAGCAGGAAGCGCCTTTGCTATGGAGATGAAGATTTGCTGACAAAAGTACAAGGTAAAGGGCATCTGTATTGGCTCAGTCAAGTCTTCTGCTGGTGTGGCTGTCTGGAGGAGAAAAGGCAAGGCGAGCTGTGTGTGAGCGGCGCAGGAAGGGTTCAGCTGGTGTCCTCTCCTCCGGCGGGCCAGCAGGCAGCGCAGCAGCACGCTGGTGAAGAATGGTGGGCACGCAGCCTGATTGCTTACACGTGTGCCCACCATGTGCCTTCGGAGCAAAACGGAAAAATTACTTGCTTACAGAGCTTTGTGCCTGGTGCTCTTAAATATTCCCAGCCTGGGATTGTGAACATTCTGGAAAATAGGGAATTGAAACAATTTTCTCCAAGTAAGAGAAGCAGCTTGCTGTAGGTTGTAGGACTGTGAGCTGTGAACGTGGCTCTGGAGGAAGCGCAGCAGCTATGGCTCCGTTCATCGCCCCGACAGTATTTCACCTCCCCCATGAAAGGTCTCTCGTGTTGTGACATGCTGCAGGAGTACTATCTGCTTATTTTACTACGTGGATTTTTTCCCAAAGGATCCCCTCTTCCCAGGAAATGACTTGGGAGACAGTTTGGTTTAAGGCTGGACTCAGTTCTCCATTATTAAACCAAGGTTATTGTGTGAAACCATTGCTTCATGGTGTAACACACTGTGTCTCCTTCTAGGACTGCACCGACTGTGCGAGCAGGGGACGCTCGTGTAAACTGTCCGTGCCGCAGTTAACATCTGTAAAATGAACATGTTACTCCTGGAAATACACTTTGAGAGCCTCCAATGGAAGACCATGGTCTTATCCCTTTATTGAGTCTGGAAGTTTGAAAAGGGATTTAAGGTATAGTTACTTCAGAAAATATATGACTTCTTAAATTCTACAAATAGACAATTTAATTCAAGTTACTTATGCCGAAACCAATTTGAGGCAGCCGGTGATTATACATGTTGTTAGGTGGCAGAGGCGTCTCCGGTGTTTGCAGAGCAGCTGTCACAACCGGCAGCACAGCAGCCCAAAGCAAACCAGCACTCGTTCTGGCTCCCCAACCCCAGGTCGGTCAGGCCAGGCGAGCGGGCTCTTCCTGCCACCGTAGTAGCCGGGATGCCCTGTCCTGGGGAAGGGGACATCTGCAAGGAGGGTCTGACAGACAGCGGGCAACAGGCAGCCCTCTCCACACTACCAGCAGGCTTGTGAAGTTCCTAGCAAACACCAGGGAAGATGTTATCCAGAGGGAAGAACATATCAATCATTGATTTTAGAAAAAAATCCTAATGCTCCTGCCCAGAGGAACCACTTTCTCCAGACTTTGGGGACCTGGCAGAGAGGCAGTACCCACTGACAGTTCACGCTCAAAGCAGAGTTTATTCAGCTAAAGCAGCCCCAGCTGCCCTCCTCCGGCAGGTCCCAGTTGGCGAGGTGGAGCGACACGTTGCTACCCTCATATTGCACATCTATTTTAATTCGGGCACTTCAGCAGTTGTTTGAATGGTCACTTTGCTTAAGGGTGTTTTTTGCTTCGGGTGTGAATCTCTGAGCACAGCTTTTCCCAGTTCAGAACACTTAAAATAATAACTATGCACTGGTATCTAAGGCTTTTGCCCAAGCACATCATGTATTTCACACCTAGCCTGGGAAATTACACTTTTTATGACCATACCAGGAAAGGCAGAGTTTATAATGGACTTAACACCCCACAGAGCTTCCAGAGCCAACCGGCAGCCCCCGCCACCACTGCAGCCACCAGCCGACACACTGCGAGCGACACGACTTCACTAACAGCTAAAGGGAATGTACAGTGCATTGCATGTTCCCAGTCCTCTGTAATTCAGCCTCAAGCACATATATGATCAGCGGGATTGTTTTCTTTCCATCAGTTGTGTGTGCAACAGTTGGAATTCGCATTGTTTCCTTCCTTCCTTCAGTTCCCACCAAGGAGCCTGAGTGCTCCGGGACCCAGAGAGAGCTCAGCTCTCGCATATTTTTACCCATCCAGAAAACTGCCTCTGAAAATTGAAAAACAATCGGCAGTTTTTAAGCTGGTGGAATAATTCTTTGTTGTTTATTCTACCAGTGTGCTCAGGAGCATGGTCTGAGCCAGCCACCCATCACGGCTATTCTCTCGCTAATCGAATCAGGCATGCTCAGGTGGTGCCAATGGACTACACAAAGTAAGTGTGTTTCTTGGTAAACATTAGTAACGTATAACATTAAAAAATTACAGCTGCTTAAGTCTGCTTTGGCTTCACAATAACCTCCCTTAGAGCAGAAAGTGTCTGTATCTCGAGATTTTCAAAGCCAGTGACACGGGGTGGGCCACGAGACACATCTTCAAGAAGCCTGGCTTCCCGCGAGCATCCCGGTGCGCTTCTGAAAGCCAGGCGGCAGGTTCCCGCCGGTGCCAGGCTGGCTGGCAGGCAGCGCAGCCGCAGAGCCCTGCTCAGCGCCGGGCTGCGAGCAGAGCCCATGCAGCAGGGCTGCGGGCAACCAGCAGCAGAGCGAGCCTCGACCCATCACCCTGCCCCGGGGGCTGTCACCAGAGCGCTCCGTGATTTTTATATAGGTCAAGAAATCTTTGAACATCGTGTCTCGCATCAGACCTTCCTGCGCAGGAGGTTTTATTTATAGACATAGACACAGATACAGATGCAGAGATACAGACTTCAGCCTTCACGGGGGAGTGGCTCTTTCTCATTAGACCCTTGGACCCAATTTCCTTTGGGATGTGTCACGCTAAAGCGTTGCCAGAGACTGCTGTATTGTATCCAGATAGAAGGTGACAAGCACTGTATAAGCAAACTATAAAATGAATCAAGTCATTCGATATTTGAAAGAAAAAAACGCTTCTCCCAGAGCTCATCATTTATTAAAACATGAAATCAAGAGATGAATATTTATAGTTTACTTTTGTTCCTCCTTCTGGAGCTCTCTAGACAGACATTTTGTTCAGTTGGCCTAAAAAATTAGATCCGCATTCAGAAAGAACAAACCTGAAATACTTTCCCAGATTTAGTTCCTCTTGGAAGAAATTATGATTTTTGCCTGCTTAAGTGCATGATTTTCCCCAGCTAACTACCCTTCTGGCCTTTAGTGACTCTGGGTTTGTCTTGTGCAGTACAACACGGTGATCTTAGAGCCCGTGCGACCAGGGATGCTCAGTGTGTCCCATCCCCGGGGCTGTCCCACCTGGCTCCGGGGCTTCTTGGTCACACATACATGTGCACAAACCCCACAGGAACTCATGTCCTGCAGATCCCGTGCACACCTGGAGATGCCTGGCAGCACAGAGAGCAGGTTTCAGCTGGGTCATTTCAGAGCACACGTTTGAACCCAGGTGCTGGACCCAGCACAAGCAGGGAACTGCGGCTCCCGCCGCCAGGGCTCAGGTTAGCCCCAGGCTTTGTGTAGTTTGGAGTCTTTTCATGTTTGCCAAGTTTTCCTCCAAGTCTCGGCTCCGTCAGCTGCAAAGCCCATCAAATTAGCCCGAGCGTCAGAACGAGCGGTGGGAAGTCAGCGCTTCCCTGGGACCCATCCCCGAGCCCACCAGGTGGATTGCAAACCACCCAAGGCACACATTTACTCACAGAAAATGTCAAAGATTTGATTTTTGATAACATACTGTCTAAAGCCCAGCTTAAACTGTCATGCTGGAGTCATGGTTGTTTTAAACTGTAGTGGTACAAGGAATAATTATTTATAGATTACTGCCTAAATTGGCTTCTGCCTAAGAAACTGGCTCATTTGTTTAAAAATCTCTTTTGGGAGTTTTTTCCCAAATCATATAGAATAATTCAACATCCATTACAGACAGATCACCTACAATTGTAAGCACATCTGGGCTTATTATTACAAATCAAGCTCATGAGTAGTCCCTTAAAGAAAATAGACTCAAATTAAATTTAAGTAAGATAGCCACAGCAATTCAAACTTCTTGTCTTTGTGCTACCTTAAAGCTTAACAGTTAGCAGATCCTCTTCAAAATCAGCTCGTGTCCAGGGGTGGGCAGTGGCTTTATTCCTTCCATCCCAGTGAAATCCCTACTGAGGAATGAGGCAGGCTACGTTGAATCCATGGACTTAATATTCACATTCAGAATTAATGGGGATATACCATGTGGAACAAGACAGCACACTAAATTTTAAAAAGTGTTTTTAAAGCCTACGTGGAGGGGTGTTTGTATAGTAGCCACTGCCCTGAAAAGGCAGAATTCAGCTGTATGGCATTTCTCAGCTGCTACAGCGAGAAAGGAAAGTAAAATATGAAGAAACTGAAAAAATACGCACCCAACACTCCAGTGCATCAATGTCTGCGTGAACACAGAAATGCTTGTGAAGAAGCCTTGGGGTCCAGCTCCTTAAATTTGTATTTTCCTGTGTCGAGCCTGCTCAGGTGGCAGCGAATATTCCAGCACCAACAATTGACTTTCTGTCCGCTTTCTGTTTCTGTGGGGCTCTGCTGGGAAGATTTCCTGCTGTTTTCTAATGAGAAGAAGAGCTGAAATAGGTAGACGCTAAGCGGCGTGGCGGGGCTGCGGCCGTGGGCACTGACCCAGCGTCCAGGGGCCAGAGCACAAGTGCTCGGCTATCACGGAGCGGTGGGCTCCTGCCTGCTGCTGCCCTCAGGGCTGGGAGGACCACCGCCTGCTCGTCCTCCTCGCCCACCTTGCCCACCCAACACCTACTTACTGACCGCTGTGCCGAGCCCCAGGAGCCTTCGCTGGATCCAGGGGCAGTTCTTACACAGTACTTTTGTCTAGTGATCAAAAGAGAGTTCAAAACACTTTTTAGAGCAGACTAAGTTGTATATTGTTATGGTTTGAGGGATCCACAACAATTTATTGTTGTTTAGACAATTATTCTATCACCCGATGACCCCTCCCCACCTGGGAAGGGGAATCAGGGAAAAACAAGGAAACCTGAGGGCTGAAATATAAACAGAATAAGACTAGATAATTAACATTAATAACACTAAAGAACCAATATTGATCCTGATACCAATACAAAATATACAAGGATTATACTCAGCCCATTCTATCAGTAGGAAGCTGTGCACTCCCAGCAGTGGACAGCAAATGTCGGACACTGTGAGCGCTATGGCTTTGGGAGGAAGGGAAGGGCTCAGGGGTCCCACACTGGGGCAAGAAGTTCTCTGGATCGCTGCCATCAAGGGAGAGAGATAACTTCTCAGCAAACTTTCTCATTTATATTGAACGTGACGTTGATGGTATGAAATAATCCTGTTGGCCAGCTTGGGTCAAGTGCCCAGGTCTCGCTCCTCCTCATCCCTGCAGCTGGCTAGCTCGCAAACACTGAGACCTTGAAACCCCCATACCATAGCTGGCTAGAAAGTAAATGTTTTCACAAATTCAGACACCAGAGTCTTCTAAAAGTGCAGTTTTCCCAAGCATTAGAAGAGAAATTAGTCCTGTGTCACTCAAACCAAGACATACATACACAGGATCTGTGGTTGAACTCTAGGGATTCTAAATGCTTGCCTCCTCCACATACTCATTCAGCGTGCACCCACAAACGCAGCCCTCGCGGGCTCCCATCACCTAGGAGCAGCCATACCTATTCCGCACATGCGCCAGCTCCCTTCTGTCCCTGCCAGGCTCAGCCCCTTCTCCACGCCTGACCGACACACGCGTGAAACCACCACTGTTGTCCTCCAGCATAAACACATTACACACGCGCACGGATCCTGCGGTGCCTTCAAAGGGAAAGCAGCTACATAAACACTCCATTGAGGGTTTCCCATTCACAGGGGGAACGAAGCGCGGCAGTGAGCCTGCCGTAGGCTCCCAGTGCCGCCGTCGCGGGCACACTGCCGTGACCAGCCCTCCCGCGCCCGCCGAGCACGCACCGGGAGAGACACACACCGCCTCTTCCCTCTCAGTGCAAGAGCAGCGTTCAAAAGATGAGTAGAAGTTTTATTAAAACTGGTGTGTTACGAGGGGGAAAGGCCAAATCAGTGAGAATTCATCTCTTCAAGATGTGCTGGTCCTCGGACCGCTTCCTACAGACTTTCTTTAACAGTAAATACTTCTGTGCTTTTAGTCACATGCCGAAGGTGCCTGAGGCACACGGGAAAGTTTTAAAACAGAAGCACCCTGCATAAAGGCACCTGCTTAGGAGAAAAACTGGAGGCAAAAGTGACAGCTGAACTGGTTCTTCTCTGCACTGCTGCAGTTCGTGAATTCTAATGCAAACATCACAAAAAAGTTATTTACCTAGGCAGAAGGGCAAAGCGCTGGCTGGAGCTGTGCATGGTGTGCTTCAGGGGTGAGGGAATCAGAGAAGGCATCGGCCCTGGAGTCAGAGGTGGCAGAGGGAGAGACGAGCGACACGGGATGCTGGCTCTGGAGTGAGATCCAGCCACCGGTTTCCTCGCTGTCGTACACGTTGGTTCCGAAGGGCTCAGTACTGCGTGACAGATAAGAGACATCCATGGATCTGACCTTCCAGCTGGATGTGTGAGGAATACAGGGCACTAACAATATATGTGCAAAGATTGCACTCCTCTGGGACAAGGATACCTCCAGTGGCAAGGTCTCAATCCTGATGGAAACTCCCTTGAAGTGTGGCACTTTTTCTCTGCTGTTGAGATGGAAGTTACTGACTTGGACAGATTTTTCTCTGCTTAAATAATAATTTCAAGGCAGAAGACATCACTATGAAAATCTGCTCACAGCAGCGAACTTCTACCTCTGAGTTTTACACAAGGCAGCGTAAACCGCCCAGAAACGCAGAGGATCCACGCCTGCACTTCAGTGTAACAGGATTTTCCTTCCAGCACTAGAAAGATCATTTGTTTATGGGCTACTCGGCAAGGAGCAAGCAAGCGGCTTGCCGTACGCTTCCTGCAACACACACAACTATACCGTGCAGCAGTGCTTTGCAATTACACAGCCTCTTTCATTCAAATGCCGCAAATCATTTTGCAAGTGTTCATTAAATAACTTGCACAACATCCTTGCTGATAAAGTGCACGTGCTAACCATGTCCCAGCGTCACGGGCTGAGGCACAGAAAGATTCAGGGACTGGCTCAGGGTGACGCTTTGAGGATCAATAGGAATCACTGGCATCTTCTCTCTCATTACCCAGCGCCAGTTCCTATGTGCAGCTCCCTCTGTTCGGATTTTAAATACAGATGACTGATGCCATCTTTCTATTCCTGTCGGAAGAAATCCATGTGTCAAATCTGAGTGTGAAAATACCACATTTTGATACAAATACATGCCATAAAAGGAGATCATGCTAGTAGAGCTTGCAAATTCATAGCCCTCTATGTCCTGAGGCATCTCAAAGAGCTCTTCCCCGAGTATTTATATGATTTTTATTTTACCGCCTCTCAAATGGAACGTAACGTTCCCTTAATAGCATGCAGCAATACACAGCATAGAATGGGAGGAACCATATCCAAGGATGAGGCCGAGAATGAGAAGGGATTTAAACCCAGAAATAGGGTAGGGCTTCAACAAAAGGCTTGATCTAGAATTCCTATTTATTTTTCCCTGCTTACCTGAAACACTATTATGAAAATTTGCCTGATTGGCTGCTTATCACAGAGCAGAGAATTTCAGCGGCAAAGTTTTATACTGGGGAGTGTCAAGTGTCCCGAAGGGTGGAGTCCCCACGCTTAGACCTCGGTACAATATTCTTCTAGGTCGCCAAAGTGTCGCTGACTCATGGGCCAGACATAAGGAAAAAAGCTACTTACAGTCTGGTTTGCTGAAAACGATCCCGTAGTATATAACTTCCCAACAGCTTTGGTTTTATTTATAAAGGGACAGATCAGCAGTATTAATTAGCAGCCAGTTATTATTGGAAATGAGTGAAACCTTGGCCTCAGAAAGTCTGTAAGCCACCGCTCTGTGAGCGTGCGCTGGGGAAGAGCTGCTCTGTACGTGCCTCACTGCTTGGGACGGGTGTCAGCCTCCCTGCCCTGCTCATGTGGGCTGGCTAGTGGGAGCTTGGGGAATTCCTAAGTCGGAAGCGTCCAGACCACTGTAATGCTGGTAAGGAATCCATTAGTTTCTTTAATCCTTTTATTTTGGTTCCCTTGTATTCACAATGAGATTCTTCACTGTTTCAGTCTCCTTTGAATGCTCAGGTGCATTTTTTCTCACGTGCGAACGTCCAGCGCCCGAAGGGCTGCAGCAGGCTCCAGCCGGAGGATGGAGCCCTGCAGCAGCGTCGCAGGAATGGACGGAGTGGATGCTCCTGATCCACTCCAGCGCCAGGTTTCACTGTCCAAGCTTCTATCTCCCGTGGATGCCACGTAAATTCAATACTCTGCCTTTTTATGGTGTGTACGGGTGAAGGATAGGAACACCCAGAGGATGGGGGGATGGGGTAAGGTGGGAGACAGCATCTCAGGCTGCCTCAGCAGTTTCTGGAGGGAACACCTGAAGAGATTCCAACTGCTCCGAGCTGCAGGGCTGCATCTAGTTTATACCATTGGTCCCAAATCTATTTGACAAATACAAATTTTAAAGCTGGTTCAAATGTGGTGCAGCACAAATCCCGGTTGTCAGTGGCTGCACATTAAGGAGTCATTTACTGTAAACCATATGACTTACACCGTGTCACGCAAAGACACGGAATTGTAAAGAACAAAGGTCATCGCGAGGGGTAACCATCATCATATGTAGACTTGAGCCTTCTGTCCGTGCTCGAGACACGGGAGGGGAACACTAAGAGACACTCTGGCTCCCATCTCCTTCTTTCCCTTTGTTGTTCTTTCCCAAGGATTTCGGTACGTTATCTTCCTGACCTTTCTGACGAGCAACCCCTTTCACAGACAGGCTTTATGGGCGGAGAGGAACAGCTCACAGAGACCTTTCCCGGTTCACCGGCCGCCCATGTGGCCGTGCCCGCCATCCAAAGGTCTGATGCAGATAACTGCTCAGCGTGTGCTCTGCTCCAGGAGCGCAGCCAGAGGCAGAGGCATTGCTGCTCCCATCTCCCCTCCCACACATGGTTTCTGTAAACGTGGAGTTTCTGTTCTATTTTTTAATTCGATGTTCTCCCATGAATGCCACTGGGGGTAGAAATTTAGGAAAATAAGTTCTAAATGTCTGGGTGTTCAGATCCTGTTAATCAAGGCTGGAGTTTCTTAATGAAGGAAGTTAAGAGTAGCACTTTCATTTCATTTTCATTTCATTTTCGTTTCTGTGCAGAGAAGAGGACTCCAGAAGTTAAGTGCTAATTTTATTAAATTACTATCCATTGAAATGGACCCGGATCGGTGCAAGAACCCAGCTAATGGCATCTCTAATTATTTGATTACAGTTGCTGAACTATGGATCTCTGAATATGAAAAATATTATACACTACTATAAAGCCAAGGGATAATCTAATTGTTGTGAAATCAAATAAAACAGCTATACAAAATCGTATGTGCAGTATTAAGCCCTCAAAACAAAACCCAGCAGTATATCTCTTCCCTTCCCAACTCTAACTCAATGTGATGCTTCTAGGCTATTTGGAGAAACATATTGTTATTTAGAACAGATTAACTATCTTTTTTTCCCCCAAGTATTTCAATATCTGTATACTGAGGCATATCTTCTCCTCCACCATCCTCATCCCCAACGCCCCTAGAGCTGCCAGCTGTGGCACATCATGAGCCAAGACACTAAGCCTGCTCCAGACAAGGAAATTCAGACATTTCTTAGTCCATATGTATTTTTACAACCTGTTTCCGCTGATTCACAGATAAGGACCTGGCACAGTGATCTTTAGTTGGCAGAAATAAACACAAACACACCTTTTTAAAGAGATACACGGTGATAATTCTCCCCCAAATGAAGAAAACATTATGTAGAAAGCATGATGTGCCACGTGGACTAGAACAATTCAGTTTTGAAAAAAAAAAAAAGGAAAAAAAGAGGTGACAGCAGCAAAGCATGACTTCAGAAAAAGAATAGTAAGAATTCATGCGAAGCAGGGAAACGTATCAAATAGCTGATTGCATCGCTGCCTCTCTGTGACCATTATAGAGATACAGGGTATAGGAAACCCCCAAATCTAAAAGTAGTTTACAAAATATCTAACAAGACCAAACTAGTGCCCCTGAAGACACGTCACAGGTACCTTCTAGCCAGGTTTTACTCATCGTAAACACTAAGCTACCAAACTTGTCCTGCTAGAAGTGGTCAAGTACAGTCACTTCAAACCTCCGAGGTGGAGCTAAGCCAGCAAAGAAAACCAAACCAACCCTCCAAACTGTGAAAAAGCCCAGAAATTCCCAGCACGAGCAGCCCCTCCAGGTCCCGCAGGCTGCCCGGCGTTAGGCGTCCAGCACCTGCCCGCAGACCAGACACCTCGCTTTCCGTATTGCACAAGGGGATTTTCATATAGATCAGCTACTGCCTGGATGGCAACGGCAATAATCCATGGGGCTGGCAGAGCGCACGCTGACACAGCCT
Source organism: Himantopus leucocephalus (assembly GCA_003993805.1). Lineage (NCBI taxonomy): Eukaryota > Metazoa > Chordata > Aves > Charadriiformes > Recurvirostridae > Himantopus > Himantopus leucocephalus. Next base: position 13,145,578 of record RSEF01000014.1, on the reverse strand, counting down.
CGTAAAGCTGTGCACCTACTGGGGGCACAGGGAATTAAAAATAAACTGGAACTGTTTTTAGCATGCCTTATTTGTTCTACAGGTTGTACCGGAATTATTTATGATTTTTCCTCATCATCTCAGCAGATACCAATGTCTAAAAAACCCTCCTTCCCTTATCGTCCTCCCTCTTGTTTCCTCCCCAAAAGACAATTTAAAGGTGGAGTCAGACAGCTAATATTTCACCTGCAGAAGAGAAGAATGACTTAAACTGCAATATTTAGCTGTTGTTGCTTGATGACTTTATATTGATTCAAGTCTGCTCTGTCACCAGAATGTGTCTCACCATCTCCACATCGCATGAGGCCAATGAGCCAGCTCAGGGAACTGATTTAACTGAAAACTAGTATTTTTTCACACACAGTAAGATTAAAAAAAAAAAAAAATGTTTTCAGTCTGATCTGGTTTGGTATGTGGTACACAATTGTGAATGCTGATACAAAAGAAATTGAGGGAAAAATCTGGCTGGGGAGGAACTTTTGGTGAGTGCCTCTACTTTGCCTAAACCTTGTTTTGGTGGGCGCTGCCCTCACCTCCCAGCAAATTAAGTGGGGCTGAGCTGGAGCGGGAAAAGTAAGCAGAGATGACCCAACTGCCTCGAGCTGCAAGGCCAGAACCAGAACTTCAGATTTGGAGTAAAGGGCAAAGAAAATACAGAAAAAAAAGTTTTTTGAAGAAAGGAAGCTTATCCCATTTCCATGTTTATTGGATTTAAGGGTCTGTTTCTGTTCTATTCCCAGGAGTAAAATACAGGAAGAGTTACAGAACATTTGTTGACAACAACTGACTATAGCGATGGGAGGAGAAAAATACGCTCAGTAGTAAGTGCTCCAGCATCCTCATAAATCTGCACTGGAATAGACTCTAGCCATTGTATTTCTAAGGCTGTTACAACAGAGCACAGCAGGACATACTCTCACCATAGCAACCCAGAAAACTGCCCCATCAGAGTGCGTTTCCACTCCCTGCAACACCAATCTTTGCCTGTCCTTGCTTCTCAAAGGAAATTGATATATTCAGGTCCTGAAGTAGCACTTGAAGCCCGAGTCCTGGCTCCTGTGCCACTTAAAGTCTCCTGTACTCCATCGAACAGCAGCAACGGAAAACATTTGTAGCATCTCTCTTATGCTGCAGAGAGTTATTGAAAAATGGAGTCAAACCTGGGAAAGAGTCTTTTCAATTCCTTCAATACACACCAACATTTTGGGGCCCAGCGCTCACTCTTTATGGAGTGTACCGGAGAGATTTAATAATCTGAGATGAAGTTCTAGTTGTGTTCTTCACAACATTACCCTCCTCCGCTGTACGACTAGCCCCCACCATGAAGAAAGGGGCTCAGTTCACAGCCTGAGCCCTGATGAAAGTGATTTTAGACCAAGTCACTGGGCCGCAGCGTGGGGGCCCACCGTGGGGCTCAGCCCTGCTACCCCTGCTGCCGTGGCTGCGGCTTCGGGCACATGCCAGCCAGGCAGCCAGAGCTGATAATGTCAGATTACATCTGCTAATCTGGAACCTGTCTGTTAAACCTCGTATTCTTTGGTATTTTAATCATGTTTCACTTCGTGTCAAAAACCTGTTCTTGTGCAATCTTCCTGGTGAAAGAAGGTATTTCAGGTATATCAACTTACGGAGTTGATAGGACATCACCCTTATTTTCCTTGAACTCGAAAACCAGGCATTCCAGAAGAGAAACCACATACGTTATCCACTGAGACCGAATGACTCTATTACCATGCCCAGTTTACTACATGTCCTGTTTGCTCAGGACAAATTGTTAAGAAGATTTTAAAGAACTGACACTACGGGGATTCCTGAAGGGCAGGTACTAATTCCATACTTCTTATGGAACAGAAGTGCATTATCTCCTTTATATAGGTGGAGAATTAAGCAGAGAAGCTACCGGACCCATTTTGGGGAGTGCTGTGTGTCCTACTCCCACACAAACTAAATGAAGTCTTCCCTGGCCAGGGTCCCAAGAGATTACTGGTATTCAAACAGCTACTGAATCCTCCAATAGCTGTGCTGCAGAACTGCAAATATTATATTTAGCACTCGAAATGCCTTAAACTCGAACAGTCAGTCCTTACAACATGGGAGTAGGTGGTTTGATTTTTTTTTCCTACTCAACTGATTAGAAGAGCGTGGGGAGAGATGTACTTTTTGAAATAAATAATTTGGTCAGGAACTGAAAGGACATTGCTATTGAAGCTGGAATCCGAGATCTGATGTCTATCCTCTGTTCATATTAGTGCTTACCTCTATGCACAGCTGTGCACGATATGCCCACTTGCTCTTTTAAAGAAGAGTTCAAATTCAGTCGTCCTTGAGCAAGCAAAATATTCAGTAGCTTCAGTGGGGGTTCTGCTGAGCCTCCAAGGTTCGGTCGGGGAGCTTGCTTTTCATGCCTTATTCAGGCATCTAATCCTGCTAAAAACATTTCCTACAGAGCTCTGTCGGCTCCACTGAATCAGACCCTCCTGCACTCCCGTTCCTGTGCATCTGGTCCAGTTGTGAGTACTCTCAGTGAGGCTGCGACAGGCTCAGCTCTAGGACTGATGTGTGCTACTAGATAAAAGGAGGACATTTATTCTCCTTTGCAACAATATCGGGTATAAAAACACTACGGTATCCCTGCTCTTCAAAGCTAACTCCAGCAGTGTAAAACGAGTGCTCTCGTGACTGTACCCAACGAGGCTATTCAGTGAACTAACGCTCTTCCTACGGCCCCGTTTCTTGATTTCAGAAGCGGTGGTTTATGTGACATTACCAGCTGTACGGAGGTAAGCTGACAACTCAAAAATAAAGCTGCTGGAATGGGACTTTCTGCCTAGAAACAAAACCCACCATCTCTGAGCACAGGGTTAACTTAAGAAACACTCTTGCAATCTGTGATTCCAAAACACTCTGCAAGGAGTGATACAGCAAGCTACTTTTTCTTTTACAGACTGTGATGCTCTGAAAAAAGAGGGGAGCTGAATGCTGAAGTGATTCATGACTGCCTCTGGGAGCATGCAGGCAACCTACTGTAGACCTTTGGCATCCTACTGCTCCTTCAACTAATAAATGGCAGTAAGCGGTGAAGCACCTGCCAGCTGCAGCAATTTGCATAGTGCCAAATATCCCAACGTCACATCACAAGATTGCACGGAGAACTTCTACTTTCATTTATAGTCTATTAAGGATTTTTAAAAGCCTTGGCTTCCTGTCTCATGAAGGCGCCGGAGCAAGCGATCTACTCTGCAAGCAAAGGAAACGCCACTTAGATGACCCCCACAATGGGGTTTTTTTTTCCCAGTCTTTCATTTACTCTGTAGCCTTTTTGTTTTATAGGCCAGTCATGTATCTGCAGTAAGTGATTAAGATGCTTTACAGTTAGACTTTGACCTGCACTAGTCGGAGATAATTGGATATTGTTTCTCCTGCAGCCTTGGACGTGGCTTTGGGATTGAATTTTGGGTAAAAATTTCCACATTGGGCCAGCAGTTATACCAGCCACAGCACAAGCTCCCAAACTGGATTCAGCTTCGAGATCCGTCTGTCTTACTACTGACAACAGAAATACCGGCTTATGCACAGACTAATAAGGTTGTGTCATTAGAAGGAATAGTCATCTGCTCATTTACCGTGTATTATGAAAATACAATGCGCCCTTTTTTCTTCCTTTGTGTTTTAATTGATAGTCCTTCACAGCAAAGATCATCTCTTCCATTTGTATACAGCCCACGGCAACAGGCCCTTGTTTGTGAATCCTAATTAATATGCTATGTAGAAACTGGTTTTATTTTTGATGGTGCACTAGAGATTTGAATCTAGCGGGGGAAAAAGAAAAAGCTGTTTAAAGAAGTACTGTAGACAAGCAGAGTTCTCCTTTCAGAGCAGTTCTTAAGGCATGAAGAAAGATCAGGCTGCTCTGAAGTACTGAGCAAGAGGACAACTGCATATTCACCACGTGCTTTACCCTGTTATGCAAGAAATACCATTTATCTCGGTGGAACCTAATATGTAGTAAGGTAGTACCCAGTAAAACTGAACACTGCTGCTCTTTTTGGTAGAGTTTGAATTCACACGTAAATTATCTGTATCTCGGTGTAGTCATGTAGTCTTTCTCGCAAAAGGGGAGTCCTGGTCTTTGTCTAGATTGTTTAATGATTTTGATATCAGAGGCCTGACATGAGGTTTTGGGAATCTTGTTCCCACAGAGTCAAACTGCTTTCCTTCTCATACTGAGCACGGCTTTTGGGGCAAAAAATCTCTGGACCTCTATTTTAGGCAAAAATAAATCGACCAAGCTTTAATCACATAGCTTCAAATTGCTTTTATATGACAGCATTTTGATCATGGTCTTAGAAGGGTGCTACTAAAGCGTTCCCAGGAAATTGCAGGAAGGATGCAGACACTGTTGCAATATTCATTTTTTTATTTAAGGTTATCAACATTTTAAAATTCAAAACACCATTCAGATAGCCTTTTTGCAGTGCTTATCTAGTTTTGGTTTTCAGAACATACCGTTACCTAGGGGCGCATATTGGAAAATAAATCCTTTTATCCTATTTCCTTTATTTTCCACTTCCTGTGACTCCAAAAGAGGAGAATATAAGGCTCTTTTGACCGTTATGAACCTTCGTACACTGATGCTATTGACCTCTGTCAATCAGCTTCTGTTTCAGACTGGTCAAGTGTTTCTACTAAGGGTGCTCTATCTTCAGCTTTTCAGCGGGGAATAGCAGTAACAAGCCAATACACACAAAAGCCCAACTGATGGCATCAATAACAGGTTAAACTGTCTCGATTATGTGACGTGCAACAGTCAGTGCACTGCTGTCCTCTGTAAACCAGACTTCTCACAGACACCTGCTGCTTGCTTGCTCAGGTGTGCTACTTCAGATTTACTTGGGCTGAAAACTTTTGCCTGAGAAACATTACAATTTCCAGCTGAGTAATCTCCATCCCTGCTGACCTGGTTTTTTGGAGGACAACATACCTAGACTCTGATCCCAAAGGACAAAATGGTGAAGGGCAATGAAAATATTGTCACTCGGACCTGTTTTTTTTTCCCTTTGGTGAAATGAATACCTGCTCCTTTCAATTCCTCCAATATCTTAAACTATCATGAACATTCTCTTGTACAAGTATCCACACATTTGGCCGCAGCACTGTGAAAACAGCCATCTATACATTCAGATATTTTAAAATGTTAGTGTTCACTTTGGATAGATTGTATTATCAGTAAACCTGTCTCTTCCTCCAATTTCATATTTTCATATTTAAAAAATGTTTTCCTTTGTTTATCATTAAATTCAACTCCCACTAAGAGTCTGCGTAAGGGAATAAAACAAGTCTTCAGAGCCTTCTACAATTAGCATACCCTCATCATGCTCCAGTAATTATCTCCCCTGAGACTTCAGTTGGGATGCCACGCTGCTCTCATCACTACAGCGCTCCCATGGGGGAAATTAAGAGGCAAAACACCAAGATTACTCAGATGCCACATTCACCGTGCGTACGCCATTGATCTCCCAGTCTTTTTGCATTTGACTCTAGCCAACAAATCGCTCACCAGCAACCAAAACCAGCACAGCTGTGTTTGTTCCAGGCCACCAGTGGCAGGTCAAAGTGGATTAGCATGAAACTTGTTCTGTATTTGCAGGGAGGAAAAATTCTTCAGTGACTCAGTATTGCTCAGAGGATACAGGCACTAAGCTTCTTAGGAGGCATCAGGGAGAAGAGTGTTTGGGTGTGTTACGGGTTTTTTGCGCATAGTGCTTTTGTTCCTTTTTCTTCTCTCCTTTGCTGCCTCCTCCCCAATTTACCCAAGAAAAGTCAATCAACGTTGTCTTCATTCTCCATTTAATGCTACTTCTCTACCTGCAGGACTCCTTTGGTACATAACTCTTCTAGTCCCAGAAAATGCTTGACTCCTTTCCCAGGTCCTTAACACCCTTTTTATCTTCAGGTGGCATAAAGAAGTCTGTAGACCAAGTTGAAGTTCTCCAATCCATTCTACCAAAAAATGACCTGAGTTTTCTAATCTCAAAATTCAGAATCCTAGTTCTCAGCTGTGCTAAGCCTCTCCACACTATTATCCCAGAAATCGCCAGTGGCCGCTGCAGAAAACTGTAAAAACAATTGATACAACTCCAACACTACCCACCCCACTTGGCATAACGCGTGTAAAAAGGAAAACAGCCCTCTTAAAATCTCGGCAGTTTCTATCAGCTGTAGATATTTCTGCGTGTACCCAGGTTTCTCTAAATTAAACCAGGAAATTCGTGTGCTATGCTTTTACCCAGGATTACCTAGCGATGCATTACAACTCCCTGCTTGATTTATACTGAATGGGCATCAGTCATAGCCAAATTTCAAGACTGTATGCTTGATAAATCATGACTAACACTACATTGTATTGCAGTAACCAACTGTTTATTTCGCAGTTGCCAACGTTATGCAACTCTTTAGAAATATTCAGAAAAACAGATGTGTGGTACACAAAATCCAGGGTAGCCATGTCCCCTCCTACATCAAGCTCCACACAGTAATGTCTGATCTCAGATCTTACAGAGAGCATCCGCAAAGCCTGCTGAAGTTGACAGGGGCACTTCTGCTGACCTTTTGATGAGGGAGATGGATTTAAGTACTCTATTTATTGGAGAAGTACTGGAACACAATCACATCACACATTGCCTTTTGATGCCTTGCAATATTTAAAGAGTTCAAGGGTATAAGGAATGAACGTTTCCAAGTTGTAAGTAGTTTACAAGAAATCCTATTCAATAGAAAAGATAGTTTCCTCTTCTTTGTTTTCCTTAAAACAGTTGCACGGGAGAAAAAAACATGTTCTACCACAAGATGTACTTACTCACCTACTGATCAATATATGATTTACAAAACCAATTTTCATTTACCGTCAACATTTTATTTTTTTTTAATTGATTCTTTTCTTTTCTATGCTATCTTTGTACATTCATAAAAGCCCAATAGCTTATACCTAGGACTACTCCTAAACCTACTGAAGCTCATAATCCTAAACAAGGATTGGACAGAGCTTTACCTAGACAGGAAGAGAATATCCATGGCTCTGTGTATGTGCATTAGTGTTATGAAATGCGTATTAAAAAGCCAATGCCGCAACTTCAGTTTAAGACGTGCACAGAGGTATGGATACTTTCATCCTTTCTACTCGCGTGGAGTACCACAGCATAACCCACAAGCAGGAGATCCCTGGTAGTTAGTCTCAGTGGTCTAGGAAATACAGTAGCCTGCAGCTTTAGTTTTCAGTTGTTCTTAGAGATTAAAAAAAACAACAACAGTTCTGATTACTCCCTCATACCTTCTCTTTCCTCACTACCTATGATTTAGGCTTGAATTCCTGTATGTTTTAGGAAGTCGTGTGAAGATCCAAGTTCAAAATGGGAACAAGTATGCTCTGAATAAAACAGACTGTCAGAGGAGGAAACCGACCATGAAGCTCACGAGTGTTTCTAACAGGCAGCGGGTTTGAGCGGGATGGCTACGCCACGCTACCAGCTCACGCCTAACACCCGCTTGTGACAGGGAAGAGCTGATGTGAAACCTGGCTGCACGCGCAGCAGTGCCACTGCAGACTCAGGACAGCGGGTGCGAGACCGGCTGCAGATAGGTCCAGCCTTTGCAGGAGAGCAATAAAAACCAAGAGTATTTCATAGCGGACGGCGGGGGACACTCGAGGCGCGCCCCTGCGGTTTCCACACCAGTTCACGGCTCGGCTCATGGGCTGGGACGTTTGCTGTGCGTGAACGGAGCATTGCGGCTGGAGTAATTTGGAAGGTGAATTTCACAGTAGCATTTTGAAGCGATCATGAGGTAAACAAATGCTTTAAGCACGTGCAAAGAAGCTGTGATTTGCGTCTTACTGTTTGTTGGAATTTTGCCTGGTACACGACAACAAATGGCCAATGTTAAACGTGCAAAAACGGTAGAAAAGGGACTGCAAAGGTTTGAATCCTCGGTGCAACCCTCCCGGCCGACGCCTTGCCCCCTCAGGTGCCGGGGCCGGTCTCGGCCGTGCAGCAGGGCCCAGCACCGGCCCCGCGCGGCAGCCATTTTCCCCCGGGCCCGGGCCGGGCCTTGGCCGCAGGCCGGGGCGGGGGGAAACCCCTCCCGGGCGGGCACCTGCCCCTCCGGTGGGTAGCGCGGCGGCCGGCTCTCACTTCACAGGCTTCGGCCCCGCCGGCAACGGCTGGGGGGAAGCCCGAGGCGGGGCAACGCCTTAACCCCCTTGGGGAAGGCCCCAGAACCAAGATGGCAGAACCGCCCTGCCCTGCGCCCGCGGGCACCCCGGCCCGCCCAGCCCCGCTGCTCCCGCCCGCCGCCGAGGCTCCGGACCCCCGCGCTGCCGCTGGGGCCGGCGGTGGGGTGAGGGGCGCCGGCGGGCGGAGCCGCCGCCGGGCCCGGCGCATCACGCCAGGGGGAGGGACAGGGACGGGTCCGCGGCGGGGGAGGCCGCTGCGCGTGCGCCCCGCCGCCGCCGCCATCTGCGCACGGGCGTGTGACGGCGTAACCAATCTTGCGTCGGGGCCCGCCCCCGCCGAACGTCGCGCCTGACGGGCGGGCGGCCCTACCTATCAGAGGCGGGGCTGCCGTTCAAACCGGCGGTGCCGGGGCAACAGCGTCCAGTCGCGCGGCGAGGGCGGGCGCTGGGCGGCAGCACACTCCCAGGCGTCTCCGACGGGCTTTTACTGCGCTCGGGGCGGCGCCGGCGCTCAGTGTGTTTGGAGCCGGCGGACGGGCGGGCCGGGCCCGGGAGCATGGGGGTGAGGTAGGGCCGGCCCAGCTGCGGAGGGGAGGCGAGCGCGGCTGTTCGGCGGGGCCGGGCCTGCGCGGCGTCGGCGGAGAGGGACGCGGAGCCGGCCGGAGGATGGAGGACAAGAAGGAGGAGGGCGAGGCGGAGATCCAGGAGCACGGGCCCGAGCACTGGTTCAGCAAGTGGGAGCGGCAGTGCCTGGCCGAGGCCGAGCAGGAGGAGGCGCTGGCCCCGGAGCTGCAGGACGAGGCGGCGGCGCAGCCCGAGCACAAGCAGCAGAAGCTCTGGCACCTCTTCCAGAACTCGGCCACCGCCGTGGCGCAGCTCTACAAGGGTGAGCGCTGTGGGAGGGCGGCGGGGGGGGGCCACGGTTGGGGTGGAACGGGGCTCGGTGGGCGGTGGAGCCCGAGCGCGGTGGGCTCGGGGCCGAGGCCGGGCCCGGCGATGTGGCGGTGGGGTGTGTGTATGTGTGNGGGGTGGGTGAAGCCGGGAGTGGGGTGGGAACGGGGCCGCGGCGTTACAAAGGGTGTGTGGCGGGGAGCGCGGCCTGGGCAGGGGGAGGAGCGGGCTTCCGGCCCGGGGGCTCCGCGCCCGTCCATAGAGGCAGACGGGAAAACAAAATGGCGTGAGGGGGAACCGCGGCCGCTGCCCGGACATCGCCCTTCGCGGCCTACAGCGGAGCGGCCTGCCCCGGCGGAGCGCTGGGCCGGCTTTTGCGTCGGCTCGGCCCGGTCCGGCCTGGCCTACCCCCCCGCTCCCCCCACCCCCCCCCCGCCCCGGGACGGGCGGCTGGCGGAGGGGTCGGCCCGGGAGGGCGGTCGGCGCGGCCCTGCCGGCCCCGCGGAGGCAGGGCGCTCCGGCGGAGAGCGGCCTTGGCGGGGGGCCGCGCCGGGAGGGTCCCGGTCGGCGGGGGCTGAGCCCCGCGAGTGGCCGGGGAGCGGCGGGCTCCGGGGGCGGGGAGGGTGGGGGCAGACCGGGAAGCCCGGCCCTGCCGGCGGCGGCGGCTCCTGACGCCCAGCCCAGGGAAGAGGCTCCGACAAAATGGCGAAGTGAGGGGCCGGCCCCATTGTGCGGCGGGGGCTGCGGGCGGGGGCCGGGCAGGGCGCTTCCCCGGCGGGCTGGGGGCGCCGCCGCCGCGCCCGCTGCCCGGGAGCCGGCCGCTGCCGGCCCGCCCTTCTCGGCCCTGATCCCGAGTTGCCTTCGGAAGGTGGAACAAAATGGCGAAACCTAACATGGCCGTTCGGAGTTGGTGACTCCAAAATAAACAGCGTGTGTCCTTCCCTCCCTGCAGACCGGGTGTGCCAGCAGCCGGGGCTCTCCCTCTGGGTCCCCTTCCAGAACGCCGCCACTGCGGTCACCAACCTCTACAAAGGTAAGGGGCTGCCCACCCCCCCGCCCCCCGCTGCCCCGGCAGCCCTCCCTGCCCAGCCGGGCCCCGCTCTGCCTCCTGCCCCGGCTTACTCATAAGCAGGGCCTGGTAATGTCTCTTATTCACCCTGATAAAATCTAACCCGAGACTGCTTCCTGAATCTTGCAAGTTTTCCCTGGGCCACTTTAGCTGACGATAGCTGAATCTTTTCTGTTGCCTCACGTCGGTGACTAATAACTTAAAAGCTGTTTTATTTTGAGACCCTTAAAAAAGGATGTTTCTAATGAGTGGCTCGCTCTCGTGAGTTGAAGGGAAGAGTGCAATAGCTTTTTTAAAGAGTACTTAAATTTCCTGCATTTTGTATATTTCATGGTGCTTTAAATGTTGGGATATCAGTATAACATATGTACATTTGTGGTGAGGCATAGGTTGGGTTTAGTGTTTGTAAAATTCTGTTAGGTGACAAAAAGCTTTTATCATGTGACAGTGAGGCTTCTTAAGCCTCCCAGTGTTAAGCACTAGAATGTCATGACTACGGCCAGGGTGGCTGTAAGAAAGCAGTGTTAGCCAAAACTTTGATAAGAGTGCACTGTGCACATGGCTGTGCTTTTGTGCTGTTTTACTGTGTGTTTTATCTGTCAGGATCTGTTTCTGAACTCTGCTATTCTTGTGTGCAGAAGAATCATTCGGTGATTTATGTTTGTTTAAAAGATTGTACAAAAATGATATCTATATTAGTGGAGGCTTAAATTGGCTCACTGATTCCCATTGTTACTGTCTTCCATTCCTAGGAAGGAAAAAACTTTATAAAGTTCCAAATTATTGTTTTTCTGACTTGTAGTTTGACTTTTTTGAGTTGTGAAGTGTTTTTTCTTGGTGTATACAGTGTTATCTATAGTTCTACCTGCACATTCTTTCACTTGTCTCCAGTTTTCCCATTTTGGATTTTCTTTAAGCACTTGAACTTAGTAATATATTTGTGATGGCTGATCAGGTTTCTGACAGATGTGGACAGAGCCAGGAGGAAATGTAGATGCATAAGCATCACTGCTGGAGACTTGACTCTTGCAGAAAGTGCATTTGGATGTTGTGTATGTGTCATAGGTCATATAAAGGGGTAGCACATCACGTGACAGGGTAGGTGTTGGCCTGAGGGAGTGGGTCACTAGAACATGGTGCTAGAGTAGCAGTAGGTATTGTTATAAGTTATCTGGAATAATTATAGCATTTTTTACAAATGGCTTTGCTCTCCCTTACAGCATCTTTAGTATGAAAACTTGGGATGTTTATTTTTGGTTAAATCATTTGATTACTTGTGCTATAGGCAAAATGAGCCCTATTTTTCTGCAATTATGTTATTAACAAAAGAGTATGTGTGATGGTTATCATGGAAACTAGAATTTAAATAGGAAGCTGTCTTTAGTAAGGTGTAGCGTAATACTTCAAAAAGCAGCATCTGAAACAAATCTTTCCTTAAAACAGATCTTTAAGAAGTGCTGAAGTACCTCAATTACTCAGAACTACCATCTTCAAATTTTAAATTAACTTCCAAGTGGGTAGAAATCTGTTGAGAACCCAGGGAGAACCATCTAGGCACTGGCATACCAGGCATGTTGGAGTCTCTTAATGTGAATTTGCCTTCCCTAGTGATGAACATGGCTCCCTAAAAAATCTCCTGTTGTTTCTCACTCAGTAATATTTGTGTTTTGGAGAACTCTGTCAAAACACTGGAGAAGTACTTGGTGTGGTAAACTGAACACTGCAAACTGCCTCTTGCCCTGTCAGCTGGTTTCTAATGTTTGGAATTTTGAGGCATCAAAATCCTTTTAACAAGAGCTGCATAAGGAGAATGCCATAATGTCTTGAGTGTCAGAACTTTTTCTGAAAATAGATTAGAAGTTTAATATCATACCACACTGTGAAGGTCTTGGATCACAAGTTTGATTGGTGCTGGCGATAGAGGTCTCACTTAAAGATTATCTTCCAGATTGCACTAAAGAAGTGAAGGCATGGCTTGTAATGTAGGATTTAGAACTTAAGGCCACTGTAGAAAGTTTTAGGCATATATTAGAATAAGACTTGTGAGGCTACAATTTACCTTATTTTTAATAAAAATAAAACTGAAAGGTAATGTTAGTTTTGACTTAGCAATTTCAGAAGGTTGACTGCTTATATTTTGCCAGCTTAACTTTGTAAACAAAGTAGTTGTAGCTTTTACGCTGGGAAGGATTAGATTTTTATGGTGATGATGCTTGATATTTGTCCAGGCTATATCAACAGTCACTGTGTTTGACCTCATAACTAGTTCATAGTTAGTCCTTTGTAAAGCATTCTTGTATACAAGGAAAACAGGTTATTGACCTAAAGCTGTGCTCCTCACCTATCAGAAGGACTTTCTCATGGTATTTCAGGAAGTGATCAAAGGAATATTGTCAGTTTCCAAATTAGCCTCAAAGCTTTTACTAGTGAGTGCATTGGATGGAAGCCTTAGTTGCTGTGGAGTATAAAATGGCTGGAGGAATAATCTGTCATGTTGCCATTGCTTTCACAGGAATTAGCATTTGTAAATCTTCTAGCCTTTTGATTACAAAGCAGCATAAGTAAAATACCCTTCGAGTGCATAAAAGTAACTAAGGTGTTAAGTGTATGCTACATATACCCAGCTAGCTTGTACTCTAAAAGCCCCAAGATTTAGCTATGATTAATTTGAGATGTTTCTCTTCTTTTCTGTAGATGAGGTTATGTTTTAAGTGCTGCTCTTTGATAGCGTAGACTTTAGTGCTGTCTTTTGTGGACATGTAGTGGTGCCTTAGACTAAGAATAGCATTTAATGATTATTTTTGGGTTTTTTTGAGTGTGAGAAAACTAGACTACATGTGTATGTCACTGTTTACCTGTAAGTAAAGCAACACCTTGAACAGCTGTTCTTAAATAAATCTCTTAACATTGTTCTGGGAAGATGGCTCTTATATTAGACTTCATTAGTAAAGCAAGAATATAAAAAGCTGTTTTAATCATCTCTGCCAGATTAAAAAAAAACTATGGAAATCAAGTAAATGAAATTGATGAAAATTACTGCCACATTAGTTCTTGCTCTATTGAAAGACATCAACATATCCACACCAAACTGAAATAGCTGTTGCCGAAGCTGTGATAACAAATCTATGACAAACAAGATGAGCATAATTGTGTAAAAATATGGTTTGTCTCACTGGTTACTGTTGTGTGACATTCACTCATACTTAAACTGCTGAAGTTTGGAAGCAATGTAATACAAGGCATTTAAGAGTTTCTTAGGGGCACAGTTATAACTGATGTGCACAGGTGACCAGTTACATCAGTGGAGAATGAAATTGCTTTTTGTAGTAGGTTTAATTGCAAATAATATGTTTAAAGCTTTTGTATATCAAATTTGCAATGGGATCTTAAATGGGGAAGGAAATTTTTTAAACTTTTTTGTAAATGGTGTGTTGCCTAATTGAAAGGCATTAGGGACACTTGTGTTCCAATGAGTTTCAAAACTAAGGCTTCCTGCAATTGAAATTCAGATGAAACTAGAGGGACTAAAGAAATCTGACTCTTCTGAAAATTCCTTGCCCATCAGAGTCAAGAAAAGCAGTTACTCCCCTTGTTTTTGTGGGTTTTTTAACTGTACTGATGCACTTTAAGAGTGTCTTATTTAAGTACCTGCCTCAGACTGACAAGCTCAAAGTGTTTTTAATGTTAATACAATGTGGTTTTGTAAATAGTGCTGTAGTGTTGACCTGAAGTATAGTAATAGCTATTTAGGTGGTGCTTGAGTTGCTGTTTACTTCTTGACTTGTAAAGGGAGAGGAACTTCTTAGCTAATATTCTCTTTAGGTTTAATAGGACTCATCTTCAATGCTATCTAATCTGTTACAGCTAACTTGATACTGCATTACAGTAACGTGTAGAAGATCTTCTTTCTCATGGTTGACTGGGAGCCATATCAGTGGTGTGCCATACTATACATTGCTCTACCTGTAACACTTACTAAGGAAACTTTTTTCTGTCTTCTTGCAGAAAGTGTGGATGCCCACCAGCGAAGCTTTGATGTAGGAATTCAAATTGGCTATCAGCGTCGGAATAAGGATGTGTTAGCTTGGGTTAAAAAACGCAGAAGAACTATTCGTAGAGAAGACTTGATCAGCTTCCTATGTGGAAAAGTTCCTCCTCCAAGGAATTCTAGAGCTCCCCCAAGACTGACTGTAGTATCCCCTAACCGAGCTACTTCAACAGAAACTAGCTCGTCTGTAGAGACTGATTTGCAACCCTTCCGTGAAGCCATAGCTCTGCATGGTAACAGTAATTTTTTCAATACTACTTGGTTAAAATTGGGTGGGGGTTCTTAAAGCATGTCTGGCTCTTGGCCATTGTTGGTGTCATAATGTCATGTACCTGATCTTCCAGCTGAAGATATCTCCTTCATTCTCTAAGGGAGTTTTTGCATGTATAAGGCATGTAGCTACAAAAAAAGCTGCATAGTCAAATATTTTGAATGAGGAAAAGGTACTGTATAAAAGAAGAGGTTTATATCTGTAATATTCTACAGCTGTGAACTCAACAGTTAAGTGTCAACTTCTGGTAGGGTTTTTGCAGCATGAAGAGACTTGGCATTCATAACAATCAGTGTTAAAGTAAACAATTCTTGGAAAATGGTAATGCTATGCTAGCAACTAGTGAAATGTTGAGATTTGAGTAGTGGCAAATAACTAGCACATCTTTGCAGGGTTAGGGAGGGAATTTGTCTGAAGCTTCTGTCTGGGGCACCTTACCTCACTCTGGTACACTTGTTGTTATGCAGTGGATAATAAGATTTAGCATTCTACATAAAGTGGCCTGGAAAGGGGTACTTTGCTTACGTATCACTGCAATAATTGAGTCCTGTTCAGAACTTCATTCTAGTTGAGTTTAAGTCTTAAATGTCTTCAAGTGTCATACTGAATTGCCTTCCTTGCCATCACCAACAATGTTGGCAGTGTATCTCTTCTCCTTTTCAGATATGAATATCCAGTAGCTAATTCTGTGTTGGGCTGTTACTTAGCAAGCAATAAACAAAAATGTGTTTTAAATGAGGTGAAATGAAGCAGTTTACTTGTGGGTTTAATGCCTTCTAAAATCCTAAAGCGTAGTGGATATCTTGAGGTATAAATAGTAGACCATTCCAAAAGTAAAAAATCAAGCTATCTAGAAGTACAGCCTGTGAAACTTAAATGAAATTTTTACTGCCTCAGTATTCTCAGTGGGGGTTGGAATTAATGAGTTAATTAGATGACTGGATTCCTGAAAATGCAGTGTTTGCTTCTGCTATGCTGTGGTGGTTTTTTTCAAGATACATAAGCCAGACGCTGTTACAGTCTAGGTGACAGCCTAATTCTGGTATTGTTTGCTGCTCTGTTGCCATTTAAATCAAGCATGCTTCCACCCAGTCATGTCGGTTTTGGCAGTTTTCCTTCTCATATTGGAAGCTGGCTAGAACTTCTGTGCACCAGTATTGCAGTATTGCTCTTCATGAGGAGAACTGCAGAAGCTGGCTCTCACCTGATAATGATGTGATAAACACCCTCTTAAAAAAAAATCTTGTTTTCTGAAATTAGTTGAATCCAGTGTGCAGTTGGCTTTAACTGTAAAGGCTTCCTCTCAGGAGAGGGTAAGCTGGGCAGACTCACTTCAGCACAGTGAGCTCAAGCAGAGTAAATTCAGGTGTTTTTATTGGTAACATGGCTACTGTCATGTCCTTTGTATTGTTGCTTAGCATCTTCTTTGTATAAAGGTGGTTTATGGAAGTCAATTCTCTATAGTGTGGGAATCTGAACCATGAAATATAAAATTTTTTCATATTCCATAACCTAAATACAGGGTCATGAGGACTGTAGGAAGTTCCCTGCTCTGTACAGGCACTGCAGGGACTAGAAATGCACTCTTCCCCTTCATCAGCTGGCTGACAAGATTACATGTCAGTCACCTTCGGGATTAGGTTCTCCTGATATCAGTTTCAATCTGGTCTTTGACACAAATGCTTTTGTGCTAATCCTTTAGTGACTAGGCTTGTATTTGGCCTCATAACTGTTTTTAGGTTATCGCCTACAATGTCAGTATTCCTCCAGCTTCTCCGCTCTAACTTCATGGAAGTTGTGATTAAACCATCTCCCAAACTATTTTCCTATTTACCATAGGGCTTCTCGGAACTATGTTTTGATTTTGAAAACTGTAGGATCTTCAGGTGTGTGTAAATTAATGTCCTTTGTTAGGGCTATGTTTATTTTCATTTTTGGCAGGCTGTTTAAAAGTGATTTGCTGCTTCTCTGTATCATGAGGAAACTTAAGAAAACCTGATGATAGTGAGTAGCAGTCTTAGCAAGTGCTGAGAACTAAGGCTTTAAGGGGAACTTTTGCACGTAAAGGAGTGAGGCTTTGTTTTGTGCTGGTAGGCTTCCTGTGGAAATGGAGTAATTCTGTTGGTGATGTGGATGGGCTGAATTAGATTTGATGGGTAATGCTAAAACTTGCTGCTTGAAGCAAGGTCTCTTTTAGTGAAGCAGGGCTAGGTATGAATCTATGTCATTATGATACCAAATAAAGCTCTGTTGAAGTTGAGCTCATTTATTGACTTCTCAAAATAGCTACTAATGTATTTAAAGACCATGGTCCTATAACTTGTTGATGTTGTTCTTTGATGGGGGAAATAACCTGGATTTTGATCACCTGCCCTCTTAAGTGCTTCGTAATCAGATTTGAAAACTTTGACAGAAGCTATGGTAACAGTAGTAGCTAATAATGAATATTTCCTGGAACATCAAACTAGGTGTGTGCCCTAGACTAAAACATTAGAGAAGAGTGTCTTTAGGTATCAGTAGAATCTTAAAACTATATGCTGCATCTGAAGAGAAATCCGTTCAAACTGGGTTTTTAACCTTACCTCCTCTATTTCAAACCTTGTTATCTGACCTATGTTATAGCTCCACAAGGTAGTTAACAGTTTTCTTGGCGAAAGCTAGGAATTTTGAGCCCAAAACTTACTCTTGTGGTATTAGTTGTCAGTAAGTACTCTCTGTGCTATAAGGAAACTTGTTCTTCTCTACTGCTCTGCTTTCAAGACTTGTTACGGTAACTAAAAGCAAAATGATCATGACAAAAAAACGCAAACTATACTGACACAATAATGTTTTTAAGGTATATATGATCTACCCTTTCTTTTAACTCTATGGCATGTATGCTGTGCAGCTGTTACTGAAGTCTTTAGTGTAACTTAAGGGTACTTGAGTGAGTTTTTGGAACTTAACCTCACTCAAGAGTTAAACTCTTGTAAATAAAAAAATCTTTGCCCTTAATATGAGCTCTCCATTATTAATGTGCTGATGGGCAGCCTTTGAAATGAAACATGGCTGGAAACTTGAACTGTGAATACCTGAAAAGAAATTAAAGCCTTCAAGAAAAGCTGAGTAGTTAGCTCAAGGTAATATATGCTATCTCTCTCTGAAGTTCCAGTGGATTTTTCTGAAAATTCAAGAACTGTGCATCTGATGAAGCTTAGTGTTTTAAGATGTGATAGTAGAAGGTAAAGACCTTTATTGTTCAACACTTCAGATACAGAGTTGGATTTTAACTTCTGCCAGACCCTAAAATGACATTGCAGTTACCATAGGTACGGATGTATCTTCGCCTACTTTCTGGATGCGTATTGCCATATCCAATTCTGTAAGGGAAGAGTTTCAAATGACAGGTTTACATCAAGCTGAGCTAATAGTCATAAAGTTCCCAAAAGCTGACATGTGCCAGGTCCTCTTCTGCTTGGCTGTAGCTATCATACTAAGTCTTGCAGTGCTGATGTGGCTGTGCACAGTCCGTGTTTGAAATGATGCTTTGGTCTTTTAACACGGAATATGCTCCTTGCTTTACAAACCATTCTGCCAGCATAATGGGAGAAAATGCTGCGATTTGAGGAGGGTGAAGAAGCAAGCATGGGAAGGCAATGCTAAAATGCATTAGACTTGAGTATTCTTAACTAAAAATAATGTGAATGGGAAACAGTGCAGTGAGGGAGTGTTGGTTCTTTTGCTCCTTAGTGATACACATCAACATTAAACCTAATGTGATTCTTTTGGGGGTGGGAACCACTGCTTTTGTGTGCAGAAGTGTGTGGCTTGGACCGTTTGAAGAGTGTGAATTTCCATTAGGCCTTCTTACTCTCCTGTTAAACTGCAATATAAAACATCTGCACTTCTTAGCAGAGAAGAAGCAGTTAGTAGAAGAGGAGATGGGAGAGCAGAGTTCAGGTTAGTTTGAAAGAGTTTAGCTTAAAGGTTGTGTGTATATATAGCTATCATAGAGTTGTGTTTTGGTATGTACTGCTAAAACTTGCTCTTTGAGCAGTACTGTGAAAGGGTGAGTATGACATAGAGGAGTGACAAGGATCTAGCTGCATGCCATTTTGTATTTATCTGGGGTTATTAACCAATTCCTGCTTTAGTCACACTTATCTAAGTGTGAATATTCTTTTTGATACTTCTGATTAAAACTTCTGGAAAGCAATAGTTATTACTATACTGAACAGTAGTTACCCAGTATAATATGCTGTGGTAGTGACCTGAATAACTCATACTCATTATGGACATGGTTATAGTGCAGATAAAACCAGCATTTTCAATTTGTTAGGCCAGTGTTGATAAACTTGCTAATTTTGAGCTGACAGTTTTAAGTATTTCATACTGCTTAAAAAACCATAGCCTTTTAGCCAAGCATTCTAATCACTTGATAGTTTTGGAGAATACTTAGTAATAAATTAGCTAGCATTGGTCACAATTTCTTCTATACTGCAGCTTTTTCTGATAGTACTATAATAAATGCTTTAGAATATAGCTTCAGATAAAAGCAGTTTTTTGTGAAATTACTGGCTATGAAACACCATATTGTGGATGACTTGACTGAAAGATACGTCAGTAGTGAGAATGTAGTAAATCCTGCAAGATACTTCAGGTACGCCCTCACTTCAATCCTACCAAGTTTAAAAAAGGTAGGAAGAGCCATGTGTCCTTTCTTAAAGGCCTCTCGTAGAAAGCAGTGGGAATCTTTAGGGGGGTGATAATGACATCATGAAAGAAGTAGAGACACTTTAGTAGCTGTTTGAATTTCTGTCCTGTTGTATAGTCAAAACCGATGTGCCTGTGATTAGGCCACGGTAATCACAACATAGAAATACGAGGTTGTGAAATGCTGTTGCTAGCAGTCATGTTGTATTACTACCCAGTATGTATTACTGCTTGCTTTACTGCTTTGAATGGTCAAATGCTTTGGGAAGAGGTCCGAGTCCACTGAAAACTTAAACTCAGAATAATACACAATACGTGGGTCTTCTGAGGTTTCCTCTTTGCATTGTAACAACTTTCCAAGAAAAAAAAATGAGCTGTGGATCACAGCTCCTGAAAGATGCTTTCTCTGTCAACAAAAAAAAAATAGATCTTTTCAATTGCATTGCTGATTGTCTTCAAAGACATTGCTTCCATGAAATGGCAACTTGATATTTCAGTGCGTACCTTGAATTTTCCTTCTGCCTCTCCCATGTTAGCTTGATTACCCAGTCCTAAACCATGATCTAAATGTTTCGTTTGACAGTTCTGCTCTCTTGGATTGATGTGTAGTGCTATGTAATATGGTTAACTGCCAGTAACTGATACCAAATTGTCACTCAGTCTGTTAGCATACTCAGTAATGTCTGTTACTCACTGTTTCAGTATTAAATACCTGTATGAGATGCAAGATTAACCTGCAACTAGAAGTCCATGTTGTGATGCAAAATCCTTGTACTCCTGTCTTTGTGGATGTTAATTCAAAACTACTCTCTTGCCTCTGATGTCAGGTTTGATTGAAGAGTTTAACTTAAATAACTCTTGAAGGTGGTTTGTGTATTTAAAGGTACAGTGATTCAGTATTACCTAAATATTGGAAAGTCAATGCCTGCTTGAGGC
The DNA here is from genome assembly GCA_003993805.1 of Himantopus leucocephalus. Lineage (NCBI taxonomy): Eukaryota > Metazoa > Chordata > Aves > Charadriiformes > Recurvirostridae > Himantopus > Himantopus leucocephalus. The sequence continues at coordinate 13,125,405 of RSEF01000014.1, read as the reverse complement.
ATTGCTTGCAAACCTTGGCAGTCTGCTTTAGAATACAGATGCATCTTTTCTGACTTTTGTATCTACTATTTTAAAAAATGCTTGTTACTTGAAAAGGTGCTATTTTGAAACAGTTGGGGAGTGGTGCAAAAAACCAATGTATCCTCACATCCCAGGTCAGCTTTGGGGTTTAGAGAATAATTTTTTTCTCTCCTTACTTGGGCACAAAAAGGTGTTGTGATAAAACTGAATTAGTATATTGGTCATTTGGTTATGAGTTGTGTAATTTAAGAGTAAATGACTGAAGTGGTGTAAATTGCTGACTAAGTGGAAGTAACAACACTGAACTTGTGTGTTCAGAGCAATTTTGCTTGGCATAGTTATGTTAGTTATGTGGGGGGAATATCTGCAATCAGTTTGGATTTGAAGCAATGTTGCCTGTCAGATTTTTCAGATTTAAATGTACAGGATGAATTAATGTCATTTTTTTTCCTAATGTATGTCATGCCAGTTGAAATTAAACTTGCTGCTGTCTTTGAATTGTGAAGTGATTTGTTACCTGCCCAAATTTTGCACCTTGGTGGCTTATCCAAGTTATGGTATTTGAATTGGCTTTTCGCTTGTACATCTGTGTCATCCAATTAGCTGCTTTCTCTGGTAGATGTATAGGAGCCTCTTTCATAATGTTTTGAGTTTAAGCTTGAGCTTAATCCTGGGAGTACTGGAACAAACCTTGTTTCTGAATTATCTTGTCACTAAAACAGCTTCTGTTCTTTACATACTTTCTGCCATTGTGAATGGAAGATGATTTTAATATTAATAAAACCTGCAGGGTCCCTATAGACCTCAGACCCTGCTTCTGAGTCGTGTTGGTACACCACTTAAGAGCTGTAAGCAAAAGCTCTAAGAAAGCATCGATTAGTGGCTGTTTCTGCATAGTGCCCAATCTGTTAAAAGTGTATCCTGTGCTGGTAGGAGACCTAAGCTTTAAGTGGTCATTCAATGATAATGTGCAGTAGAGTGGAATTGGTTGGCCTGTTCTACCCTGACTTGCATATCAACCTGCCATTGCTGCAGATGGCTTTAGAATTTATCTTCTAATTGAGGTTTCTGGCAACTGATCTAGTACCTCTAGCAGTCTTCACAGAGCCTCTGAAGCTGGTTATTTGGCCTATCAGCAGCTAATTGATAGGGTTTTGTTAGGTTTTATTTGTCAGCGTGTGACTTCTGGCTGCCTACTTGATCATATATGAAAATGTGTGTTAAATGGCTTTGCGCAGACACAAGATGTATGATGGCTGGATAAAGGTATAGAGTATTTGAGTGGAGAAGACCTCTGAGAATTTAAGATTTTGGAAGTTATAAGAGACAAATTTTCCTGGACAGCTTAACACTTGCTTTTTCTTACTGCTAGAAAAATACGCAGATGTAGATCTCTCCCCTGTTCTTTATCTTCCTGCATGTGTTTCTAGGGCCAACAGATGTTTTTGTACTTTCCTAATAATTCTCAGATTTTAAACAGTTATGGTAGCAGAGATGTTTTTCTTGTCTCTGAGCTCCTGTTTATGTACAATTATAACCTGAATTCCAAATCAAGAAGAATTGCTAGTCTTTCATGTACTAGTCCTTACTAAACTTATGTTCTGGAACGTCCTGCTTTTGCAAAGTTGTAATAGTAACATCACTGAAAAGAAAGTTCACATTAGTATGAAGTTCATGATTTTCTTGTTTATGCCCTTGTTTCTACAAGAAATAGTTATGTTTTAATTAAACACTTTATTAATAAACCTGAAAACAAACAAAGTAATTGCAGGATACCTATGATGGTGTTTTGGATGAGATCTGTCAATAGCGAATTTTGGGGGGTGGTTATATTGTCTCGCTTGGCTTGCTTATTATTTTAAAGTGCTCTTTTGAATTCTGATAATACTAATGTGTTGGCTAATAGCAGCAGCCATGAAATAAAGCTGTTACTTAAAAACTAGCTGTGGTATACACCTGTCTGAGATCTGCTGTCATACTGCAGTTTTCTTTAGAACTACAGTGACTGAGGGAGTGAAAGGGAAGCAGGGTGGTGGTGTTTGAAACAAGACCAAGGCAGGTCAACCTGGAAAGTCCTTGGTAGGGGATTTTAGTTCTGTGTAACTGTTGGTCTAGTGTGAAGCCTTTATATTGAAATAATCTACTCTTGAGTACGTACGTGTATTTTGCATAGCATGTCATGCTTATGGAGCTAACACTTGCCATAGTGTGCTGATAGAACCTGGTGTATAAACTCACTTTTAATGTCATAAAAAACAGTTCTGGTAATCGCTAGATTCTTGCATACAAAAGCTGGGAAGATGTGGTCTGGACTTCAAATAAGTGTGGTACAAATAATAGGCTGAAGTGCCTTTTAATGTCTCACCTGAAGTCATAAATGTCATCCCTTCTGCCACACATGGGAAGTCAACTTTCTTTACTGTTTGACCTAAATACTCTTTCTTTTTTTCCCCTAGGTCTTAGTGGTGCAATGGCTAGTATAAGTGTTCGCTCAAGTACCCCAGGCTCGCCCACTCACGTGAGCAGTGGCTCCAATGCTAGTCGAAGGAGAAATGGACTCCATGATGTTGATTTGAACACTTTCATATCAGAAGAAATGGCACTCCACTTGGACAATGGTGGAACTAGAAAGCGTACCTCAGCCCAGTGTGGCGATGTCATTACAGACTCACCAACTCATAAACGCAACAGAATGATCTAAACTGCAAAAATTTCAAACCCACCATGCTGCTTGAAAGCCACTTGATCCTCAGAGTACTATTGAAAAGGAAACATGAGGCCATCTTTCCATATTCACTGTTTAAGACAAATGAATTCAATAATTGCCATAAAGGAAATTTTAGATATTACATTAGATGCCTCTTGTAACTGCGGCTTTCTTAAACTATATTCTTAGCAGAGGACATCAGATATTGTGTAGTAGTTAGCAAGATCATCATAGGCGAACATGTATCCGTTCCAAGGCTAAAAGTGACCTTACTTGTATTCTTAAAGGGAAAGGAAATTTCAGATGTTTATTTGGTTATAGAATGCTTTTTTTTGTCCTTTATTTCCTGCTGTGTTGAGTATTTGCTTAAACAGTATTGCCAGTTTGACTGAAATTGTCTACAACATGACTTGGCATCTTTGTCAAAACTGCAGGCTTCCATTTTTGCAGCACTGTACCATGCACCTAGTTTCTATATAGTAACAGTGTGCAAGTTAAATATTGGACTGTACCCTTTTTAGTTTTAAAAGCAATTGATAATTCTGGTGATTGTGTGATAATGTAAAGAGGTGCTATGATGGTCATGCAATTAATACTTAATATTGAATCAATACAAGGATCTTTATTGGATTCACTTTGTGTGTTTTAGTGCTCTGAAGTAGCAATATTAAACTTTTCCCCAATTAACTTCATAGGCTTTTAAATCAGTTTGAGAAAATGTATGTACTTATGGTATTATCCTTGTGGTAATCATACACAGTGCAGACTGCACCAGTGCTGACCTAAATTTAGAGAAAGATGTCCTGTAATTGGAAAATAGGCTTTTCTGTTCAGTATTAGTGAAGGGTAGGTTTTGTGTACACCCATATCCCATTTTGCATTTCTTGTGAAGTAATTGCCCATTGCTGGGGAGGGGTGGGAGGAGAGGGAATGAGGGGGAATAGTTGGAAGAGGGGTGTGTTCTAACAAGTAAGACTTCTGGTCACATGTGGAAACTTGGACTAACTTAAACAAAAGATTCTGCATGATGCTTTCTTCTTCAGGAGGGAGCGACATGCAGGTTCTATGAAGTGCTAAGAAAATAATTTAAAACTGGAAGTTGATTATAAAGCTCTGGATAAACATGCCGTAAGGATGACTTAAAAAGGATAAATGGCTTTCTTTTTTTGTTGAGCTTACATTCATAGGATTGAACTCTGGCTGCCATAACTTAAGCATAATCTAAAACTAAACTAGAGATCAAGACTGATCTGCTGCAAATCCATTTCTGAATGGGGAAGGATATGTGTCAGTCTCGAAGAGTGTCCTAACTATTTTTACATGTAGATGCAGCAAGTCTTTGGTGGAGAGCTCTGGCTTTTAGGGCCTCTAAATCTCTGCCTAGGAAAGGGATAATACAGGAGGAATAAGAAAACAAAGAGCTCCAAACCTGCAAGTTGGGAAGGGGTATTTAGTGAGGTGGTATGCGTGCTTTAACTGGAAGCGTAGGCTGATTCGTGGATGAAATGCAGCTGTGCTAGAATCACAATAATAAAAATTGTGATGTTCTTGCTAAGTTAAGGCACCTTGAGCTCCATGTTAATACACACAGCTCTTCAAGACTTTTGCTTATGTGCTTGTAGAGTCAGACCTTTTTTGTATTATCTTCCCTGTTCGAAGCAGACTTCACTGTAGTTTTGCTCCCTTTTACCCTGGTGTCCTCTCTTTGGTGTTCTGTAGCCAAGGCAAGACAGCAGTGATGTGTGAAATTCTCAGATTTCAAGGCTCTCTACTAAGAGCGTAATTTCCTTGCTTTGTGGTGCTTCCATCAAATTTCTTTACATCTAAGAGCTCTTGAAGATGTCAACAGTTGCACATACTGTAGCTAGAGGTTCTGTAGTTTATGGGACAAGTCTAAGAACTGTCCAAAGCAAGATGGTAAGAACTGTTCAAAACCCCCACCTGTGTTACATAGCTGAACTTGCACATCACCTGAAGACTCAGTATACGTTAATTTCAGTTACTGCTATTAACTACGATTCATAAGACTTATTTTATGTAAAATATTAATACTGCATAAAGCTAGTTTTCATTTGGAGACTGCATTTTCAACAAAGACTTTGAAGATGGTATCTAAATATATCTGTTAGTATTTATTAGGCTGTTGACAGTGGGATTTTTCTGTTCTAAAAGAAAAATCTGGAGTCCTGAGCAGAAAGGACGTGTGTGAGAACCATTCTTCAGCTCTTCTGTTTATTCATTAACTGGCTTGTATGACTAAGATGCTTATGCTCTGCAGCTTCTAACACACTTTACTATTACATGTGGTAAAGGTAACATCATATTGGTATCAGTTCTGCATATATGGACTGAACTGTAACAGTGCTTCTGGTCTAGCCCAAATATACAGAGCCTGTTTGAATGACTTCTCCCTTTCCTTGCAGTGAAATAAATCCTGTTAATGCTTTGAAGCATTAATTCAGTCTACTACCATCTAAAACTAAACTTGTCTGGCTTTTTATTTAATTTGTGCCATTTTTTCTTTGAAAGAAAGCAGGCTTAGATATTAAACTGGTTGCATTAATGTTTTTTTTGCTTGTACCTTAAATATTTGGCAACTTTTTGATTGTTTTTCGTTTAGCCCCAACTGTTGTTTGCTCTCTGTTAACTTCTGCCAGAATGATCAAAAATGCATGTATTCACCTGGTAAACACAAGGAGAACAGGTTGTCTCTTAAAAAAAAAAAATAAAAAAAAGTCTGGTACCTGTTGCTTTGAAGACTATTTCTTGTGCCAGTGTAGAAAATTGACGTTCTGGAAATAGCTTTCAGCTATTATCCGAACTGTAGCTCCTGGAGCCAGAAGTGAGTTGATTTTTTTCTGTAAGAAACACTGAATTGAGAACTGTTTAGTTTGGTAAAAATGGTGCTTACTTTTGCTTTCTCCTATGAATCGTATAGTTGACCGGTCTCTTCTCCATGTACATCAAATCTAACATGAATGTGCGGCAAGTTACATAAAGTACATCCTGCACTGAAGCTACTGAGCTTGGCTTGCTTATTAATGAAGTAAGTTTTAAATGTTAAATTTAAATCTATATTACAATAAAGTAATGCAAAAATGATTTTGGCTGAAACTGAAGTCCTGCAGTTAAACTTACTCAAATGTGGTTTACCCAGCTGGAGTAATAGAAACTCTAAGTCATAATAAACCTAATAAAAAAAATAAATACAACTAATCAGGCTGCCTTGTAGTTCTTTAAGTTTCTGAATAATACAGTCCATCAGGAAACCCAAACCAAGCTGTGGTTAGTGCCAGTTGACAGGCTTATTTGGCTCTGCAGAGTAGGATTTTTCTTTAGGAATACAATTTGATGGTAGCTGTTCAGTCTAGCTACACTTCAGAGGCTTTCCTTTCAGTCTTTGTGGACTAATGAAGATACTAAGAATTGGGGAGCACTGTTACATTTGTACAAGATGTTCTGCAGAGTTTAACATTGCTAATACTTAAGAAAAGTGTCTTAAATTATGCCACTTAAAACGTCTTTAGAAAGTTAAGTGGTATTGACTTGAATAGTAGTGCTTTACAGTTTCTTGCAAGAGACTCTTTGGACTTAAGTGAAATTAGGTGCTTTATTTAGAAGCTTTTCCTGCTTTATGTGAGAGTCCTTAAACCTGTGAACTATTCTCCACTGGCTGTATCAGCAGCTCTTTGAAATTCACTATGAAGGAAAGCTGTATTTCACAGGAACTTTCAAACTAAAAATGTCTTTTAATTAAATGATAACTTACTTTACCTCTAGCCAGTGAAATGTTCCATTGGGGATTTGGAAAGTAGTCTTAAATGACTCCTGAAAAGCCAGTGCCTTTCAAAAGTTACCCTGGGGCTAGTAGTATTTTGGCAGAAATGAGGAATGCACACCTGACTTGTTCTGCTGAGTTCACTGCACCAGCTGGGGCTGGTGTGGGTGTCTGGGGTAGCCACAAGGCCCTGTGGCTCGCTCATTCCAGAGCCTCTGGCTGTTGAAGGTAATGTGGAAGGTGGTGCTTCGCAGTAACTTTGCCTGTCCTTGAAGCTTTCCTTGTCTGCCTGTGTAACTCCTGTGGATAGTTTGAGGCTGGTGGACTTTCTCTGAGAGCTTCTGAACGGGCTCTGCAGTCGGCATTGGTGCTGTCTGCTGCCCTTCTCTCATGGGGCCCCTTTCAGACAATCTCAAAAGGAAAACTGAGTGTGTCTCAAGCTCACAAGGGTAGTAATGAATAAACCAACCAAATTCGCTTCTGTGTAGTATGGAAGCATCACCGTGGGTAATAAGATTCCAATGTTTCCTATGTGACTTTTTGAGCACTGCTGCTGTGAGTGATGTTAGAGTGCCTGTTGGGGTCTCTTGAACACTGGGACTGTATGTAGGGCTGCATTTTTGTTGGCCAAGATGGGATGTGGTGGGGGAGTGCATGAGAATATGACCTTGTTGCAGTCTGCTACAAGCCCAATGAGCATACGCTATGTTTTGTAGAAAATCTTGAATTTCACTATAAAAAGTACTGATCAATTTAAGATAGCATTTATGACCACTCTTAACCATGCTTTGTAATATTTCACCATTTCTATATCAACTTTGTTTTAACTGTGAGGGTGAAGTTGGTTCTGGATGCCACAGAACATCAAGCTGTGTGTGAAAGGAAATACTGGGGTCCTCACTTGTGTCATCATGATGCAACATGGTCTTGCTTCTTTGTCAGAAACTCATGGTGCTTCTCCAGCTCTGAGACTCCACAAGAATTCTTCTGGTATTTTGTACTTCTAGTGTCCTTTTCACAGAGCATCAAAGCAGAGGATGCAAAACATTTGCATTTAAGGTAGATACGCTAAGAATCCTGTTCTAAGTTTCTACTGGGGTTTCGACAGGTTTGTTTCCAGCCCCTGCCCGTACAGCCGTGTGTACCTCTGCTTGCAGGATATGGTCGATGCTGCGAAGTCGTAAGGGTAGCGTTTATTGCTTTATTAATACATACTTTTGTTTTGATACTCATAACTGCTTGAACTGAGCTCTGTCACTTTGAAGCGAATTGTTCGAGTCTTACATAGATGCAGTATGCAAGACTAAGAGTAAGATGGGGAGAAAATACCCAGTTTGTTCTCCTGTTTAACTGAGTAATTACTTGATCTCATACAGCTAACTCCAGTTGTCTATAGCATTGCCTCTCGGCAAATCAATGATCTTTAGACCGCTTTTAAACCGCAAAAAATCTTTGCATCTTTGGAATGCTTTAGGCCAGTTTTGCAGCTATTTTTAAAAAATATCTACTGTGCTTTTTTGAATATAATTAAAATTTTAAAGCTCTGGGGAGAGTTTTGCCAGAAGTTGGCAACAGTGATACTGTGCTGTGTCTCTTTTATAAAGCACAGCTGAAGATCACTAATGCTGTCTCCAATGAAAGTTGTTCTAAAACCTGTTTTCCTGTTCCCTCTAAAAGCACCAACAAAAAGAAATGAGTGGATTGCACTTAGAGGTGAGTGGACTTCTCGGCTAAGGTGGACCGTCTTCTAGAGACTCGCATTGAATATCCTGCCGATAATCCAACTCTTGCATCTTACTGAGGGAACCACAGTTTGTATTACTACTTTCACCTCTAAGCCTTTCTGCTGGAAAAGCTCACAGAGTTAAGTCTGCTCTTTCATGGCTATGTTTAAATGCCTTCCTGTGGAAGAGCATCAGTCACCTCCCATGGTAGGCAGGCTGGCTTTTTTCCTCTCTGCCTGGAGATACTGTTGTCATTAATGTGAATCACTGAAGGTGCGTTTCTATCTGCTAAAATGAATTTCAAAGTCTTTATGACAGAAATAATGGTAGTTTTCAGAGTCGAAAACTGCTGAAGATGCTCTGAATATCGTAGCTGCGGAGGTTAGTGTGCTGCTGGGGGACAGTGCAGTGGTGCAACTCATTTGGACTCCTAGATTATTTATTAAAAACTGATTTGTCTGCCTCTGCTTGCTCTGTAACAGTTTTGGAGGTGGTCTTTCCAAAATTCAGATTTCCTTAGGCCCAGATGCATTTCCCAAAATATGGGCACTTCATCTCTCCCATGTAGAAATTTTCCAGGGAAGTGGGTTCAATGTATTTAAATCCCAGTAACTGGGGTCTTTAATAATACTTTCAACACAAGGAGGCCTAAGAGCTCCTTCAGAGTTAGTTTTCAGGTTGATTTGATGTTTCTGAAAGCATACACCTATGAGCCACGTCTGCATCTGTTTTTTTTTCCCCTCCTGTTTGTGACTGTAGCCCAATCTGACCTTTTTTCTGCCAGGAGCATCTCCCTGTGCTGAATGCAGTGTGTCTGAACGTCGAGGTGTTTCTGGTAAGTGCTTGTACGTGATACGTGTGGCGTTTCTTTTAAATGAACGTAATCTTGGGTTGCCCACAGGTCTACCTTGCTGGAGGTACTCGGGACTCAAAGGGATGCAGCCCAGAGCCTCCTGCTCTTGGACCTGCTTTAGGCAGGGGTCAGACCAGGTAACCTCCCGGGCTCCCTTTCCACCGGAGTTAGTCTGGGATTCCCTATAGACTGACCTCGATGTGGTTTTATCTGCGAGGGGGTTAGAAGACACTGGTGTCCTTGCTGCAAGTAACACTTGCTGCTCAAATAACAACTGACCACTGATTTTTCCTTTCCTATGGGGCACATACTCCTCTGGAAACTCAGAGGCGGTTCTATCAAAACTGCTACTCCGTAATGGCCAAAGGATGTGCAGCCCTGCAAAGTAGGAACTGGTCCCAAATTTGACCACTTTAATTTCTCGTCTGTGTTTCGTGGGCTTTGCAGTAGCAGAATTGTTCCTGGCGAGTTGTGAAGCTGCTGCTGTGGTGGATGTTTGCACTACATCATTTGCTCAGCTGGTGGAAACATCACCTCCAAAGGACAGGAAAGCGTCTGCCGGAGCTTGGCTTTGATAAGTCATAAAAATGCCATTTTCTTGGAGGTGAAGTTCCAATTAGGAGTAGCTGAGTGCTTCTGTATTAAGGCCAAAGCCCCTCCTCGTTAATGTTCTGGCAGACTGGTAAGTGATATCGCAAAATTTGGAGTGAAACTTCATGTTAGCTTCTGTTGGTGTACATTTTGATGTGATCTGATAAAGGGCAAAGGGGGTAGAAAAGTGAAACTGTCAACACAGATTAGATGTATAATCAGTTAAAGCTCTTAATTGTCGTTATGTCCGTTTCTTGTATGACTTATTGGAGACAAATGTTAAAATCGTATCAGTTATAAAGGTCTAAAACTTTCCACTTACTGGGCACTGTCTGTGCTGAAGATGCAGAAAAGCACCACTGTGAAAATGTTTTTCACAAACCTGGGAGTTGCCTGAGAAGTAGAACACGGATTAGAGTTTCTCTGTTCCAGTCTAAGATCTCCAGAAATGCAGATTTTTGAAGTTGTTCCAGTGCCTGTGTTTGTTTGCTATGAATTGGAACTGCATTACTTTAATTTTTTGTTTCCTGAAATAGTCAGACTTTTGCATATTCTGCTGAGATTAAAGCGGCAGGTCCGGGCTAAGCATCCCTCCCTTCAAGGGCGTGTCAAACTTGCAACAGAAACTAGTGGCAAGTGTGAAAAATAATACTGAATGTATATTAAATATCCTGCCTTAGGAGGAACCTAGGTGCTACCTGTTGGCCACAGGCTCTTGTAAGTGCATGCTGCAGTGGTTTTTTCTTCTTGGACTGCCAGGTTCTGATATCATTAGGACAATACTGGAATATTTCTAACACAGCCAACAGTTTCTTGCCTCTCCGGAAGGCTGGCTGGGCACATCAGAGAGGTGTCACTGGAACGTGGCAAAAATGGGGGCAGACCTGAGAAGGTCGGGTAGCTTTGGTACCTGTCAGTGCAGCAGAGGCTGATCTGGTACCGCTTCAAGTAGGTATCTGTAGATTCGATCACCTTAAGTTCTGCAGTTATGTTTCATTAGTTTTAAGTGTTTATACAGACGTAAAGACACACGACGTTCCCAGCACTGCTGGTGAGTAACCCACCAGGTTGTCTTTCTATGTTGACCGAGCAGCTCTCAAATGAGACTGGTTTTCCATCCCTTTGTTTACCTGTGCACATGGATTTCAGAAGATACCCTCAACTTTTTTGTCCCCCCAGTGCAGCTGTTTTGCCACAACTGTTCTCAACAGAGATGGCAAATCTAAAGGCAGATTCCCACAACCTGCGCAACCATAAACTGGCCCAGTGCAGTGCTCGAGGTCAAACCGTAAGTCCTTGTGGTAACGTGGTGCCAGGTGGCCCCCCTGAGACCCCCAGACCCTGGACAGCAGGAGACAGTCTTGAAGAATGTAAGAAATAAGTGATGGGCAAGAGGTGGTACAGGAACACTGGAAGGTGAACTTGCCCATCAGCTGTCACAGCCCTCCACTACAACTCTCAAGCTTAGACTGGGAATAGCTTTGTACTCCTGCTGTCCCTGGTTCAGCATTGTCTCCACTGGCCAACCCATGGCTTGGGTGACTTCAAAAAGTCATTTTTACAACTGCCCACATGCTATATTACTTAGAGCTACATAAAACAAATGGCTTAAGTTCCTGAATAAAGGCATGATGCACTAGTATGGAGAAGAATCTCTTTTTTAAGCTGTAGTTTGGTACGTGGTTTAGGCTCAGTGGAGGCATCTCTGTTTCTGTCACAGGGGATTTCATGGGGATGATGCTGATGCTTTAAAATATCTCTGAGTTTCTCAAAGCTTTAAAGCAATGCAGACAGCCCTTAGGATTATTTAACTGCCATGCCTAGTCCCTTTACCCTTCTGAAAATGAGTCATTCAGCAAGCAAAAGTAATCCCTCTGGTGACTCTTGCCAATGATTTTGAAATATTCTTTGTCAAGCAAAATGTCCAGAGTCAGTAACGAGTCACACAGGCTGTGCTGGGAGGCAGGAAGGTGACGGCTCTAAAAAGCGCTGATAGGCTGTTACTGCACTGAGCATCTCTTTGCTTGCAGAAAGAAATGGACTGCTCTGACCACAAAAACAGAGTTTTGGCCTGTGGAACACGTAGCCACGTTGCAGGTCTGGTGTTGGCTGTTTGTGGCCGTGGTGTGGGCAAAGTGGCAGTGGTGTTCCTGTCGCGGGTGGCTGGAGAAGGAAGCTCCTGGTGCCCACGTGTTGGCTGGGTGGCAGGTACAGCTGAAGTCTATGATTGTTTTCTGCAAAGGCTGATGTTTAGTAACAGGTAAAAATCTGGGTATGGAGGGAGGATGGGGTGTAATTTGTCGGAAAAAAACCATTGATAAGATTTTCTACAATTTCCATCTTGCTTGTATGGCTGTAGCTGCTTGCTCTAATTAACAGCATACTGGAACAGAAGTGGAGAGAGGGGACTTAGCCAAACCTTTATGCCTTAATTCCATTACCCGCTGTCTCTCCAACCTGCCCGGCAAGCACTCGGGTAGGTGTGAATAAGGATCTCTTGAAGGAATAAAAAAAGGGCCACCAGGGGCTATCACCTTGAACTTGTCCTTTCAAGTGTTATCTATAAATATGGTCCCCCCAAGAGCAATCCAGCTGGCACCCTCTAGTCACGCTTGTTGCAATCTCAGATAAAACTGCTGTCAAGTGGAGCCAGATCTTCAGCTGCCTGATGGAGCTGTGCCCATTTGCACTGCCTGGGAGTGTGAGTCAGAGAGCTCCTTCCTGCGGCGCAGCCTCGCAGCCCGTTAGCGGCAGGAAAGGAGAGGGGAGAACCTCCCAGTGATGGCTGAACTGCAATGCTTTGATGTTTACAGTGTGCAAGTGGAGAGGAAGAGGAGAAAATCCAACAGAGATGATGTGCCCTGTCAATCCCATGTGGTGGTGCAGCCCCCGATGGTTTGGGAGGCTCACCCCAGCGGGTACCCGTAATGTGACAGTGTTCCAGCTACTGCCTGAGAAATGTTTTTAAAAAAGCAGCATGAGCCCCCAAGTTAACTGGCAGAGAAAAGACAAGGTGACGTGGGCAGCCCAAGGTGCGGGGAAGGAATCCTGGCTCTTCTGAGCTCTGGAGCGGTTTTGCTGCTTGTGTTTTAGCCCAGATTTTCTTTCTGTGTGTGGCATCTAGCAGGTTGTGCCGATGGCAGGGCTGGGTCTGCGTCCTAACAATGCCGTTACCCGCTAGTGCAACTGATGAGGAATCCATGCTTTTTTTAGCTGATGAACTCTTAAGATCATCAGATGAACAGAACTATGGAACAGAAAATCTCTCTTGAATTTACTAGCTGTATTTGTATCCTTAAAAGAGCTATGTGCTGTCATCTGTCCTTTGTGAAGATCAAAATACATCTTGACAGCCTGCTTTCCTCCTTTCTCAGTGGCTGAAGGCAACTTTGCTGGCCCTTGGTGCTGAAACTGTCACTTTTTATTAATCCTGTATGCTTCTACGTTTAAACTTTCAAATATATCAGTAGAGTTGGTGTAATCTCCATAATCATAACTTTATTATACAAGAGTAACTCTTGCATACCTAACCTGAAGTTATCTCTCCTCAGATGGCAGTGAAATGGGTGACAAGGTGGCCAAGATGCATTCCAGGTGACCTGGCACAGCCCGTGGCACTGCCCAGCCCAGCTGGTGAGGCTCCGGCTGGCGCCTCGGCTGCCGCAGGGTGATGCACGAGGCAGCGGATGGAGCGATGCCCTGCGCTTTCCCGCTTCTGCAGCTTGTGTCCCATTTGCAGCTTTACATTTGTAGATGTATTGTTTCCATTATCTGCCCGAGTGACACTTAATCCATGCGGTGAAATCCAGGCTTAGCATTTCACATAATGAAACCAATAATACATTGCAAATTAAATGACATTATTTGCTTTCTCTTCTTTTCTCTGAACCTTGTTTCCATACAGGACGTGATCAAGAAATGCAAGATGGAAAAAGAAAGTCAATATTCATTGATGGTAAAATATTAATGGTCCTTCAAAATGAGGGGTGGAACAGAGTGCTTGCTTTTCTTCCATGTGGCCCCAGGACTGGGGAGATTCACTCCCAGGAGGTCACCGCAGCTGTGACCATGGTCCCTCAGGGTAACACAGGGTTTGCAGGTGAAGTTGGAGAGCAGAGGGTACTGCAAGTGCAGGCAGGGAGAGAAGAAATGTCTGATCTGAGTCGGCAGGCATCACCTTCCTCCCTGGGAGAGGAAAGGTGTTGAGACAAGCGGAGCTTGGAGGAAGGGCCAGTCTCCATGTCCCAAGTTGTGACCTGCTGGTTTTTATGGGAGGTCCTTGTCCTGCATTGGAAAAGCCTCCTCGTATGGGAGGTATGGAGATGATAGCACAGTGCAGGGTTTCACTGCTACATCAGCTTTTGCTGTGCATGTCCATGGGGACACGAGGTGCCCCTGCCAGCTGTGCCTCTGCCGTCGGGTGGGCCTGTTCAGCCCCACGTTTGGTCCTGGGGTCCTCGCCTTGCCCACAGCGTTGGCTGATGCTGCTGCTGGCAGGAGTCACACCTTGGCAGGCGAATAACACGGGAAAACCTTTTATTTTTGTCTCTCCATCCTGCCCCAGGGCTTACGTAGGGCTCTGGTGTGCGTTGGCTCCTCTGGGCTGTTTGGAGCTCTGACCAACCTCGCGCAGCGCAGCGGGTGCCCGTGCGGTGCCTGTCCTGCCTGCCAGCATGGAAACCGTGCCCGGCATCAGCTGCTGCCCTGCATGTCCTGGACAAACCCTGGCAGGGTGTGCTCGTGCTGCCGGCGGGTGGATGTAATGGGAATGTCTCTGCAGCTGCCGCTGCCCCGCGCTGTCTGCCCACAGCCATCTCCCCACGCGCACCCCGTGCCGGTGCCTGCTCCCCGCTCCTTCCTTGGCTGCGGCTTTCCTGTTGGCTGGCTATCGAGAGGAAAATTAGGGGAGCTTGGATGGGAAGCGTACCAGTACTGAAATAAATAAAATTATTTTAAGGTATGGGTATGACTTAGAAATGATTTTGTAGGGAAATGGACTGAGACTTCCCCCATGTTGAGGCTGTTGTCTTTACCCAGTGGTTCAGCCCTCCCGGTTAGGTGAAGGCAGTACCTTTACAGCAGGTTTATCGCCATTACTGTGCCAGAAAAGCCCAGAAAGTAACAGAAAGGTGCAGACTGTGCCGGTGCCCTTTGCAGGCTGCCCTGGCAGAGCTGGCTCCGGGGTTCCCGCGGTGGCCCGAGGGGAGCAGTGTCCTGGGAACCTGTGCCAACATCACCACTGCGATTCCCGAGCACCCAGAAACGTTTTGGCGCTCACACCTTTTATTCAGGCTTCCAGATTTTTTTTTTTTCCTGAGATTGAGGCCTTTGCCTAGGATGTAGGTGAAGGTAAAAGGCATGTTTCTGCTGGCACAGGGGTGTCCAGGCCCATTCTTTGGGTGGTGCTGCCATCTAGGGTGCGAGCGTGCAGGGGCTTCGCGGCAGACAGAGCAGCCACATTCTCAAAATACCTTCCACGGGGTTTTCCACTGCGTTTGCTCGCCCGGTGCTGCCCGGGAAGGGTGTACGGACAGCCAGAGCACAGCCCATGGTGGCTGCCGGGGCACAGCGGCGCTTGGAGGTTAGGGTTGCATCTGGTGTGTTCGTACAGTATGATATTGCAAGGAAAAAGGTGCGTGCACGATTGCGGAAGAGCATCGTGTTGTGGCTTGAGAGTTAGCGTGGTCTTGGGGAGATGGGGCCATTGCTTTCCGGCTTTGCTGTGAGCTCTCTGCCTTCGTTGGCTGTGGGTCCCTTGTCCCCACCAAGGTCAGCCCCGGTCTCAGGGTGACCTTCTACACGTGGTTGGGCGTGTGTGTTTGTTTGTTTGTTTGCAAGTACCTGTGCTGCCTGCTGGGTTTTGTGGAAGAGGTCAGAGATCGCTGGCAGTGACTCCGGGCTCTCCGCAGAGCAACCCTTACTCATGGCATGTGCTCTGCCCCTGCGAAACGCCGCTGAGGGGCTCTGGGGATGGGCTTGTGCACCTTACCGCGTTCTTTGCTTTGCTTTTATGTTAAACAGTCCTTTTCTGTAGATCCAAGAAGTTTTTACACATAGGTGGAGAAAGCGTGAGCCGAAGCTGGGCTGCGGGCCGGTTCCTGCCTGGGCTCCGGGGCACTGTTAGGGAACAGATGTTCAGTTCCCACCGAAATCCGTCCCGAGCCTGAAATCTGCGCTAATGGCTCTGACCCCACATCAAGGACTTCAAAGGAAAGGGGAACTTTTTGTTGTAGTTCCAGCTCAGGTGTAACTGAAATTCCATTTTACAGACTTCGTGTTTGTACAGCCCAGCAAACGCGCCTCTCACCCGTCTGCATGAGACTTAAGCCTGGCTGAGCGTACTGAAGCCGCGCGAGTTTGCCCTAAGCTTATCTCGGTGTACGAGTTAAAGACCTCAGCAAATCCAGCTGGTGTTTTACCCTGAGCTCAAATTCCTGGTTAAATGAATTTACACACAGTCTTAAATCCCTCCTGGCTGGCGGTCTCCATCCGAGGCAGACGAAGAGGGGCGGCCGGGGCTGTTTCGCCATCCGTCAGTATAGATGAACCAGACACTTAATAGTCCACATCAATACCTGTGGCAGTTCTTCCACAGCTGTGTTACAGTGACCTTCCTGACTGAAGGAACAGCCCCTGGCAGTTCTTCCACAGCTGTGTTACAGTGACCTTCCTGACTGAAGGAACAGCCCCTGCAAACGCACGTGTACTTTGGAACAGAGAGATATGACAGCCATAAAGAGGAGAGTGTATTTTGTGCCTTTTGTGTTTAACTGTTTATGGCAGTAAAACTGAGGCAGTGCGTTTGCTGTGGGTCTGTGTCCTGTTCTTACAAATCCCTTCCTCCTTGTACCTCCCGGCAGTGCCTCCGTACTCTGACCTTTCTCAGCCATACCTCACAGTCTCCATCGTTCATCCCTTTCCTCACATCCTCTAATTTTTGCATTGGTTTAAATCTGTGTTGAAATGATCTGTATAGTCCATAGTCTGTACAGTGTTGAGACAAAGTCCACCAAGGGGTCCGCAGGAATGGGGTGTTTGCATCTGGATGGGAGTTTTACTTGGTTCCAGGTTCCCCATTGATTCTGATGAATTTCAGCAACTTAGAGCACAGATTCTGACATATTTTTTTATGTGCTCTGGCTGTAGGACAAACTATTGATCAGATTTTTCAAAGCTGTGTCACATTTGAAATGGTTTTACATATTCTTGTGGGAAGCCTTATAAGGTAGTTAAGCCACGCAGGTAACTTTCCCTTCTCCCCAAATCAATCCTGTATACAGGTGCTGCAGACTTCCGCTCTTCTGGTATAAGCGTTGGGTTGATCAAACCTTAATGTGTGCTCAGAAGTGGAGGCGTGATTTCAAACCTGCAAAATCATATTGGAGTGAACCCGGCTGTTGCCTGTAATGCTGCATGCAGTGGGTCAGATCTAGAGCTACGTGATTTTACACCAAGACTTTGGGTCTCGCTCTGTACTTATTTGCATTTACTAATATTTATTGATTGTATTTACTGATCAGACTTGCTACACTGATGTTTTCTTTCATGTTTTTAGAATTATATGAAGCTGAAAGAAAATATTCTTCCCTCTGAAAGAAAGCAGAAGAGTCTGCACACCAAACAGCCCTTCAGTTGTTAGTTTCCGGAGTTTTCTTTTGGGTAGCCCCTATTTTTCCCTTGCCTTTGGAAGTACGTGGCAGAACTCATGCATTGTTACAGCTTCGAGGGCTGCTTCCATTTTTAGGGCTTCTTGTTGGCCATGTTCCCCCTCTCTGAAACACTTTGGAGCCCTGCGGTGCTGGTACGTAGGTGATTCAGCTCCTAGAAAAATGTCTAGCTGGCACTTTTTAATGTGTTGGTTTTTTAGATTAATCTCAAATGAGTACATTTAAAGCTGTATTGATTTTGGTGTGCTTTGAACTTGACCTCTTTCTTCTTATTTGTTAATGTGGATGTAGCTATCAGGGATAACTATTAAGTTTAAGTATTACAGATGGACTGAAATCCATCAGTTACTCAGAGTGCAATTAAACGCTTCCTACTTTTAGGTACTTTAGACATTTCAGAGACTGCGAGGCTGGTAATTCTGGTATGAATGCATTTTTAGTTATCACAAGTAAGTATTATACGTTATATCTTTACTTATACAACTTATATTATACCTTGAAGCGATGCTTTTTGGCCGTAAACAAGAGAAAAAGTGAATATTTCACTGAGGAGGCTCTCTGAATGGGGACCACGGAGGATGGTGTTGTCCCTGTGGCAGTGATGCGGCACCACAGCAAGTCCCTCTCCTGAGCCACGCGTGGATGCCATTTGGCTGGGGTAATTGCCTGAAGTCGCCCTGAGCACACGGACCTCGAAAGTGGCTGGAAGTCGTGTTCCTTGCAGGGCAGGCAGAAGGAAAATGCTGAGTGTCGGCAGCAATTTCATAGAGAAAAGCAGTTTGTTAGGCATAGGCATGAGCTGTAACTAGAAATTTCAGGAGAGACCTTTTGTGCCATAAATGGCTCTGAAGTCATTGATTAAATAATGTTTGTGTCCTACAGAGAAGGAAACCTCTGGCAGCCTCCCTTAGCACCCGTACAGAGCTTAAAGGAGGAGAGTCGTGGGGTGGATTTGGAACAGATCCTGGCAACAGTGCTCTGAATTTGCTTTGCACTGGCTGATGTGGAGCCGCAGCGGGGACCTCAGCTGTGGGGGACATGCCCGCCTTCAACATCCGTTTTCACAGTCCACATCGCCATGTGAATGGATGGCTCCATCCTCCCCTGGGTTACACCCTGGCTGGTACCCCGTAGGGGATGCTCACACTTACACACGGCACAGGAAACAGCTCGAGGGAGCTCCCAGTTCAGCTGCTGCTCTTTCAGGCCAGAAGACCCCAAACCTGGTGGTTTTGATTGAAAGGAGTTGATTTTTCTGACTGATCTGATGAAGATGCTCTTTCAGTACAGGTAGGCTCCTGGATGTACGGCTTTCCCTTCATGTTTTACTTTAGGACTGATTTTTCTCAGAAATATGGAGCATAATGTCCTGTTTGCACATGTCGGGCATCCACAGACGGTGAAAGTGGAAATCCATTGATGGGCTTTTCCAAAACGTGGTGTTGTAGGGCTACTGGGCGTTTGGAGTTACAGCCACAAGTCATTATATGTGACTCATTTTAGGCTCCAACCAACCCAGCTTATGGTATAGAAACACCTTTAGTGTTTTAGTATCTTCTTTAGTATCTTCTAAACTTAAGTTTATTTTCTTCTTCAACATCTCGCCTGTTTCCTAAAAGCTCCAAAACTTGTTCTTGGATAAACCTCCCTATTTCCCAACTGACTTTCAGCAAGTTCCAGATCTGGCCCTAATTAGTGCTGTGTGAACATATGTTATGTGAAAAACTGACAAACCCCAAAATTTGTCATTGGAGAAGCCCTGGTATATTGATGTTTTTTATATGAGTATCCAAACTGGGACAAGTTAGTTTTCTTTCATGGATTTGAGTTGCAGAAAAAGAAATATTAGAGATGTCAAAATCTGCACGTGAAAGCTGTGGGTTTTACCTGGGCGTTACCATCCGAGGCCTCTGCATCCTTGCTCTGTGCTAGGGGCTTTGCTCTTTGGCTGGGCCAGGGGACCCCTGTGACCACAGCTCCCGTGTGGCCTCGCTTCTCCGTGCCCCGTAGTAATGTCTCTGCTGGAGCGTGTGACCCCTGTGGACCCCACAGCAGGTCTCTGCTCTCAGAAGGAGCTGACAGCAAATAGGTTTATAGAGAGATAGTGGCAGGAAAGTTGGCAGCTGATAACAGAGCAGCTGTATTTGTTGTTTGTAACTGGCAAAACACAAAGCAGAATTAATTTAAGCTACTATACAGGTTACTACAACTTTTGAAGCGAGGGACACTATATAAATGTGTTGCTACCAACAAACTAGGTAATATTTTGATATGAAATTTTGGCTGACCCTGTTAATTTTACTTGGAGAACAGCACAGGAGAAACATAAGGAATAACATCATGTCAGGTCGCCCATCAGTAATCACAGAGGCTCTGCGCTTATCATCCACTGCTGGTTGTTGCTCATGATGGTGAGAATAAATCTGAAACGGTGAGAGTGGCACGAGAGCCACTTTACAGGGTGAACCGTGTCTGCCAGCTCATCTGAGCCCTGGGTTTCAACTGGTCAAACTGGTACTGCTTCAGTTGGAGCAATTTAGGTTTTGGAAGGCACAGCATCCCCAGGAGCAGAGCCTGACTTTGCCAGGAGGTACCGTCCACCCCTGAGTCCCTGTGGGACGATTTCCCTTGGCGCTGGTGGCAGCGGTGTCACCAAAGCCCTGCTCTGCCCAGCAGTGTCTTGAGGAGCTCCTCTTTGGTGCGCAAGTCTGCTTGCGAACTTCCCAAAGCTGAGATGTGCTAAACGCGCTTGCACACCGCTTAACTTGCATGTTTTTTTGCTGTCCATGTTTCCAGCTGCGCAGGGTTGTCTTGGTCAGCCTGGCTGAGCGTGGTCTCTGTGGAGATGCGACAGTCTCTGCGTTTCTTCCTTCAGTCGAACAGTCTGACCGGGCAGCAGTTTTATATTTCACTCCCTCCTTCCTTAGCTGTTGCTTAGTCCCAGCCGCTGGAGAAACCGAGAGTGCGTGAGCATCCTGGCACTGCGGGGGTGAGAGAGACAGGGTAATTACAAGTACAGGATACAAGCACATGTCAGGAACATCCTATTTGATAGGAGTGTCTTCACTGCTCAATTCGCAGTGCTCTTGCCAGAGCACTTGATCAGCTGAGTTCATTTTGGGGAGCTTTAAGTTCTTTTTATTTGTCTTAGTTTTGAGCCATTAAGTGTCGTGGTTTCAAGCAGTTCTCTCCAAACATGAGCTGGAAAATGATATTGTAATAGCCCGGTGGCGGAAATTCCCACACTACAGCATGACTCCAGGCAGTGGTGATTCAGAACAAGGGAAGAAAGTTCCCTCTCTTTATTGACATATCAATAACAATTCTGTTTGGGTTTTTTTTTTTCACTTTGGTCTGATATTTTGCCCCTCCTAAGGCATCTGAGGGACCTTGTCCTCGGGAATATTTCCATCTTGCAACACGGAAAAGGTTTGCTGCTCGCTCTTTTGATTCCTTCAACTGCTTTAGGATGGATGATAATGTTAGACCAGAAAGCAACTTCATCAGAGCTCCCCTTCAGAAATCCTCGGGCGAACTGAAAAACATGAGTTGTTAGAAAACTTTGTAGCATCACCACTGCTTTTGATATTGTGGTAAAACGTGGATGAGCCTGTGCTGTCGTATTTAAGTGACGGTGTGAAAAGTCTGGAAAACAGTTCAGGTATAATGGGAGCATAAACTTCCCCGACGTCAGACCAGCTAATGACTCCCCTTTGGCTTTGGTTTCCTCCTCTGTGACTTTGCGATTACATTTGGCAGCAGCTGGAGTTCGAGTTACAGCCACAGAAAGTAAAACTGAATGTCATTGAAGATGTGCTCTGGAAAGAAGATCCAAGCCCGCTGTACTTAATGGAATGAGAGAGTTTGAGGATTATTTCTTCCTAAATGGCCCAATGCAAGCGATAACTCTTCTGGACTGCAGCGACAAGGATGCAGTGTCCAAGTAAGTTCTGCAGCGTTTTCACGTTTCCCTTAACCGTATAAATACCACTTTTTATTAGTCGGTAGCAGGCTGTCAGGCTATGTCTGGGAATATTCCCCGCCAGCCTCTGACGGCATGCAGACACGCTGTGGAGCGAGCAGGGAAGCCGGTGCGCGCTGAACAGGAGAGGGCACTGGCACTCCAGCAGCTCTGCTGGGCTCAGCACCCCGACCGGGGCCAAAGGACCCAGTTACTGCGTCTCAGCGCGCACCCTTGTCAGCTTATGCTCTTAATAGGAGACAAGAGCCTACGAAAGGAGTGAATGAACTGTGCTTATTGTCTGTGTCTCTCTGGAGATAGGAAAATCAAAGGGTTGGGGCTAAATTGCTGTGGGAACCTGCCCCTTTCTGTAGGCAAGTTTATCTGCTGGTGTCTGGTACAGCTCTCCTGAGTGTTTTTTGAAAAACTCTGATTTAGTGTCCTTTTTTTTTTTCCACCTCAATTAGGTATTCAGTACACAAACTAAGGTGATATTCATGTTGTCCAAGGGAAGCTCAGGTTGTCGCAGTCTCTCCTGCAGTTGTAAAAGTGTGCAGCCCTTCACCCCGAGAGCCAGTCCGTGCTGCCTCTCCTCCTGCCCACAGATCTCAGCCATCAGAAACTAGGAAACACTGAATTTTCACTGAATTAACAAATGGTGTGCTGGGAAGCAATTAGCAAGTGGCCCCTAACTGGTGAGTGAGGATCACTGGGGCAGGCTCTGTCCTTCCAGCCACCACCCCACCATCTCTGATGGTGATGCTGGTGAAGGGCTCCCTGCCCTGAATGGAAATGCTGGGCACAGACTTATCTTTTTTCCTTAATTTCCACACTTTTCTGTTTATATCTTTTTTTTTTTTTGCTTTGCATGTGTGAAGGGTCTATTTGTCAAAAAGAACAAAGTTTTGTTTGTTTTCAAATCTCGTAAGTTTTAATTAGACCCAAAGTAAAGCTCTCGCGAAGCTGTTGGCATAATTGGAGGCTGGGAGAAGCTCCCTGCCGAATCGAAATCCAGCCCTCCGCTGCCTGGTCCTGTCGGAGCGTGGCAGAGGGAAGGAGGGACGAGGCACGGGTGGCAGCAGTCTCTGCGTTTCTCTCCTGAGTCCCTTTGCAGTTTGTCTCTGCTCCACGTGAAGGTTTGTGAAAGGCAAAGCAGAAAGGGCCCAACTGCAACAGAAAAAAATATATTTAGAAACATGAAAAATAGGAAGGGAAAGCGTTTTATTTGCATTATTCACCATGTTCTATTATTTATTACATTGCTGTGCTCGTGTATCATTTTATAACTCCCAAAGAAATGACCGTGCATCTGGAGGGCAGCTTTGTGCCGTGCAGCCTGTCTTTTAAATATGGACTCTTGATATAAGACGTTGTTTGGTTATTTCAGTGCTGCTTAGTTTAAACGATGAATGCGTCAGGTCAGGGTTTGACACAGGCCCAGGAGAAAGGCGATCCACGTTCATGCTGCTTGCTGTCTCCCTGGCTCTGCCTTCAGCCAAATTTTTCCTTAAACCAGAGGTTATCTTGCGAGGGGGAGAGCTTGGACAAGGGGAGCCAGCAAGGTGCAGTGGGGTGATTTCCATGCTGGATTTAACGAAGGCGATGGGACAGCAGGAGCTGCCTTCCCACCCCGAGCAGGTGAGTGGGGATTTCATCCTCTTTGATGACCTTCACAGCACCACCTTGTCCTCAGGCTCTTCTAAATCAGAAGGGATGTCCCGAGCAGTGAAGGCATGTTTGGGTCTTGCGCATTTGGGTCTTGCACAAGTGCGTTTACGAGGCTGCTGCATTTCCAGTGTTGTTCTTGAAGAGCTACGGAGGCACTGGTATCTCTGTGGGGTTGTCAGCATCTTCAGTGATCTGCCCTCACGCGCAACTTGGTGTAAGGGAAATGTAACTAGTTAGGAGAGATTTTCCTGCGCTTTTCTTACTACTTTTTACTGAAACGAAGATGCTTAGTCTGTAATTACGTGGTTGCTTTCTCAGCACAGGAGAACAGAAGATAGGTACGTATGTCTTTTGGTTCCTTATTGCTGCTTGGCAGGTTTGTGGGAGCACCGTCTCTTGGAGAAGTTCCCTTTTGCTGCAGCAACTGCTGCCCACTGCATTTCTGTAGTTATCTTGGATGATTTTTTTTCCACTCGTGATATGGGCAAGATTTTTAGCCTGTCTTAAACAGCTTGTAGAGCCTATGCCTTCTAATACCTCCCCATAGGCAAATATTTGCACATATGTAAAAAAAATTCATTCATTTATGTGCACAACCTCATTCAGGTCCATTTGTGCCTGTCCACATGTGTTCCTTTACTGAGGGTCTGCCTGGAAACCCAGCCTCAAAATTGTCCAGATTCAGTGTCCATCTGAACCAGGTGAACTCTTAAAAAGCCTGGAAAAAATAAGGACCTAAAATGTTTCTCGATAAGAATGCATAAATATTCAAATGCTATACTAAAAGGGCTCTCGTCTCATCCCACAAGCCATTTGAGAGCATTGCTCATTCAGCCACAGGAGGATTTTAGTACTTAAAAAAAAATTGCCACAAAACATCTGCAGTCTGCAAAGAGCTGTTCTGCAAAGCATCTTGTAGGCATTCTGCGATGCATCCCCCAAGGATTTATTACCTCCAGCTGGCTGATTCGCAGCAAATCCTCCTTCCTTCGTCTAGATGGCACTCTGCAGTCTGAAAAAGCCTTTTGCAAATTAACACGGAGAGCGAAGTTTCAGCAATCACAGCTGGGAGCCCAGATCTCTAGTTTTAATTTTGTCAGACTCTGGTTACATGAATGGGCAGGGAAGGAAAGGGAGGAGAGGGGGCAGAAAGAAATGACATCAATGGAATTTTGGGGGGTTTATGAGCTCTGGGACCTTAGAAAAAATAGTCTTTTTTGCTGGTCCTTTAATGTTCGCTTGATAAATACTTGCTGCGTATTTCGGGAAGCTGCAGCGCAGTCAGTCTGCCTGTTCTTAACCTGTTCCACCGCTCGCCCACCTATTTCTTGTCCTTGCAGGTTGTGCTGCTTCTGAATCTTTCTGACACTGGATATTTGGCCCATCCGAGCCCATTTGCTCCTTCTGTCCCCCAGGTCACAGCATGTCCTACAGGCTGGCCTTCAAAGGCTTGAAAGTAAGCAAAGGGGTTAGAAAAATAAGCAAAGAAGCTTGTTATTTAGCTATTGACATACTGCAGAAAATAGGTGTCCCAGGGAAGTACTTTCTTACTTGTAAAGGCGAATTTATTGCTGTCTATGAGTTTATTTCTCTGCCTGCCTGAGAATAGCCAGAAAAATGTCTGGGGGCACCACATACAAAGGAGGATCTGGTAAAGGCAGTTTGGAGAGGATGAGAAAGGGATATATGGGGATGTGCAAAACAGACCAGGAGAAAATGCAGTGAGGTGGAAGTACAAAGAGTGAGGGAGGAGCTGGGAACAGCAACGCGCATTCTTAAACTGCATTAAAATGCCGGCGTCCCCAACAGAAGCAAAATACCGCTAATGCCATCTTTCCCATGGTCTGAGTTCATGGCATGGACTTCAGACTGTGAGAAAATCAAGCACCTTAATCTTTGGCCCCGCAGATGTCTGGGGATGCCCAGGGTTCATATGCAACGTGTGTATGTGATTCCCTATATAGCTTACTGTAAAATTGTGGAATTTATTGGCCAAAATGAGGTGAAAGGTGATGAATACATCATAAACTTCCTGGTGGTCTCCTTTCCTTAGCATGTGTTGGTGAAGGGAGATTTTGTCTATCCACGTGGCCCTTGCCTGCAAGGGGAACCATGTGGCTGAGCGTTGAAATCAGCATTTGCAAACTTCAGAGCAACTACTGTCAGTGGCCTTTGTTTGGAGCGAGACTCCTTTTAATGGAAGGCATCAGTGCTGGGAACGGTGTCTGGGGACATTTACTGGAGATATTTGTCTGTATGTCTTGTGAGCTTGCTCTGATTGAGCCCCGTCTGACCGCTGGTGGCTCACTTAGCTTTCACGTGGCACTTGGAGAGTACCCCGAGCTGCTGCGGGGACCCACCTTTCCCTGTGCTGGGGCACTTGCCCATGGCCTCGTCCCAGTACACGTCCCCCGTACGCGTTGTGTAGGTGTCTTCAGTAAGCAGCTTTTGGCTGGGTGGCAATTATCAGAGCAGCAGTGGGTTTGTGAATCCAATGTCCATTTTCGCCAGTTTGTGATTGTGCCCTGGATGCCCACGTGTGCTTCCCAGGGGTTGGTGTGAGCATGGCTCACCCGCTCCTCCTCCAGCTCCCACCGCTTCCCTTCCTTCGCTCTTACTCATCTCTGGCATGATTGCCTGCGTGTCTGGATGCATTTCCTGAAGTTCTCCTTCCCTTTAATTTCTGTGCCTCTAGCGTGGGTGGTGTCACGTGTACAGCTATCTCTTGCCAATTTGCACTGGTTCAGCCTGCAAAACCTGTGTGCCGCCTTTGGTTTGTGTTCACCCGACAGTTGTTGCCTGTTCGGGGCTAACGAGAGCTCTGGGAAATGGTTTTGTAAAGCTGGTGCCCTGTCCTTCAAATCCCTGCCCTCAAGGTCTGCTGCTGCTAAGACAAGGTAGAAGAGGATGAAGTGTGTGCAAATTGGAAGATTTAAATAAATAAAATCACATAATGGTTTAAAATCTTTTCTTTCTTCTGGTGTCCATTGACCAAGGATGTGTCAAAAGAAAACCTACCTATCTACATGCGTATACCCACCCTCTCTCTCCTTCCCTGTCCTTCCATTCCCCGTCCGTTGGTCTCTTCCGCAAAGCATTGCCTTTCGGGTGACACTTTGACTTGCAGCTCAAACCCTCAGCTGCACCGTTTGATGCTCCTAAAATTAATAGGTACTCTGAAAAGCACAGTTCATTGTGGGTTCATGTGAACCCTCTCTTTCTTCAGAGCTGCTTGGCCCTGGTTTGGACAATTCTAAAACCTGTTGTCTTTGCCTGTTACACTCCATCTCCTCCCAGGCTGCCTGCCCTGCAGGGATGAAGGCAGAAGAGTGATGGGTATGGTCCCAGTGGGTTGTCACTCCTCGCGCTGGCTGGGAGGTGTGACTGGATGGACCACAGCATTGCTCATGCAGGATGTGAGTAACCTGAAGGAGCCGTCCTGTCCTGACACAGAGCAAACAGGGAGCAGCGAGTAAGAGGTGGGCTGGGCGTCCTGTGGTGGAGCACCAGAAAGAGCCTCAGGCTCCGGAGGGGAGCTGCTGACGTGGGGAGAAGAGGATTTTCAGGATTCTGGCAGTGTAAGGGGGTGGCAGAGCTCCAGACGGGGTTCCCCATGTTACAAGCTGTGCTGCTTTTACAGCAGAAATAGGCTTTCACATCTGTCTGCTGTCCCAGCAATACCCTTGCTGCGCCAAGGGAGCATCTGACTGATCTGCTGCACTGAAAACCTGCCAGGGACCCGCAGCAAGATTAACACTTATGGGATTTTCCTGGTGAGACTTTTTGTGGTATTTACCAAAAGTGCCTTGAAGGCAGAAATTGTTATGTTAAAAGATTAAGGCATCTTTTAATTATGTTTTTTGTCTCCCACTCCCCACATCTTTTCTTCTGGCAGGCTGCCTCAGTATTACTGATAAGATATTTTTTGTTTTTCATCATTCAGGAGAATAAATTTATTCAAGTCTTTTACAATTGTGCCATTCTCAGGTAAAAAGGAACCCCGAGAAAATTTCAGGCAACTGCGTGGAATTGCTTATTACTTTGAACACAGAAACATTTTGACTTCTGGCCTTCTAGGTTTCTTTTGAGTGGTGTATCTAATTCATGGTTCTTCATAAATGAATAGAAATAATTTTAAAAAGTAAGTATTTGGATGAGGTTGTCATCATCCAAAGATTCTGCGTTGGTGTGAGGGGAGCGATGTGGGATGGAGATTGGTTGCAGATGTACTAGTTTCTCCTGACGTGGTGGCACTTGCTGTTGGGGCCAAAGGGGCGACCTGGCAGCGGAGCTGTCTTGGGGGTCCCAGCTATGGTCTGGCCCCAGAAACGGTGTGGTTGAATTATGACATCGTTTAGGTGCCCAATTTGGAAATACTTGCAAAATATGTCCCAACTTTTTAAGTAGAAAACTTAAAAATTAATCAAGGAAGAAATAGATGGTAGGATAGAAACGGGGTAAACTTTTTTAATTTGCTTTGGTTATTGAGACTGTCTGCCCCATGGGCCATAGGTACGGCAAAAAGCCGTGCCCTCACTCCCTGGTGCCTTATTTATTTCCAACCCCATAACCTTTCTTCTGTGCTGCGTCAAGGAGGGCCGTGGTTGTGCCTTGTACTACTGCGTGCAAAACACTTAATTTATGTGCTAATTAACCTGATAGTGTGGCTTGATTGTTAGGAACTCTGTCTCCCCAAAAGCTGTCTTTGCAGACAATGATCCTTCCCTTGTATGTTAGCTGGAGCAGGGAGCGCAAGGCTGGAGCAGGGGGAGGCAGCGGCTCCTGGGGATGGGGCATCAGGATGTGGTAAGTGCGAGCACCGTGAAGGATGCAGCAGCTTCAGAAATATCTGCTTTCAGCCTCCCCTTTTAATGGAAGTTTTCTTTCAGGAAGTTTTAGTTAACACCATTCTAAAGTTTATTTCCGTTTTATTTTTTAAATAAAGAGGCTATAAAGCTCCTGGCTGGATTTTCGTTTTCGCTGCCTGGGAAGAGAGAGGTGAATTGGCCACTTGTCTCCCGCGGGGATGCTTTTGGGGCTGCTCAGCGTGTTCCTGCCGGCAATGCCGCGTAGCCTGACCTACCTACGGCTGTGATTCATCCACCGCCTCCTCGGGGCAGGTGAGGATATCGGATGCACTTCTGCAGCCTCATCAGCTCTGTCTATGCCATGTGATGCTGCACGCAAAACCCCTGTCACTTTTGCCAGTGTGTCCTGGGACCACTTGGGGTTCCTCTGCTTCCCGCGCTGCTGCCGCCCCAACCCGGGCACTGAGTCTTGCCAAAACCGCTGTTAATAAAGGCAAGAGGAACGCCTGCGCTGCTTGCGGGGCCGGGGCAGCCTTGGGTTGGGTGCAACAGCCTTTGCCCTGGCCACCAGCGCGGGGATGGGGGATGCGGCAGGCGGTGTGTGCTGGGGGTCCCCGTCTCAGCCCCACCTCAGTGCCTGCCCTGCGCCGCGCTCGGCCGGAGGAGCTGCAGCACGGCTGTGCTGCAGGCTGAGAGCTCGCGCTCTCGTCACCCAGGTTATTGCAAACATAAATCTAACCACGTGAAAATGAATGGCTAGTCTTCCTGTGCTTTTCCTTAATTGCTTGTTTCTTACATGCTTGTACAGCACAAGCTAATTTTAAGTAAGTTCATATAAAATTGACGTCTCGTAGGGAAGCTTTTCCTGAAGAAGCCATTTCTGTGTTAAGTGGGAGAATAGCAATAGCCAGTTCCAAATTTGGACTCCGGGCTGCTCAGGGTTAATTCCCTGCACTGCCACAGACTCCTTTCCTGCCCCCAGGAGAGTCGCTGAAATCACTGAGGGCTTTTGATGGAAGTCTCTGTGATGTGAGTGCCCAAATCCCTCAGATACAGGAATTATCAGTGTTCCCACGTATGCTTCAGTTGTTTGCCTGTAAAATGGGTGCAGGTGTAGCATTTGACCTACAGGTGTGATGAAGAACACAAGAACAGTGATGAGGCGCTTGTGATGGTCTTTGCACAGTCTTCTCTCTGTCCTCTTGGCTGGACCAGTCATCCCCTGGAAAGGTGTCAATGTACAGCTAACGTGTGAGTGCACTTTGTTAAGGAGCTTTTTCAGTGATGCCAAGTTTGTGGTGTTTGAGCTGCTGGTAGGGAATGTGACCCCGGCTGGTGCAGGAGTGAGGCTCCCGGGATGCGCTTCCAAGTGTGCGGAAAGCCGAGGTTTGCCCGTCCCTCCCCTTTGCCCCCTGCTTTGCTCCCAGCAGCGGCATCCTGCACTCCTGCTGCATCAGCACTGTTGGCCATGCTGTGAACTGATTCAACTTAAAAACTTGCAAAAAAAAGATGATTTCTTAGAGGGCAGTTCAGTTCAGGAGCGGTGCTGAGCAACAGGAGCAGAGGTGGATGGGAAGAGCTATCGTGAAGGCACATCTGCGGTGCCAAGCTGAGCATGTGGGGCTGGCAGGTGGGGAGAGAGGGAGTTTTCTCCCTTTTCAGGCTGATAACACACATAAAGCATCACAAAGTGCCACATCTTTATTCTTTTACTTGAATGTTTCAACAGAGGCACATGTCTGATTGCATCAGCCCGCATCACCCACAGCATCACTAAGGATGTGCTGAGGGTGCACAGTGCTCCCTGAAATTTGCTGTTGTTTTAGAAACATTTTTTTCTCTATGGGTTATTTTTTGTTGATTGATATTCTTTGTTCTTTTATGTATTTCAGCATTCTTAGTAAATTTGAAAAAAAGACTTATTGGGGAAAATGACATGCATACAGAGGTGTGTGCTGCATCTGAGAGGAAACCAAAATGGCACTGCAGTCTCATATATTTAAAATTGTCCCAGTAAAACTGCTGGCTAATATGCTCAATCAATGCAGCAAAAGTCTGGTTCCTGGCTTTGTTACTCCCCAGCTGGGAAGATTGTTTCTAATCCCATGGTTTTATTTTTTTATGTGGAGAGGGTGGGAAATTTGCTTGGTGTAGCAAACCCAAATAATAAAAAAACTAACTTTGTAGGGCAGCACAAGCACAGGATAGGCCCAGATTTATGAGCATTTGTGTGAACGGAGCATGTGGGTCCTTCGGCTGAGCCCAGCACTCATGTCAGGGTGTTTGGACTAAGCCGTCGTGCGGGCTGGATTCAGGCTGGCTGGTTGGTTGTTCCTTGGTTTCCTCATCTGGAATAAGGGAAATGTTTAGAGTTTTGAGCATATGGATAAAGCTAAATCAAAATGATAAAGCCTTCCATTCCAGACTGAGGGCATCCACACAAGAATAACTGTTCCAGAATAACTTATCACGCAGACAAACTAAAAAAAATTAAATATCTATTTTAACCAGAAAAATGAAGGAGGTATAGAGCTCTGGGTGACAAAAACAGCTCCTGAAAACATATGAATCACAGATCACAAAAGGCTCTTTAACAGCTATAGAAATGATAGCGATGTTCTGGTAATGGCACATCATGATCCCATCTATACGTACACATACTATATTTATACAGTATACATGTATATATTCTAATTCTATATATAAAAACCCAATTTACTGGTGTGGTCTTTAACTGACTTGTAATTTTTAGTAAAATAATTTGATAGAAAGGAAGGTAATTTATCAGAGAAACACTCCTGAATTTATGACAAGAACAGGGAGATAATGGGATTTCTGAGACTGTACGGGTGCTCTTCGCAGTGATTTGAGAGGGCAGGAGATGGGGGAATTTAACTGAAAATTAGTTCTCTTTTTTTCCCCAAGATTGTTTGTTTTAGATCTAATCTATTTGCAACTCTCATTTTATGGATGCACACGGATTCTTATATGAATACTAAATTTTTTACATCATTTATTGGAACCAAGTAATTTTTGCCTGGAAAAGATCTCATGCTGCAGACCTCCATTACTAACAATATATTCTTTCGCAGTGCCAGCCTTTATTTCTTTTTAGTCAAAGCTTTCTATCAAATTCCAAGCTTGAATTAAAACTGCTGTTCTGACAGGGGAAATATTGCCTCATCACTCTGGAGGTTTGTCGCATTTTTTTCCCCCTTCCTTTTAATTAGACCGTGCGTAGAGTCCCCCCAGCTAATGCATGCACAAGTTTTGATGTAAGTGCTCACAGTAATTTGGAAAGCACAACAGACGTGATTGGAGAGGGTAGTTCATTTATGTATAATTAAGCATAAAGACTTGATGAGCCCTCCCATGCTCCGCTGGCGCACGATAACCTGACCCCAGTGGACTTGCTAATGAGCAGAAATGAGGACCTCTGCCCTCAGCCCAGGTCGGCGTGCCGCACAGGGAGGTGGGGGTGTCCCGGGTCAGACACGTGGAGACGGGGTTCGTCCCACTGCTCCCTGCTGGCGGGTTTGCGGGGACTTTGTGGGGCTGAACGCCGGGCAAACCGCCGGGTCCCGGGGAAGGCTACGGAGCCGCTGGGCAGCTCGGGGCTGGGGGGCTCTGACCCCTGATGAGCAATATTGAACTCGGCTGCATTTTGTCAGAGCCTGAGCCGAGGTTAAGCGTGCGTGTGCGTGACTGTTTGACGAATATCATCTGGGGCAGCGTTACTGTCAATGCCGACAGGGTAGGCGGTGTGAAGTCTGCAGCGTGCCAGCTCCATAACTGCCTCCCCTGTGCAGCACGGGCCTCGTCGGGCTTGCTTTTGCCTCGGGACTGTGGGGCGCTGTAAGGCAATCCTCAGTGACACAGTAGGGCCTTCTACTATTGCAGGAGGATACTGTCATTTTGGGGGCACTCTTTTCCAGCCACAGAGCTCAGTCACTTCACACGATGTTTTTCTGTTGGAGGCAGTGTCCTGTGTATGACCTTTTTTGAATCCATTGCACCCTGTGATGGTCTCAGCAGGAAGGTACAGCAACAAAGCCCAAAACCAGCCTCATGTTGTTTGTGTGTCCCTTTAGACGAATAAACCCCAAACGACCTCAGTCGTCCTCTGCCTCGCGAATGGCTCCGGCAGGCAGCCCCAGCTGCTGGCTCCCCGGGTTCTCCCAGCAACCATCCTTTTCTTCCATTCACTTGGAATTTTTCCCACTGCCATTAACCTCACTTTCGATACTGTTAAGGGGCACCGTCGCACACGGGGAAGAGATGGGCCCGCTAGAGAGAGCATTTAAGCACGGCTGGGGGAGGTTTCTCACGCAGGACCCTGGCGCCCGCCTTGGTTGGGTGTCTGAGCCAGAAGGAGCCACTTTGCACATCCAAACACCTCCTGCACCTTCTGCTTCAGGCACCTAACTGCAGCCTGAGACCTGCTGTCTTCTCAGCACCTCACCCACACTTCTAGTCTAGCAGAAGGTGTCCCTGCCCATGGCAGGGGGTTGGGACTAGATGATCTTTAAGGTCCCTTCCAACTCTAACCATTCTATGATTCTCACTGAGCGGAGCGGGGTCGATCACACCCGGGGCTGTGCTGCCAGTGCCTGCTTGCCCTCTGCTTTAAAGTATTTACTTCATTTACTGCTGCTGCAATGTATCCGTTTCAGCTGGGCTCGGAGCCGCATGCTGTCAGAGTTTCTTCTTCTGGGAGGTGATTGTAGACCGTGGCTGAATGATCCCCACCACCTCTTGGGAAAACTGCATAGCCTGAACTACGAAAGCCTCTTACCGTCAGGCAACTTTTCCAGAGCCGATATAACTTCAGAGTCTTGTCTGAATCCCTCATATATTTTCAGGACTATCCTTGAAATATGGTCACCAGAGCTGCTCACAGCATTTAGCGATGGTATCGTGGATACTGGATGCTGAAATAACACCATTTCCCTGCACTTGCTTGTTAATCTCCTATTTATGTAGCCCTGGATTGCTTTTCCCTTCTTAGTAACAGCATCGCACGAGGAGTTCATGTGCATCTGGGTCTGTACAAACCTCCCCGTTTCCTTTTCTCAACTGCTGATGTCAAAATACTGTCTTCCGTGTCATTAGCGTGACCTGTGTACTTGGTCCTTACACAGGCAATGTGCCATTTGCAGCTATTCAGAGGACTTTGCTCAAATCGACTGATACTACCCAGCTTTCCAGATCTGTTCCCGTCAATAATGCTGTTCCTGGCACCAAGTACTGCCATGCACAAACTGCATCAGTAATGGTTTTGTGTATTTCTGAGATAATTGAGTAATGTACTGAATAGAGTTGAATCAAGGACAGAAGCTATTTGGCTATTTGCCTGTCTATCATGTAGTACCTATTGGTTAACTAATTATAAAATAATTTGGGTACTTTTATTTTGTATAAAACACTTTCAGATGGAAAATCTGCTGTCCATGGAAGTCTGCTTCAGACTTAGGTCTCTATCAAACAAAGTACTGATGCAAGCAAAATACCTGGTTTATTAGACATTTTATTTTCCATGGCTGTTGATGATATGTAGATTAGCTGACCTCTTGTTCCCAGATACCCCATTTATTTGTAAGTATTTGCTTATACTGAGCTTTATCTACAGTCCTCAGATGGATCTTGCTCTATTTTTTGTATGTGTTGACAGTTGGCACGAACTGCTGAGGGCTCTGCTTGGGCAACTTGTCTTCACGTGTTTGCTAAGAAGTAACACAAACCTGCTTGTTTAGGAGTTTGTTTAATGAGAGTTTTTCATAAGAGAAGGGATTCTGGCCAGAGGTCCGGGTCTCGGTGAAATACACTGTGTGTTCAAATATACCAGTCTTGCTGGTGACAACTGGCAGCTTTAACTGGCCCCGACTCTGTGAGTGCTTCTGCATGGGTTTAACCGGGCTGGCTTGTGGCTCTGCTGGCTTGCGCCTGTCCCCAGCGTGTCTAACCAGAGGGGACCAGCGCTGACCCTGCTCAGGTCCCTTCCCCGAGAGGGATGGCTCTGCCAGGGGCGGCTGCGGGCTCGGGCCACGTCTGTGCCTGCAGGCTCCCAGCTTCCCCTCTCCCTGGCTCCTGTCACAGCGAGGCTGCTCCGGAGGGTCTCTAATGGCCGTGACTGAGATGCTGACCCAAAACTCTGCTGCAAATCACCAGACGTTGAGAATTGCCCACAACTCTTCTGAAATGGATCCAGATCCGAAATGAGGTTATTTTGCACGTGGTCTGTTCTGTGTTCACTTAAGTACCTACAGAGAATTACTGCTTCTACAAATAGGAGGGACTGAAGCGGCCTGATCTGGGCTTTCTGTGTCAATACTAACGAGATTCTCTCTGCAGCTCCCTCAGCGAGAGCACAAGTAATATTGGCTTTCCCTCTCCCCCGGGGTGTGCATCTCCTGGTGGCAGTGGAGGAGCGAGCCTCAGTGGGAGCCGAGCGAGCGGCTCGCCGGCTCCCGGGGCACTGCATTCAAGCAGCCCGTGCCTGAAAAGAAAGAGCCACCTTGGCTATAGGGGCAAAAACACTGTTACCCCCCCTCCCCGCCCCCCGCCAAGCCCGTAGCCGTACCCAGGCAGAGGCAAAGCCACTGGCCAGGTCAGCAACGCTGGTACATACGTAGGCAGTGCTGCGGCGTAAGCCCCGGCTGCTCAATCAATGCAGCCACCGCAATAAAAAACAGTTAGAAACTGCTTGCCCTTTGGGCACAGTCCAAACACGGGGAATATTTGGCTTTATTTCCGCAGCACGTGCTGCTGCTGCTATTTCTGTAGCTGGTTGCTTAAAAAGAGAGGGCGCAAGGCAGCTTACGGGGCTCTGCAGAGCAGTATCCTGGTCTTTCAGGAGGAATTTGGCTCGGTCTGTCCTTTGCGGAGGCATCTTCTGCATGAAGATTGCTCAGTATTGCCTTCAAATCAGGCAATGCCTGCCAGGGCTATCCCCTGGCATTTCTTACTGCCAAATCCCCCAACGGAAGAGGCATGTTCACAGCAGTAAAAAAGCAAAACGGGAAGAATGAAACCAAGAAATACAGGTGAGAAGGAAAAAGTGGTTTTGTGAGTTGTGCAGCTGTCGTAGAGCGTGCTGCTGACGCGCCAGTCCCCTGCAATGCACAGCATATGTCGAGGTAGCTCTGTTTAAAGGGATAACGTCAAATGATCTGACAGGCTGTCTACTTTTGTGTTCTTATTTCATCCCAGCATATTACAGGATTTTGTTCAGGTTTTTCAGTGGTCTCCTGGGTAACGCTTTATTACAGCTACGGTGTGGAGTTCTAGTTTGTAATAATGAGAGCTATATAAATAATACTGATTCTGCTGCCTCCTGTAATGCTTCCTGCCTGGAAACACTCAAAAGCCTTTTGCAAACATTAATTTCCTATTATTTGGGATAGAGAAGCACCTCCAGGTACTGCACAGAGCATTGCAGCAGTGTGTGCCACGCTGGCCAGCTGCGTGTAAAAGCCATACTTTTGAATCATGGGCTTCAAACAATTCAGGGTCTTTTTGCACCCAGAGTGAGTCATTAAAATAATTTCTTTTTTTAGCTGTTTGTTTTTTTCCTTTTCATTGAGGTTTTAAAACAGATGCCAGATAGTATGAGACTAACTTACGAGAGCTGAAGATGCTGTGAGGGGAGCTCCAGCGTTGGAGGAGAGACAGATGAAGGCTGGGAGAAAGGGATGGTTATGGTATTTCACAGAGTATAACCTGACAAGCACAGAGGTGAAGGATGCTGTGACCCAGCAGACTGCAGCACTGTGTCGAGGACAGGCACTTTGGCTCAGAGCAGCATCCTTGGCACCGCAATACGGCTTTCCATACGGTGCTGACCTGTGATGGCTTAACCTATAGCCACATATCCAGGCATAGGGTGAGGTCCCTACATATCCAGGCTTAATCTGAGCATCTGTGTTGCCCTAAACTCCCTGTGCTTGGTCAGGAAGAGGAGGATGACCTGAGCCCCCGGGAGTCCTTCCCGCTCCTCCCTGGGGAGCCGGAGTGTGCTATTACTGGTGGGTGCCTGGTGGGAAGGGGTGATGCTGTGCTGGGCATGGAACGGGGCTGGCAGCAGAGCCCGGCCAGTACGCGTGGCACTGGCAAGAGAAAACAGCAACAGCGATGAACCGAGTAAAGGTTTAATGGATTTCCTAGAACTGTGCTTTGTAAGGGCCTGGTCGCCAGGATTTGCACTGTATTGACATGGGTTTTCAAAGAAATGAGGACTGGGTTGTATAGCAACGGCTGTCACTTTACTTGGCTGACCTGGCATGCTCCCTTCTTTCAGCGTAACAGTAAAATGAATATTGTATAGCAGAGAGTGCAGCATAATTGGCTGGAGACAATGTATGTGCTGTGCTGTTCTGTACAATATTGATTGCTCCTTGTCCAAATATGTGTATCTAAAATCAGTCCATTAAGCGGCAGCCCCGTTGGGCGAATGCCAATCTTCTCACGCCGCAGTGGCTTTCGCTCCCTCTTGGCTGTACTACAAGCCCTGTATGTGATCTGCCGGCACTTCGGGGCACGTGGCCACAGGAGGGTCAGTGCCCATCGTGGTCCCCCAGCCGCTGCCTGCGTGGGTGAATCTTCTCTGCTCTGCTGGGGATCTCCTTCCTCGCAACGACGGTATCAAATTCACGGTCATGATGTGTAGCACTGGTGCCAGGTGCTCTTTGGTGCTTGTGTGAGGCTGCAGCTAAATCCCAAAGGAAAGCTCTCCTCTCTTTTTAGGCAGATGAACTAAGGGGACAACGCCACGTGGCCAGCAGACATGCCAATGCAGAGATGGCTCCTGGCGGTTGGCAACACGAGCAGGAGCGACGCAGAGGCTGTGGAGGCACATCTATGTCACAGCACACTGTGCAGCCACCTCAGCTGACTTGAGATGGTAAAACCAGTTGTGCAGCTGCTGGGCAGGGTAGCTGCAGTGGGGTCATGCTGGAGCTGCATCACGCGTGATGCTGCGCTGGCCTGTGTGCTGCCACCCACCTACACACGGCCATGATGAGCCCATGGGATTAATGGCAACACAGCTCACACAGGCTCATTGGTGGCCACTGAAGCATCTTATTCTGTTCTTTTCATTACCTTTTACCACTTATAGGCTCCTAAATCTTTGTGTTCAGAGCAGAGCGGTGCTGCTTTTCCACCAGTGCGGCAGGGATGCAGAAGAAGGAAGGTCCATGCCGCTTTTCTCCAGCCTTCACCTCCATCTTAAATCTCTGCTTCTCACTCAGCAGACTGAAACGCGTTGCAGCCATCCCCAAGCAGAAGTTTTCAGACTGAACCCAGAATGCACTACCAGTGCTGGTACGTATAGCGTGCACCAAGAGGCACGCTCGTTGGGCCATTTGCGCCGCTGCAGGGTTTGCGGCACTGCAGAGTGGAGGGGCTCAGCTGCAGAGCTTGCTGCGCCCGGCAGCACCGGCTTCATGCTGTAATGCAAAGCCACACGCTGCAGCTGCTTGGAACTGAGCGCCACATATTCCTACATCTTATTATATATATGTACACATATATAAATGGGAATCATTCCTCTGTTAAATCCAAGTAAACAATTTCTTTCCTCCTGCAAACAATTAGTGTCCTAGCAGATCCCATAATTAATTAATCTTCTTTATCACCCAGTTAATTGGTTCCACAAAACCAGTGAGCAGTGAAATCTTCTGACCTATTGATTGATGTATAATGTTGTATTAGTAGATAGTGAATTACAAGAGTTGCTGTGTGCTTTGGTACTGCGGCTGAATTTGTGCTACAGGGAGCTGTTTCAGGGTCAGTGTTTTAGCCTGTGTGCTGCACGTAAGAGCAGTGTGTAAAGGTCAGGGGGAGAAGGACTTCTACAGAGTTAAATCTCAAATAGAGAAGAAAAAAGAGTGTCTGCTGTTTTCCTTGCCCCACACCATCCATTTTAGATAGAGAAGAGCAATATGCTGCGATGTGGCAGACTGCTTGAACCAACAGCTGAAATGTTAAATGCTACAGAAATGACGACGAGGGTCGGTTATTGACCCTTGTGGAGCTGTTGGTGGCAGCAATGGATGTTGGGACAGGGCTTTGGGTTTGTCTCACCTGAGGTTTGGCACTTATTCCATGAGATGGGACACCAGTCCCCCATGGCTCACTCTGCAGGAAGCAGAGCGCGAGGTGCACATCTGGGTTGTTATTCAGCTTACCTCAGATGATCCTCCCTCTGTAGTTCGAAGGATGCCGTGTGTGGGCTGTGGGCATTTAACACTTCAGATTGATGTTTGATATTTAGGTGGGATGCTTACGTGCTTAGGTACGCAAGAAATTTTTCAGCCCCCTGCCTGTGTCCTGCTGATGTGAAAGGCTTAGTTATAAGCTGTGCTTGTTTTGGCCACAAATAATGCTTTGGGGCTACCCAAAATTATATTGTTTTAATACAGTGGTTAGCAATAGCTGAAACTCCTCAGCTACTTTTTCCCAAGACTGTATGGGGAAGGAGAAAAAGCAGAAAAGGAAACAGACTGAAATATCCCTGTGGTATTTTTTCTATTAAAAACCTACCACGAGTTGCAGTGGTATGTTGTGACAAAGGGCTGAGCCCTTGGTGTCGTCCAAGGGTAACAGCACAGAAAACTCTATTAATCCCTCTGTGTTGCGTTGACCTTTCATTAACTCCCATCTTTTTCTTCATTTCTGTGATGTTCTGGGTGCTGCCTGGTGTCACATCAGCTGGCGGGGCTGTGGGGAAGGGTGGGCAGTGCAAGTCCCAGCTCCTGACCTCAGTTCAGATGTTTGAGGCATACAAGCAACACGTGGAGAGAAACCATCAGGGCAAATGGAAATCTTGTCTCTATGCTGGGTTCCTCCACAACACCGATGCGTTGGATTTGTCTGGCTGTTGGTTTGCTCCTTTGAGGAGCCAGTACACCCTTAACCTCCGTCTTCTGGCTCCTCAGCCCTCCATAGCAAGACACTATTTACTTGCTGCTAGGTCCATGCTGCACATCAGGGAGCTCAGAGCTGGTCAAAGCTGGTGGTGGAGGAAGAGAGACAGCTCTTTGGCCTGATAATTCTCACCTCCTTTGCTATGGAGCAGACTTTGGGCAGGGAAGTGGTGCTTTCTGTGCTGCCCGCACGCCACTACTTACAGCAGGAGGAAAGAGCTCCTCTTTGGCTCCGTGACTGTGTTTTGGCTGTCCATCTGGGGAGATTTTCCTTGAGGGGAGGTAAGGGTGGCTCATCCATCAGGCACATCCCACCCCCAATTCCTCCTCTCCTTCCTTCTCCTGGTGCTGAGCTGTTACATCTCTCCCCACCAGGAGGAGGACTGAGACTGACAAATCCTATGGACTGCAGCTGAGCATAACTCTCTCGGCTAGAAATAGGGCTTGGGAAGGATTTACCTGAGCTTCGCTAGCGAAAATGTTAAGTTTTGGTGGGGCTTAGGGTGCACATCTATTATTTCTGCCCACGAACTAATGGTGGAGGAGGAAAGAAAAGCCTGATAACTTCTGAAACCCTCTGCAGCCTGCGGGCTGAGCGCACAGGATCCCTCTGCTCCTGGGTGGATGGGCAGCAGCGGGATATGAGGCTCTGTGACATCTTCAGAGATGGAATATAGGGACAAAAACATTTATTCCCTTTTTTAAATGGGAAAGAACAACAACTTTACTTCTCGCTTTCACATGGTAACAGATGGAGAAGGTCCTCAGGCACAACAACTTGTGTGTGTTGGGGCAAGTGGCAAGAACTAGAAACTTCTGTGAATTCTGGCCTGGTACAAGGAAAGAAGCTCAAAAGGAGTTAGGAAAATGTGTTCATCCTTGTCACTGTTTGGCTGATCCACTGTAGTGCCGCTGAGGCTTTGGCACAGTGCTTTATGCTAACATGAACTGAGCTTCCTAGGAGCAATGGTGCTACCAAATGGCCCTCAAAGTAAAGTGGAAATGAAAGGTAAGCTAAGAAATGTTCATTCCTTTGACCAACATGAGTTTTTGTTAGGGCTGTTTTTGGCTGAGGGTCTTAATTCCCCACATTGCTCTGCAGAAGGGGTCCTCACGCACAGGAGTCATTCCTGTAGACGAAGCGTCTCTTCCCAGTTCTATCCAATAACGTCACAATGACATAAGGCTTGGTTTTTAAAAGCTTAAAATGCAGAGAGCATCAAATAGAAAATTCACATAATAAATAAATGCAATGTCATCTAATGAGAAATTACAGAGAAGAGAGCTGGACTCTCCTCAGAGCTGCACAGCGAAGGGCAAGGGGCTGTGAGCAGAGCTTGCAGCGAGTGAAAGTCTGGTTAGGTAGAAAAAAGTTTTCACTGTGAGGGTGGTCAGATGTTGCAACAGGGGCCCAGGGAGGTGGGACAACCTCTGTCCCTGGAGACGCTCAACGCTTAACTGGCCACAGCTCTGAGCAACCTGATCTGATACTGAAGTTGGCCCCACTGTGAGCAAGGCTTGGAGGGGGGACCTTCTGCCAACCTCAACCATTCTCTGTTTCTGTGATTTACAGGAGCAAATTCTTTGTTATTGTTAAGCTATCATTTTATAGATCTATTTTTATCGTGGAAAAACATTGCTTCATGAGCAGTGGTATCTCTGAGCATTCATTATTCAGAAAAAGTTTGTCTTCCAATTACACAAGATCATAAGAAGAAAAGTGACTGGTTTGTCAGAACTGCAGAGCTAAAATAAGCTGTAGCAAGCACATTTCCTTGGCATGGAGCTGGTGTCTCTAATTAGAAAAGCTCTGGAGAGTTAATCTGCTTGGGTAGTGAGACCTATTGCTTTCTCCTGCAGCATGTGAGATGGTTGGAGCTGAGCATGTCAGAAAGAGGCCTGGAGGCTGGGCTTCAGATAATGAATATCTCTTATAGCTCTTATTTGGGATCTTTATATATATATATATGAATCTCCCTATATATATATGAATTTCCCATATACATATGAATTAGGTTTGGTGTGCTCCTGTCAAATGGCTGAACTGCAGCAGGGCTGGGAATTGACTTAGAGACGTAAATTCTTTTAGTTAATAAAAAAAAAGGCTGAAAGTCCTAATCTCTGGAAAGCAGTTGCTGCAGAGAGTGGAGTAAGTTACTGAACCACCTAGCTGGGTGAAAGCAGTGGCCTCAACAGGCATGAAGAATAGCAGTTGCTCAGAAGTGCCCAAGACTGGACTGGTTTCTTGTTTGGGGAAACCATGCCTCCGCCCTTACATACATATCAGCAGTAGGAGGGGAAGAGGTTGTGATAATTAGCTGAAACAAGCCTCTTCTAGGCCAATAACCTCGCTCACGCTGCTAAACAGATAGCTTACTGAATACTTACTGAAATATCAAGGTTATCTTCCGCCCTCATGCTAATGCTCTCTAGAGCAGGGGGAGCAACTAATCAGGGTTACGGCAATCAGTCAGGTTTTCCTTGACGCATGAGTTTAATTATTTTGCAGTTCACTCCATGTTCTTGTTAGCCATGGTGATGTTTATTCTGGGAGGCTTTTGTGCCTGAGGTGGTACAAGGGTTTTAATTTCACACAGGAGCTTACCAAGTTGGGTGTTTGGCCTGGACTCCGAATTTCAAGAGTTTCTGTAAAGCTGGTTAGCTTCATCAGCCTTTATCAGTCCCGGTTCCTCTTCTGAGACATCTACCACAGATGACAGTTTTGACGTGGATACTGATGTACTAGAGTTGACTGATGAATGCCATTGGACAAAAATAGCTTGCATTTATTAGTGACTTGAACTAAACTGTTTGATTTAAAAGCAAAAGCCTTATCTGACTTGGCCAGCATGCTCCACTTTATCTCCTCCCCAGCAAAACTTCTAAACCTCACTCCAGCTGAGCAGTTCATGAGCTGAAGATAAATGAACGCATCATTAAGGCAGACGGCTGGTGAAGAAGGGGCTGAGTGCGTTGTTGCTGCAATGGCTCTCGCTTGGGTTTTGCCATGCCGTGTTCAACACGTGCTGGTGTACCTCCGCTGGCACAACTGCGCCGCTCGCCGGGACTTCTGAACACCTTCCTGGTGCGGTGGGCAGCTCTTCTTCAAACACTCAATAACCATTTAGCAGATTGGCGTTGGCTTAGACCTCACACTTCCTTAAGAAGCACTTACTGAGTTATTAGTCAGTGTGAAAAGCTCGGCAGGGCGCTCTCGGGCTTCAGGCAGCTGAGAGTTTAGTCTCCGATAGATGCGCTTCTGCCTGGTGACACCTGGGTAGAGCCAATGTTAACTTCCCTCATTTTAATACTTGCAGTTACTTAGGCATATCTTCTTCTTAATAACAGATCCTCACATCTGGATTGCCAAAAATTTGCACCTTACCCATCTCAAGTTCTGCAAAATATAAAAAGTGATGCTGTAGCATTTTTTGTCTCTACGGTCAATCTACATATTTCCTTTGAAAGCTTCAAGAAATATTGTTAGTATTGTAGGTAAACTCCCTGGGAATGTGCAATTGATTATTCAAACCTCACGGTGCTGCTGCTGCAGAGATTTGTGTGGCTGTGGCTGACTTTGATTCCCTGATAGCTTGTCTCATGCTCCTGTCCCCTAATGCAGATGATAGCATTAAGTCATGCAGTTAATCAAGCGAAAGAAATTGCTTCTCCTTATCCAAAGACCTGATGACTTTATCCGACAGGGAGGGTCTCTAACAGAATGAGACAAGGAGAAGTAGATGAGATAAGAAACATCCACAGGATTCAATATGCAGTGGAATAGGAGCACTTTTAAGGGCTTCAAATTTGAAATAGAAAAACATCCTGAATAATCTATTGCTAAAACCAGCCCTCTGGCTGGCTCTTACTGCATTTTTCTGTATTAAGAAGCCAAAGATCAAGAATAAATTAAGTCCAGGTAATGATACACAAAATTGTTAATTTAAATGTGGAGAGTGAGCTCAGCTCGTCAGCAGGCTGTTCAGGCGCTCGAGTACAGCACGGAGCACAGTAACTCCATAGAGGAGGCAGCTGGCAAAGCTGGGTGCAAAGTGCCATGTTATCTATGCGTGCATGGGTTTCCACATATTATTTCCACCACTGATAATGAGGAATTAAAACATAATTTGCTAATGCATGAAAAGAAA
This sequence comes from Himantopus leucocephalus, assembly GCA_003993805.1. Lineage (NCBI taxonomy): Eukaryota > Metazoa > Chordata > Aves > Charadriiformes > Recurvirostridae > Himantopus > Himantopus leucocephalus. The sequence goes on along the minus strand of RSEF01000014.1, from coordinate 13,082,554 downwards.
GGTCTTTTCAGGGCTGGGTACACCCAGGTAATGGTTGTCCTGATAGAATTAACTTAATTACTGGAGGCTCAGGAAGGAGCATAATCATAGGATAGTTTGGGTTGGAAGGGACCTTTAAAAGGTCATCTGGTCCA
>RSEF01000014.1:12800871-13082320 GCA_003993805.1 Himantopus leucocephalus | reverse complement strand
GTCCCCATCTTTCTTATAAGCCCCTTTTAAGTACTGAAAGGCCGCAAATAATCCCTCCTCCTTTGCTTGCTACCCCATTATAACAATGATCTGTGCAAAACCAATTTGACTGTTACATTATTCTTACTAAAATAAACCAAAACCATGTATGAGTGTTGTTGCAGGACTTGCCGCAAGTAGATGCCTGAGTGCTGCACAGCTTCCAGTGCTGTTGAGTGTAGTTTGCCCCCTCCCCATCACCCACCTACTTTGTTATGTGGAGCTATTCTCTCTGATACACGGTATTTCTGCATTACTAGGGAACGGCAACAGGCAGAACGGGGTACGCTCCCTCCCAGGAGGCAATGGCAGCGTGCTCCTCTTCTTCTCAGGATTTAAGAGGTGGTCCCTTAAGAAGCCTTACAAGGATGGCGTGCAAAACGGTGCCTGGTCCACATGAGACAGGCCCCAGCCTGAGCTCTGCTGTGCTCTCATGAATTCATGACAACGCTGCTACAGTGAAATTGTTCTAAGGTTTTGCTAGCAAGGATGCGATAGAAATCTCTCCCACTGGGAGCAGAAGCGCTGCATAGGAGTTTGCCTCCTGCACCGGGGCCGTTGGAAGTTTGGCTGTCTTGTAAAGGTCTGTTGGTTTTGTTCTCAGAGTTACGTACAGGCAAATAAAAAAGGTAAGAAATAAGGGATTTTCAACAGATGGTGGGGTTCTTTGGAGCGGTAAGTCCCCCAGGGAAGCAGAGAAACAGAAATCACATTCCTTTTATGCGTGCTGCACCACAGAAGGTATAAAAACATATAAGTGTTTTACATGCCCAGGTTAATCTTTTGCTTTAGATTTTGGTGAACAATAATGTTAGTACTAAAAGTTAATGAAGATTGTGTGGAATAAGGGGCTGCAGGCTAAACATGGACTAAAATATTCATAAGTGAGAGTTTTATGGGAAATTGCATAGCCTTTTTTCAGGCAGATGTTTACACATCTTCTCCATTTAGATGAGCTCTTACTTGCAATCAGCTAATAAAGCCATTGTACACCAGTCTGGAGTAGCTAGCAGAGCAATTGTAAAAGAAGCTGCCATTTTTGGGACAATCTGCGTGGTCTTACTTGATTGTTTAACTTGCTTGGGTTGAGGAAAGACAACTTTTTACTTCTTGAAAAGAATATATCCTGCTAGATGAAAGAGTGTAGAAAATGCTCGATTGTTGGTGAGACACTAGTGAAATTCTTGGATTTGAATATCTGGAGCCTTGAACGGCAAGTTGTAGATTCAGCTGTGGAAGAGGTAGAAACAAGAGCCATGAACGCTTTCAGCAGTGGAATACCACACCAATGTGTGTTGGGTCTCCAGCTTTGTTACATACGTGTACATCTCTGATAACAAAGCTGATAAAGGTCTATGAGAAATGCCAGAATTTAGATTAAGGAGGGCTCCTCGGTCACATCCTCCCGCTAGTTGTCCTGGCTACAAAGGTTTAGAGCATCTTAGCAGGTTGCTGTTTGGTTGTTGAATCCTTCTTAAAGCAAAAAGAAATGAGTCTGAATTTATCACAGTGTGTGACGCTGACAGCAGCCAGAGCTGCTCAGTGCTGTGGGTGTCACACAGGACGTTGTGCTGGCATCCTGGAATTTATTGCCCACGTTTTGTCACATGTTAGAAGCCAACTGAAGATGAGCTGGCACCATGTGAAATGGTGTGCTGGCCAGGTAATCCATTTGGCATGTATTTAAGCTGTTGTGGGACTGATCTTCCTTGGTCTGGGCTGAACACCATACTCTGAGTTTACACCAGGTCCGGTTCATTTCGCGAGAGATTGGGTATCTGCACTCTGTAATGTGTCATGTCCTCCCTGAAGGACTACCAGGGCCCTCACTTACATTGCTTGACAACCTGCATTTCACTCTCCGTTGCATTTGTTTTCTAATGATTTTTTTTTTTGTTTTGCTCAAGATAAGCCCGCACTAAAAAGAATTGATTTGGAGCTCCGCAAAGCCGAGTGCTACTTGCATCCATTGATGTTTCATGCTCATGTCTCTCATCTGCTGTAATTACTACAGAAAGCAGGATGTGATAACGGTTAACATCAGGATTAATAAAAAAACCCCACCAGACCACAAAAGGGCATTGCAGCAAGCTTCAGCTAGAAATGTGAGAGGTCCTTACAACAAATTTCCCTGCGAGTTTGTAAATGCTGACTTCTTTCTTCTTGCAGTTTCTTACTTCGTGGTGGCTTTCTGTCCCCTGGTGATGAGCCAAGGTGCAGGAAATCCAGCTAGTGGCTGTGTCCCACAGGATCCCTCCCCAGATCATTCCTCCTGGGGAGAATGGGAATCACCTTGATGCTGGGACTGGTGCTGTTTTCCTAGTGGTTGGGGCCTTTTATACCCTTTCATTGCCAGTTCTGTTCAACTGCTAAAATGGTAAGATTCAAGCAATTATGATCTTACGGGTTTTTTTTTTGACTGCTCTCTTGCTCCTGGGCTGTTCCTCATTTATTTCTTTGGACTATATTTAATACTCATGGTGAGTGCTGGTTTTGCCCTAAATGCAGTGGTTCGAGGGACGTTCTGTTGGCTGTGCTCATTCCTTCCCTGTTGGACTGATGAAAGATTTTTCTTTCCTGGTGTGAGTCCGACACTGTCAACCACAAGTGCTCTGACCACAGAGAACACAGAAGTGACTGTAGGAATAGCTGGCTCCTATGCTGAGACTGTGACCCACTTTGTCATCCCTCTTCTGCTGGTTTACTTCAGCCAAAAAGGCACGTGGGAGAAGTTTGGTGTTTACCTAAAGCACACCTCGCCGGCCCAGCACAACCTCTGGGTAACGCTGGTCATCACTTTTGCAGTATTTGCCATAAACACTGTCACAAGATTGTCTATAAAACATCTTAGTAAATGGATGGTTGGTTTATATAATTGATGCATAAAGAAAGTAGTCACTGTCAATGCCCAGGAAAAAACAGAATTTATTGCTAAAAATAGAAGTGTGACACCTCATGACTTACCAACTGGGTCTTGGTCAGGGTATATTACATTGAATTCCCCTGTGGTGCATATTATTTTTAAGTCATTACCTATTTTTGGCCTTAGGAGAGTTTTGCAAACAGAAGGATATGTTGCAACATACCCATTCAGTAAATATTTTAGTAATAACATAAAATATGCTGTGATCAACTGGTTAGGAATTTCCTTCAGAGAACATGACCTGCTCATCAGCTTGTTAAGGATCGTCCCCCCAGTTTGTGGGAATTTAGGGATAGCTTGAGGAAATATTCAAAGAAGGTTTTTTTTGGCATCTAGGTAGTTGGATGTTATTAATGTTAAATTAATCTGATCTGTTGAGGATAAATAAATATGACAAGTTATCCTATATAAAATCACAAGTGTATATACATACAAATAGATCTACTGGCTATTTGGTGACAAGTGGGCTTTCTGTCCTCTGTCCAGGGAAAGCCCCAGATAATTTCTTTCTCCTGAATCTTCTCCCCACCAGCGTTTCCATCCATTTTATCTGTTAACAGAACTAAAGTGAAGTTCAGCCTAAGCTTCTACAATGGCTACTCGTACTTGCAAAGCTTTTACTGATAGCATTGTCATGTCAGTTATACCATCCTTGTAGCTCTAAAGATTATCTTATAGTACTTCTTTTATTGCATACTACACTCAAGCTGTCTAAGGCAGATAAAGCCTGTGCGCTAGGCAATTTGTCTTCTGCGGATTGCATGTAACAGGCATGCAGTAAACCGCTACAGCAGCACGAGTCACAGGCAAAATCTAATTTAAGAGCAGAAGGGATAAAGGCTGAGGGTTTGCAATGCGGCCGCAAGCAGGGAGCAGGGGACCTTGCCAGGTCAGCAACTCGTTCTGTCAGCAAAGCAACGGCTGCTCACTCTGCCGGACTTTGAGGTGTTCTCTTTAAGGCCGGATGCTCTTCCAAAGTAGTCAGCTCCTGTCTCTGCCTGTGCCTGTCATTCCAGCCACACCATTCCTGCTCTCGAGCTCCGTTCCTGGCTTGCTGCTGTTGAGCTGCTGCTGGGTGGCAGTGGCCCTCTGTAAGAACAGAGTCTGGATGTCAGCTGTGCTTTTCTTGAACGTATACAGATGCCAGATACAGAACAGAAACTTTCAAATGGTTTTAGCCAAAACACCAGCCAGAGGACTCCCCTCGGCTCCAACAATCGAGTCTCCGGTGTTGAAGTTTGGCTTGCTTGAGGATGAGTGTATGGGCATTGGTGTAGCAAAAAAGCATCAGCATGAGTAAAGAATGAGTAAAAAAGCATCAGCATGAGTAAAGAATTAGTAATAAGTTGTTCCAGGAGTGGTGGAATTAGTGAACCCTGCTGCTTCTGGATTCATTTAATTATCCTTACATCCTTGCAGTATTCCTTAGTTATGCATTGATGTTCGTTTGACCCATCCATGCAATAGCTCCAAGCCCTCTCTGTTCCCCGTGTATCCTTCTGTATTCCCTCTCTCCCCTTGTGCCCAGCTGTGCAACTGTTTGTATCCACTACCCATTTCTGTGAAATGAAGTGAGTAGGTCTCACACTGCATTGCCACTGCCTTTCAAGGGGGGGGCATTTGTTTGGGTCCTGCCTGGCCAGAGGTTGTTCACAAAACAGGGATGATTTAACATCTCTGAAACCACGACATCCTTGTGAAATTAACTTGAAATTGGCCGGCAGGCTCAAAACTTACCAGAGTGGACAAACAGGCAGGCAGCCCAAGTGCATTGGCTTCACTGTCTTGGGAAATGAGGCTAAAAATAATAGTATATTTATTTCTGGAAGAATGAAATTGGGTTTGATCTACCAATCTCTTTAGCTAATAAGGGTAATGGAAATGAGATTACACTGGCTGATTTATTATTCCTGGTGGTTATTAATTATTGGGTTTTTCTTTTGAGTAATTAAAAAAGAATTTTTCCTGCTTCAAGTGAGTGCACTAGATCTCATTAATCTGAGGGTTTTTTAATATATTCTTAACCTGGAGACCCTAAGAAAACACTAGTTTTCCTTATAACTGTTCATTTGCAATGTCAGACCATGAAGCTAATCTTACAAAGATTTCTTTGAAGCTTTCCATGTTTCTGTGTGCGTGTAGGTCCTATTTGTGCCTTGGCTGTTTATTTGCATTTTGGTTCTGCCTTCTCTGTTTCTTTCCTTTACAGATCTGGAGTCCTCAGCAGAATCAGTCATGCCTAATTTTAAGCACACATATAAAATGAAAACTGGTTGGGTTTTTTTTTTTTAACCACAAACTTCATTCTCCCTAAGATGCAGGTGTGTTCAAAGCCCTTTAAAGGTTATTTCTTAAAAGGGAGGTATGGATAGTCGTGGCGGTTTTGGGTGGCAGCCCAGCATCTTGCTCCAAGTCAATATTGTCATGCAGAGGTGTGGAGGCAGCTCTCCATGGAGGAGAGCTGGCTGAGCCAGAAAGCTGCTGTGGGTTACTGCTGACATAAGTGCAGTCCGACAGCAGCAGGATGATGGCTTTTAAAAATAGGACTTCTTGCCATTTTGTATTCTTGTCAGTGTGTCACAAATGTCACAAGGTCAGGTTTGTTTTTCCTACCATTTTTTTCTCTTCTGCTTATTGCCTTCATCAAAGGAATAAATTAATTTTGTTGGTGTGGGATTTCATCCTCGCAATGACAGGAAAAGAAGGAATAAAACTGCTTGACTTCTTTGTGGAGCCGGCGGCTCCCTTAGGACAGCAGTTTTGTATTCATACCGCGGCGTTTGCAGTGTGAATTATGGGGCTGAGGCTGAGCTCTGCCGAGCGCGGGGCTGAGTTTCTAATGCTCCTGTTATGAGGCACTTGACCTTTCCAAGGATAGAAGCGTCAGCTGCCCGCGGCGCTGCAGGAGCGGGCGCAGGACCTGGCGCTTCCCACCCTTCCCCGTACCCAGCACCAGCGGCCGACCTGCCCTCGGTGTTCTTGTCCGTGGGCATCAGCACAGCAACGAAGAGAAGCAGCGTATTCAACTGCTCGTAAAGATTATTTTGACAAAAAACAAAGCCAAACAAATCCTCTTCCCATCAAACTCAGCCATGCTGTGAAGCAATGTAAGCAGAAAATAGGGAGAAAGAGAAGAGCAGAGTTTGGCTTGGTCAAACCAGTTGACTGAATTATTCAAGTGCCTCTTGTCAGCCCTCCCAGCTGTCCCAAAACCCGACCGCTGAAGTCTGTCGTACTTAATCTCTGTGAAGTGCATGTCAGAGGGCTCCGGCAAGCCTGTGGGAATGCTGCAGTGAAATCAAGCTGGCCCTACAAGTTCCAGCAAAAGCCGAGGCTGTGCTTGGCATTGGGAATGTTCCTTGGTGCCCATAGAGCTTGTACAGTGAGGGGCTGTGCTCATTTCCAGCGACTTCCAGTGACAGTGGGCTGTGCCCTTGGCTGGCTTCATCCCCTGGGCTGGCTGCATCCCCTGACGTTCATTGCGCAGGAGCGGCGGGCAGGATGGGTGCCAGGGACAGCACCTTCCTCGTGCAGGTCACTGAGAGCAGGCGCGATGCCCCGTGTCCCCTCTCCATGTCAAAAAGTTTATTCAGCTGCAAAACTGGAATAGTAGAAAGCTTAATCTTTGGGCTAAACCGCTATCGGAGTCCAAGGTGGGCTTTTTATTGCTTGTAGTAAATAATAAACCTGTTCCCAAGGCTTTGTAATGAACCTTTTTTGAAAGATGAAATCACTTTCTACATTCTCCTTGCAGAACTTCTGTGTAATGCTTGCATTCGCTCATGAACGAGCTAACATTTATTATCCTTTAATAAATGCTGTAGAAACTCTTCTAGGGCTGGCAGCAGGAGCATCCAGCTCTGAGCAAGTGCCTGCAGGTACCATTTCCATGGCAATTTACCTTTGAACTTAAAAACAAATTCCTCAAAAAAAGGAGCAATCACCTGCTTCAGAAATGGGAAGGACAGCTTAGGAATATTCTCTTTTTGCTTTATGAAGGCAAAAACCCCCAAAAGGCAGGTTTCCAGGAGAGAAGAAAGAAAATACCTTTCCTGAATTCGACAGCTGATGGGGAAATCTTTTTTAGAGCAATGAAATCCACTTAGACCCAATGCCATCCCTCTGATTACTAATGCCAGGATGTGGCTGGTGTTAACCAGCACCGTTGAAGTACGTGATGAAGATGACAGGAAAGGAAGAAATGTCAGGAATTTGTCCTCCCAGCAGAAAGTTTCGTGGAAAAACACATTCTCAAGTATATTTATACTTTCCAGAGAAATAAACAATGTTCTCCGTAAGTACTCTAACAAGCAGGTCTGTAGCAAAGATGATCAAATAGGTAATTACTCAATACGCTGTCAGGCTGCCAAGATTAATAGGTTTCCTAGGGAAAAACAAAAAATCAGTGTAAAAGAAGGAACAGGATAAGTTTTAACAGAGAACAAACTAAGGTTTTCTCATGTGTCGCTGTAATTTCATACTATTTTTCACAAAGGGTTTGCAGAGCCATCCGTTCTATCATCACCTGAACAGCTGGTAAACGCAGGTTAGCGCGATGCTGCTCACTGCTGAGCAACAGGTCTTCAGAGGTCTTCACAGACAGTGGAGTGAGGTTTCCACAATGACATTGATGGGGGATGAGCTGGAAAGCAAAAACCTGACTTCGTGCCATATGGAAGCTCTTTGGCAGTTCAGGATTTGGAAAATTCCCATTGTGCTTTAAATTAAAAGTTGATTATATTTCAGTAATATTTTTGCCAAACTGTTTTTAAAAGGCATGCCTTTTTTCCAAAATGGGAATGTTGAAAATGTCAAGTGTGATACAAGAAGCCTTAATGTTAATAGAACTGTTCTTATTGCTAAGAAACCTTTGTTTTAAAACTTTTGACTGGTTCTAGGCAGGATACCAGAATGATGGGACTGACTTAAAAATTGTCAAGTTTAGAAAGACAGTTCTCTGGGTTTAATACCCACTTATTGCCTTTATATGGCACATTTTCAAGTTTATCTTGACAGTCATAAGTGAGAAGTATTGGGATAGAATACTTCTCCCAGTGCTGAGATATGGAAGCAATATTGAAGGTTGTGCAATATGCGATACAGTCCTGGGAGCTGATGTTATAATTTGCATGTGGCTGTCGCAATGTGTTTTTGTTAGAATTTACAAATTAGTTGGAGTTGTACTTTGTACTCCTCTGGATTTATACACCATAAGCTTATGAATAATCAATATTGTCCAAATGACTAATAATAAAATAATAAAACCACAGTCACTGCTTGATCCAAGTCCCGATATTATGATATAAAGTAACTGGGAGTTTGCTATTGGCTTAAATAAAAACCATTATTTTCTCAAACCAAGTTTAAATCAGTGAGAATTATTGATTTGCAACACTTTTAAAACTGGGCCAATAAAACATACTATGCATTACCTGATCTACTTCTAGAGTACCAGAAAGCACCAGCATCTCTTAAACAGAATTATTGTTTTTTAAAAAGCAGTGAGATAAGAATGCAATATGCAAATTTAGCATTTTGAAAAGAATGGTTTCTTGAATAAGAATATTGTAAAACCAGTCAAAGAGGAGAATGCTCCTAGGAGGATGATATTGCATAAGGTGCCTTAGATAAAGATTTTACTGTTTTTCATGTTCTCATAAAATTTTACTGAAACGGAAGAGTTTTTTCTTTAACTCTCCTTTGTTACGAACACGCTTTGCATAGAGAGATAATAGCTACCTTTGCCTAATCCTCATGGTCTGACTTGAATGTAGAGTTGGCATCGCTCTCCGGTTTCTTTGAACCTGGGGGAAAAATATCAGTGTTTTATTCCAGAAGAGTTGATGAGTTTTCAAGTTCCCCAAGACATCAGAGAGCTGTAATAATTTTAGCCCATGACTGAGCAAGATAATTAAATATGTGCCTGACTTTCAGGATGCGTTTAATAAGTGTCCCTGAAATCAGTTGCAAAATTTATCTGTCTGCTTTAAATTTTAAATATCTTCTAGTATCAGGACACAGAACCTGAGTTGCTTTTCAAAGCAATTTGGATTTTTTCAAACTCATTTTTTTCATGTTATTCAAATGCAAGAATATATATATAGTTACTTTTTTAGGTTGTGCTGAAGAAAAAATACTTTGTTTGCCTTTTGAAGTGAATGGGAATTCTATGCAAGTTTCTTGTTTTAAGACTGATTCTTACAATAACACATTCTTCTGTGATAGAGACCTTCACGTGCTGGGTTTGGGGAGTTGCATCGCCCAACAAGCTAGTGGTGTAAGGATGCACTGCGCGGGAGTTTTATCACATTATGGATGTTAGTGTTTTGGTCCTCATATTGAACAAATATTTTGATTAACTAAAATGTAATCACTACAAGGTCCAGTCCTTCAGCAAAACTGGTGGTCCTACAGACAATTCTGCTGCTCTGTATGAAGTTCGTGTTCCCAGCCTTTCACTGTGAGTAATTGTGAGCTTTCTCTTTATTTTCTTGACTGTAAGAATTATCTTTAAAAAAATACTCTTACTTCAGAGACTTCTACAGAGCCATGCTTGAACCTGAGGAGTACCTGCAACGAACTGTTGATGCAGAGCTCTGTCTTGAAATAGCGAGTCAAAGAAATGAAGCCATTGTAAGAGTGAGTCACTGAAGGTAATATAAATATTAGTCTTCAGCCTACAGATGTCATTCACTTTACAGAAGGCAGCAGCTGTCTTCAGGTTAATGAAGTGACTGATACAAACAAACCAGACTCCTGAAGAGGCGTTTTCAGGATTATGCAAAGATTTGGGCTGGAACTGGGTATGTGCAAAATGAGGCATACAAGCAGGTCTGCACGGTGGTGGGCTCTGGAGGCCATTGCACACGCCACTGCGTTCCTTAGGTGCTCAGACCCCTGCTCAGAAGAATAAGTGTTTACTAAAATCCAGTCTAATAAGGAAACCAGTGATGTGTGTATTTAGCATTAAGGATATGTTTAAAAAACATTCGTTTTAATGGGACCAAAACATGTGCTTTATTTTAAAGCTTTTGTGTGAGCTCAAGGCCACCTTATTACAGTGTTGCAGAAACAGTCACATTTATGCTTGGCAATACGGGCCAATGGTTGCTGCCATTGCTGCATGATCCTCAGTGGAAAATTGTGATCATGGGTCATGGGATGAGCACTTAATTTTAACCTTGACAGAATCTTGCTGATTATATAATAACTTGTAATTTATTAATTAGAAGTAGATGGTGGGGTCCCTCGTATTTTGATTAACCTAAGAGCTTTCACAGCGAGAACTGAATTTGACCAGACACATCGTTACAACTTTTAATAAAATGATGTGGAGGGCTATTGAGTACATCCCTTGAAACACTTTTACTTATTAGACAGCTAATCTGCATGAGTAACCACTTGGCAGCTGAGCATAAACCACTATGGGAAACATCCTGCCACTGATTTTGTGAAATCACCTTAAATCTTCTAGTCATGCACGAGAAGCTCCATCAGTCGTCTTCTGGCTTTAACTAGATGTGTTTTCAGTGAGAGGAGATGTGAAGGACAAGGGGCTTTGACCTGCTATAAACCCATGAACCAAGTGATAGACAGTAAGATACAAACCTAGGACTAAAGCCGAGATGCAGTTTGATTATAGATGCACTGAGTGATTTGGAAAGATAAACTTTGTGTGACCCTGGGAAGAGAAATGTTGCTGAACGCTCAGTATTTCAAGTGCAGCCACTGGAGCATTCAGTATTTCAAAGAAGAAGTTGTCTCTTTAGGGCTAAATGCAAATTTATATCCTTTTTTTTGCAGGGTGGTGTCCTCCAACCTTTCCTCGCTCCTGCACTGATTTGGAGTCTAAACATACAGGTGACTTATCTGCACTGCCTTTTTGGAGGCATCTGGGTATATAATGAAGTACACTGTGACTGTTGTGTTACTGCTTATCATGGCTGCGAGGGGAAATTGTGCTTAGGTATTTTTAAAACTCAGGGTTTCCCATGCTGGAACAGATTGCTGCGGCCGTAGCTGCAGCCAGGTGAGTATTTGGCCAGCTGCACCCGCAAAACCTGCTCTTAGTGTTTCGGACAGGATCAGCTGAAGAAAGCTCTAAAGAACAACAGTGGGAAGACTCATTAATAATGTCATATTTTCCTTCTCCATCTCCTTGCCTCCTTTCCATTCCCTGTCCACCTTCTTTGGAGAAATGTGAGTCCATATTTTGGGAATGCTGCAAGTACAGTGCTGTCTTTTATCATTCTTTTACCTTGAAAACTGGAAGAGAACTAAGGAAACAAGGAAGCAAGTAACAGATATTAATTGCTTTCATATTTGGAATTCTTGTGTATTTCTGTAGAATAGATAACAGGATTTATTACTTTTCCTTTATAGAAGTCAGTATTTTGTATCATTGCAGATTAACCTTTCTCAGTGCAATTCATCTCTATGGTCCCCAACACTTTACATGTTAATGGTGTTCCTGTTTATTACATTAAAAACAGCTTTAGGAGAAAACACATCAAGTCAGTTTTGATGCAGCATTTCTGTTAGTAACTGAGCTCTAGCATGGATTACAGCCTAAAACTTCACCCATGTAATTTTACTCAACTTTTCAAATGTTGGAAATTCAGCTGCAATTTTAAGAAGCGTGATTTTATAAGATCTGGACTGTAGCAAAAACTTTTTTCCCAAAAATGTAGGTACTTAGGGTTTCATCATACCCAGAAGTGTTGTTAAAGACTAAACCAAACAACCCTGTGTATTCTATTTAGCTCTGGAACCTGAGGAAACCCTCTGAGAAGGCAATACCTGTTTTGCTTTTTCCCAAACAGGTCACATATCTCCATTCTAATCTATGCTTGCTATGAACTCAGGCTGTTCCCGAGTATTTTTTCACAGAGAACTCTCACCCTGACTGCTTCATGTGAGTTAAAGAATTTAGAGTTTTGCTTATTTTGATAGTTCAGACTTATGATAGTGATCCCTTCTGTGCAGCAAGGCAAAAATACAATCTCTGTGGCCATAGGACCACGGGGCAATTTTCTCTGCAGAACATCCCTGCGCAGAAGAACTGTGAGTTCTCCTTGCTGTCCTGGACTTACCTGACTCTAGTTTCCACGAGCTTTGAATGTGTCAGCTGAGTTGCTCTTGATTTTTTTCTAATCTCCTTCAGACAGTCAGAGATTCCCCATGTGGCTGGGGTAAATGCCAAGCTGCAGGCAGCAATAGTTTATAATCCTTTCAAGAACATTGGCACCAGTCTTCAAAATATCTGTAAGTTACGTCAAGAGCAATTTATTTTTTTTTAATTTGAGATAATCCTTATACAGTGCTTAAGCAGATTACACACACCATGTAGTGATGTTGTTGTTGAGGCCTTTCTGGTTTTGGTTAAGAAGGTCCCTGAAGATGTAAGTACGGGTTTTCCTCATTTGTCCAGGGAAGAACATGAAATGGTTATTCTTTTGCTTGTGTATGATCAAAGAGTCTTTTGCAGAGGTGTGATTCCAGACCATGGATTCAGAGTTTCATCAAGGCTTGCTGCTCTACTGGCCCACATAAAGGTAACTACTTAAAGTACCTGCTTACACCCCACACACCTCAGAGAAGAAAATGGTTCTTGCCTGCTCTTCCCTTGTTTCGGGATAGTACATGCTTTCACTGATATTTGTGCATATCTATTAGGGACCAACCCAGCAAGCTACCACCATCTGCTTCTGCACATGAGCTGCAGAGCTTATATGTGTTTAACTGATGTTAAGTCCCAGCAATGTGCCAATTATTTCAGTTTTGTTTACAAGTTCGTTATCAGTACTAAAATGACTTTCATAGACTACAGCATGAACGAAGATGTAATTTTAATGTTAAAATTCTCAAGGTCATTTGGATCTTCCAGAAGAAAGAGCAGTCACCCCTGAAGTCATTGCTGCAGATTATGTCTTGGGAACAAGCGTTGGAAGCTGGTAACCGCCTGGGCTCTTGGAGGTGATATACAGTAGAAAGTCCTTTAAAGCACGAGCACTTTGCTCTACCCATGAAATTAACGATCTTGTTAAACTAGAGTTTCATTCCTATGTACTTGTTGTTCCTATGCATTGATTCCTCTATGTAATTGCGAAGTTTTCTTGCTTCTGTTCAGTCCGCAATTTATCTGTCTTCATAGAGAGCATTAAGCCAGGAACCTGCGGCTCCTGGTGTCAGGATAGTAATCCACAGCAGGAAAAGGCCTTTAGGTTACTTGGGATATCTTCTGAAAATGTCCTTGAAATCTAATTTCTTTCTCCCTTAGGAGTCACCTGTAATGAACTGGAAAAAGGTATGCTTTGAGATACATAAGTGTGAACCTGTTCCATGAGCAATGTTCATAACGCATAAGTCACAGTAAGAAAAAATTATTGTGCATTTGGGAGAGAAGAACATATTTTGCTTAATGACTGTGCCCTTTTCTGACTAACGCTCCCCAGATTTTAAGGAAATAGCACGGGTTTGCCACAGACACTTTTCCTAGGCAGTAAACAAAAGAGCATTGATGGAAACAAATTACCAGACAGAACATTGACTTCAGAGCAAAATCTCTGCAAACAGGAGGTGGGACATGGACTGCCACTCTGTGTTGTCAGATCACTACAGACAGCGGATACGCAGATGATGATGTTCTCTCAGAAGACATTAGAAAACAAAAGGCAAAGGTATCCTAGAGGATTAGGAACAATTGCCATAGCTATATGAGGACATGCAACATAGCTGTGAGTCTCAAGAGAGTCCAGCCCATCTGTTGTGAATGTGCAGCAGTCAGGAAGATGATAGATAGCATATGAACCAGACCTTGCAATATGTCCCTGTGGATGTTAATGACAAATCAATCCAAATCTCTTGAGCTTCAGGACAATTTTTCTTCTGCCTAATTTCAAGTGAAAAAGATAATTCTGATGCAAAAAGCATGTATTATAAAATTTTAATTGTTAAGTAAGTCCTGATAGGAAACATTTACTTGTGGTATTTTCCTTTGTTGTTTTCCTTTGTTAGTGTACTGCCCACTCAAGACTGTGATCATACTGCTTAGGGCAGTGGTATCTCAACTCACTCTGTGAGACAGACCCGTTCCCTAGGGACCTTTCACCTGAAAAACAAAAAAGTAGAGCAGAAACAGAAAAAGCAGATTGACGTACCCAAGGTCATGAAGGTCTCCAGCAAAGCCAGGAGTGGAGTTCAGGTATTTTAACTCATGGAACAACTCCCAGCCACAGGATGTATGGGCCTCCAGTAGCATCTGGAAGCGAGGATCTTTTAACCTCTCAGATGCACCGAGTTTATTTTGTGGGGAACCTTTCCTGTAGCAAGGGTTTGGGAAGACCTAGAACGTTGCGAGCAGTTGGTAAGAGCAGCTAAAGCACGTAGATATGCTCAGATTGTCATGGCTGCCCTCTTCTTATGGAAGCCAACGGAAAGATGCTGCGAACATTTGCATATTGAGGTAAGATACGTGGTATCGGCTGCACTCTGCTAGCCATGAGATCAAAGACTTAGAACATGGCAGAATTCCCCTCAGTAGGAGCATCAGATCTCCAAGTGTTTCACAATACTCCATTGCTACTTCAGTTTGCAAAGCTTTACGGTGGATTTAGGTAGTGTTTTCAAGGGCCCTATGAAAAGCAGACATCTGCTATTACTGGCTTTCAGAGAAGTTTGACTCCATGCTGCCTAGGTGATGCAGGTAGCTCCCAGTAAGTGCACTCACATAACCCACAGATTACCCAGATCACTTTTGAAACGGATGTAATCGTGTCAGCCTTTCATTCCCCTGCTTTCTCAGTGATAATATCTTCTGCCTCTAATAGCTGTCTGGAAATCCGTTTACAGACATGCCAGCAAATAGCATTCGCATGCACGACCGTTTGGCTCAGCGTGTGCTCAGCACAATGCAGATGAGTGTAATGGTATCATAATGCAGGAAGAGTCAGGGGTTATGAAACGATGCAGCTCTGCTCTAAGGCCCCACCGAGAATGCTACTGCTGTTTTGGGCTCTGCAGGAGATAAAATGTATTGCTGTACGTAAAGACATTCTGGGACTGGAGATGATATCTGCTTCATGAATAAAGGGTATGATGAGGCCATTCTCCAAGAGGGAAAAGCAAACTAACAGAATAAAGCCTACTGATTAATTTAGATAGAATTGGGACATAGATTTGAGGGAATTGCATATGGTTTTCTTAAAGCACAAAGCAGCCAAGTCCAGAGAGGGAGTTATAAAGTGAAGAGACAGAGAACCTGAAACTAATGCTGGAAGGCAATCTGGTGGCTGTTGAAATGAGTGTGCGAGTGAGCTGAGCGTGCAAGGCAACAGACGGTAAAGCCAAATGGAGGTTAATCCCTTGGACAGAGTAAGTATACCAAAGTGAGGGGCGGAAGTACCTCTTTGTTGCTTCTCATAGATGTGTCCGTGTTGTTATAAATTTATGTCAATGGCTCTTCCCTGTGAAAAGAAAAACAGGCTCTGTGGAAATAAGAATACAGTTGTTACTTGTATGGTGGCTGTGCTGAGAGGTCCTGATCCATACTGAGCCTACACCATTGCCACACATGGACGTGGAGGAGGGTCGGAAGGATTTCATGCCACTGCCTTAAACATTTAATTTAGGCACTGCAAGTTCTCTGTGTGCTCAAAGAAGAGAAGTAGCTGCTTGGGAAAGGACAGGAATGGCAATTCAGAGTACCTGATTTTGGCTAGGTTTTGGCTGAATTAGGTGCTTGAATAGGCCTAACGTACCTTAGGTAGAGACCTCTGTAGCCCCCCAAATAACTAATCAAAATAGCAATACAACCAGAGGGCAAGAAAAACATAGGCCTAAGAGCTGCCAGAGCAAAGAAAAAGCCAAAGTCCCATGACTTTTGTGGAGTCAGTCTAAATTGTGCATTTGTCCTCCACCAAAATCTACTGTAATTGTACAGTCTTAAATCCTTGAATGAGCCTTAGGTTCTTGAATGAAAGTTGCTTCTGCTAATTCATGTTGGTGGCAAATCATACATCCAACATCTTGTGGGAAGCCTAAGAAGGTTTCCAGGACCGAGCGGTGAGATGTTGCTCTGGCACAACAAATTATTTTGAGAAATTGCAAGTTACCCGATGATTTGGGAAGTCTTTGCTGAATACATGAAATGAGAAGAAACAGCAAAGCATCAAACCAAAATGATCCCTCTTCTCTCTGCACTTCTACCGTAAAGAGCTATAACGAAACCAACCCCAGTGAAACCAAGTTTTCAGAAAGAATGGTGGTGTATTCCCCATTAGGTGACCCTGAATCCTTCTTTTCAATTTGTTCAAAGAAGATACAGCCTGGTTTTAAAAGACACACCTTAGTCTGTTTCTTCTAAATAGATCTATCAGAAGATACTGCAATGGTCTGTTTAATGGAGAGGTGGGATTTTAATGATCCATTCCTATCAGTCTAGTATTCAGCAATTGTCCAGGCATATCTTTGCTTGTATGGCCACCCTTCCAGAAGGCATAGAAGCCTTGCTTGTACTTGCTTGGCAGTTGTGGTGGACAATCTCTCAGCTCCTCCTGCACAGGCTGTTTAGGAGAGGCAACAAGCCAGGATGTGAGCCTACTGGGAGACCTTGCCCGCTCAGTCACAGGCAAGGAGGAGGAAGCAGTAAAACAGGTGATTTAGGTTCTGGGTAAGTAAGATGGATTATTTTCATTCTAGGGGCTAAAATTATATTCACAGCTTGGATTTAGTGCTTGTATTTTGGGACATGGAACTAAAAGGAGGTAGGCAGTATCAGGAGGAGCAATGCTAGTCCTGTGCTAACATCCAGCGAGACTGCATACTTTATCTACAGAGAGTTCAGATCAAGTGGTGATGGTGTTTGGGAACAGGGTGGTACCAGCTGTATGATGTTGGGAACAAAGCCATGATGCTTTGGAGTTGAAGTTTTAATGATATTAAGCAACTTTTCAAGTGGTGTGTAGCCATTCTGCAGGTTGGTGGGTCTCTTCTAGTCTGCGTGCATTATATACCTTTGCGTGTTCTAATGACACCCCGACAGTCAGTGTGCCTGGGTTGGCAAGTGAGCCCAAGTGTGAGTATTTATAGCACAGAAATATTACAGCTGAAATGAAGAAGCCCTTAAAGAAGTGGAGGGGACACAGAGACCTTCTGGCCTGCATAAGTAATGCTCCAGCACAAACATGCCCGTCGCTGCGCATCCATACTTGACTGGGGAAGAGAATGTGCTTTGACAGCTCAGGCGCAGTGACTGGCAGCGCAACAACATGTCGTGTAAATAGGCCAAGACAGATCTGTTCCGTAAGCTGATTAGGTTTTTGTACTTCCAAGTAATTATTAGTTATGAAGAAGGGTTACAAATGTTCTTAACACCTTGAAGGCATCCCCAGGTCTGTTGTGGAGAAATGCACTTACACAGCTTCTGCTTTCTTTATTGGTAATGAGGTTGGATAAAGGTTTCTCTTCGTCATTGCTGTGTGCAAATTACTGCGTGGCCGCTGTGGGTAGCACTGGAGAGACAATTTGCCCCATAACTGCATGCGGCAGAGTCATGGCTTACATGACAGCTCACACGAGTCAAGCATATGAGAGAGAGGAGTGGGGTTGCAGAACGATCCATCCTTTCTGCGTGGAGGTCAGGGAGGCACCTAGGGCTGCATCTCCAGTCACAAGAGCTGGGCAGATGTGTTCAATGCAAATCTGTGAGCTTCTCTATCTCATCTGGGCTGCCACAGTCAGAAGCCTCAGATGAATTATGATTTTGCTGTTATATTTTTATATACATACACGTTTTTTGTTTTTTTTAAATTTCATTCTTTCACCAAGAAAATATGCGTAAACTGGTGCTTCTGATGAAGTTTACATGTGGACTTTAATCAGAATGAGACTTGAGAGTTCAGACCCATGGAGGTAGAAAGTAGGAAGGGCAAGAAAGCCAAGTGATGTGAAGACTGTCATTTCCCACAACTGCAGTGTCTGGAGTTCACTTCTCATCTTTCCTTTATTTGCTACGGCATAAAGTCATCCCAGAGCAGGTATCAATGATTAAGCTGAGCAGCTAAAAAAAGGTAATTGGCATTTCATATTTTAGCAAAGTATGACTGTATTTGAAGTTGTGTATATTTTCTAGTGTCTCTGACCTACCAGCCTTTATAATTTATCTGTTTGGGTGGTAAATTCATTGGTTTTCATACACTTTTTTCATTGGGCCAATTGCTGATGCTCCAGTAAGGCACGGAGCATCGGGCAGGGAATGCTGTTAACTGTTTAAAGATTTTTAAATCCAGAAATCAGAGTCCTGTCTTGTCTGACCTTCCGAATAATAGACCACACGTTCCAGCCGGTGTTACCTACATGAAGTCTAATTGCCTGTGGTTGAACACTGTGCTTCCCAATTTAGAGACTCAATTGCTGATAAATCCACAATACCCATGAGTGGTCTACTGGTGTTTAGTTGCATAAAGGTTAGATTTTATTTTCAGTGTGAATGTGGCTAACCACTTTTGAGACGTTGCATCTGATTTTAATTTTCTTTTTTTTTTTTCTCCAATTTTCTAGTCTCAGATATCTCCTCTCTAGGCTGATAATTATAGCTTATGAACAAGGTGTCTTCACTTTGAATGTCTTGCTAGACTGAGCTCTTTCAGTTTCTCATAAAAATAACAGATCAAAGAAACTAAGGAGTAGATGTTTAATTAGCTCTGAGATGACTAAACAGTGGGAGTTACAGCACGTCAGGAGGTATCAGTACTGGGCCCAACAAGAAGGAACAAAAGTGAGTGGGCCACATCGTTTGCACCATGTTCTTTTTTTTTGTTTGTTTGGTTTTTTTTTTAATTTGTCTTTACTCAAGGAGTCTCAATTTCTTACCTTACTTCAGTTCTCGTAACTCAGCTGGTGCGCCAGTCCTGCATGGACGATATTCTCGTCCTGCTGCAGTGAGCACTGTCATTGTACAGGGAACTCTGAGGGACATGTGTAAGAGGTGAAGAAATATAGGCAGGTGGGAGTATAAAACATGTTGTATTGTTTGCATTTTGTGTGTCATGTTTATTTAGCACAGCACCATACCAGGAACACCATGTCAGCAGCAATAATTAACAATCCTTCATAATTCAACAGAAAGGGGGAGAGAGCTGTAGGAACAAAATGGATTCCAGCCCAACCGCCTCATGTGACTGTTTTCTTTTGTTTGAGGATATTTTTAATTTAACCTTTAGGTTAATCTCTTTTCTGTATACGATTGAGTATACTTTCTTTGTTGCCCGCAATCCTCACATTTATGTCTCTACCATGTATCTTTAAATGTGTGTTGGCTTGATTAACTATTGCTGCTCATCTTCATGCATTTTGCTCTTCTCAGATGCCCGTAGTCAGCATCCAAGCAGGAAGAAAAAGGAGGAAAAGCCCTTAAGAAAAATTGCCAGCAAAGCAGCATGTCATAGAAATAAAGCTAAAGTCTCTAGACCTTGGTGTTCTGAAAATCAAATGAGTCATAAGAAGGCAACAGGGCTGTATCTAGTAGGGATGTGATGGCCAAACATTTTTCTGTGGATGATGGCATCTGGAGCAGCCAAACCATAAGGTATTTTACTTAAAGCAAGTACTTCAGGAACAGTTCCCTTTGTGAAAGGGCAACGGGAGTCTCTGGGGTCTTTGTGATCTGAGCTGAGAACCAAGGGCTGTAACACGTGCCAGTGGCACGCTCCGCTGCCAGAGCTGGCTGTGCCAACATCCCCGCACCACGGGACCACCACTGGTTCCTTCATATCTGCAATAAGCTATTTGTCTGTGAAATACATGTACTTAGGCTACAATTTTTTCATCCTTATGGTGTGTTAGGGAAACACTTTTCGACCGTGAAGGTCTGCCCCTGCTGAGGCACTACCTGCTGCAGGAGCACTGAGCCCTTACGCCTCTGTGCCGGAAGCCTTGAAGTGTAACGAGGGTGGGAAGGATTCTGGTGTGATTGCAGCGCGGCACAGCCCAGGTCCTCTCGGCCTTTCAGCCTCCAGTCTGTCCTGTGCTCATACCACGGCACAGTAAGTGTGCGATGAAGGGACTCTGCCAAGGAGGATGAAGTGGAGGAGGAGTTACAGTTGTCATTGGCTACTAATTAGGGTTGCCTTCCTTTGCCCCTTCCACATCTATAAAACAACTTCTCGAAGAGCAATCATGGGCTTTGAATTTCATTACTGCTGATACATTTTGTAATAGCTTCTGACACTACTTTCTCAACGGATAATTTAGGTAAGCTCTCTGCTGCTCATGCTAACGCTTCAGTGTGGAGGCAGTGGAAAATTATTTAATAAAACCTAATGCTGCTTTCATTTCATGGCTGTTATTATCTAATATTAGCCACTGCTGAGAATCATTCCTTGAACAGTTCGTCCTTATCATCTGTATGCATTTGGCTATCCCCTCTTTGAAATGCAGCAGCATCTCGGGTGGTAAATGAAGGCAGCTTTCATTTCATTCAGTTGCGCATCTTGAAAGGGGGTGTAATCTTAACAAACAGGAATTATTGTCATTTCGGTGTCTTCTGTGGTAGTTTAGTGCAAAAGGTGAAGTTTTAGTTGAAGTCTCATGGATAAACAGCGGGACTGAAAAACTTAGAAGTGATTGTTATCAATGAAGCTTATTTCTCACCAAAAATGTATGTGCTTGATTCAGTGAAAGTTAAGAAACTTTCTACTTGTTGGGTCAGAAATACCCTCTGCCTCCTAATCTATATGCATTTATAAGAGCTGGGAAGAACAGACCCAGATCTTGCAAAGCTTTCGATACGTGTGTGTATATACAGATACTGACTCCGGTGGTTCTTCTGCCTGTTCATATGAACAAACCGTTATGTATAAGCATTCAAAAGACCAATAACATTTCCACTGTGGCTTGAAAAGCTTGAATCATGTTTATTTTCTCCTTATATTCGTTGGGTAGATAGGTGCTATTAATGTTACTTTGGTGAAAATCAATACATTCCTGCTTCTGATGTTCTACTGAAAAGGACATGCCTGTCTTGTACAGCCATGCTGCTCTCTCAGGGTAGAAAAACACTGTGTTTTGTGTTAGAGTCTAGATCTATGAAAATAACAACCCTCAAACAGTTTTTAATACTAGTGAGATATTCCATGATATATTCTGCTTTGCCATGTTTTTTTCTTATAATCTTCCATTCCGAAGGCTACATTTTCCAGTCGGACAAAATCAAACTGCTATATGCTTGATGTTGATATATATTCCACCCAAATCGCACCCAGCAGGCAGCGCTACTTATATATATTATTTCTTTTCTACAGCTTAGATAACTTCTAAGCTGTTTGGAACCTGCTGTGGCCTGATCTGTGTGATGGTGCTGTCAAGTGTATTTTGCATGGCTGTGGCTGGACCAGCACTGGTTCACTAGGAGAGATGAGGAGCTCTGGAACATGAGGAGCTCCAGGAACATCTGGAGCATCAGGAACACGCACATTCAGGTTAAGTGTGTTGGATGGGACTGTGCCTACAGTCTCATGGATCAGAACAGCAGTCGTGAAGGAGAAAGTGCCATTCCTCGTTCATGTGTATGGTTTTATAGTCATGTCTTAATGAAGGTTAATTCCATTTGTGCTTTCATATAAACCCTGTGCTGCGTGGGGCTTCCTAAGGAAGTGTTTGTTGTAACGGTGCTCTGCCACTTCAGAACACCAGCCGAGCCTGCCTTTATCGTGGCTTTTCATTATGCTTTCCCTCAGATGCTCTACCAATACAAACATGGAAACTCTTAATTTGCTTTCTGTCGTGTGGGCGTCTCGCGTAAACTCTCACTGTGGGTGACTGGGAAAGATGTTTTCTTACCCTCACAGGATCCATTATGCCCCTCTGTGAAGGGCAATGTCTTCTCTATGTAAATGAGAAGTCTCTGACTGTTCAGTGGGCTTTCTGAGAAGGTAACAAACTTGACTAAAAATGGGAAGAGTTCTTCTCATTATTTCCGAGGTCATCCCCAGTTAAGCCTTATTTTAACATGAATTATTTGCTAAATGATAAAAGGGCTTCCACAGAAGCATCGCTGACTCCCGAGCCAGAATTTTCTCCATCTGACAGAAACTGGTCCTACCCAAACTTTTTATCCAAGATGTATTGCCACTTCATGAGTCAGGTAGCAAACCTGATGTTGTAAGAAAACCAAATCTCCTATCATTCAATTTCAGTTCATTTCTATTTGGAGTAAGATGTGTGGGAAGAGTTAATGTCTTTTATTGTCACATTTAAAAAGAATAGGCAAACATCTGGGTCCACAAGTGTTTCCCAGGGGACAACGTAACTTGTAGGATAGCTGTGTCTGCCTGCCAAGCGGATTTCTCTCTCCCCCTTGCAGCCATTCGGAGATCTCCTTGTGCCGTGAGGATGGCTGAGTGTCTGAGCATGTTTTCAAGAGGGCTGAACTCAGTGACCCAAGGTTAGTGGCTATGCTGTTGTTCAAAGACTTACCTCCCTGCTTCCTTCCCTACCTCCACCTGGGACAATGCAGTTTTCCTCTAGTGTGCCCAACTCTGACTTTCACCTCTTTTATTTTATCTTCATCCCCTTCATGTTTCACAGAGCTGAGTTCAATGGAAGTTACCCAATGAAACCTGGAAAAATTAATTTCTGCTCAGACTGAATCAAAGGTTCAGAGACATCTTTTGGGTTATGCTGGTTTCCATGCCCGGGATCTTGCTTCCCCCTTGCGCTGTGCCGGGCGCTGCGTGCCCCTCAGCTCGCACGCTGCAAATCCTTGCTTCCCAGCGGGCAGTCGGCGTATCTCGTGGTGGTGTGGGATCCTTTGGGATAAGTAGAGATCTATAAATGTAAAATGTGATTACTGCAGCACTATTTTAAAGGCCAGCCTGCCATATTTGCACAGCAGGGTTGAGAGTGACTGTCTGCCTCAGATGATTTATGTGGACCAGGATTGTGTCCAACTGTTAATAGTGCTGATTAAATAAGGCTGGGGAAAGTATTCTATCTCTGCAAATATTGACCCTCCAAATATACTTATTATTCTATAATGAAAGGAAAATTTAGTAGGAAAAATGGGCACGTCTTCAATGTTATAGACCTGTGGGAGTTTTGAACAATTTCAAAGAAAAACCCACCCTCGTGGAGTCAGACATCTGGAGGGGTAAGGTCAGCTTGCCTTTTCTGACCAATGTAGCACAAACACAAATAACCTGAAGATTTAAAATTCAGGCAGCTGAACTATAACCCAAAGAAAATCAACAGCAAAGCCGTTAGAAGGATTTGGTTTCTCCAAATACCAAATGCATTCACAGTTTTTTTGGTGGGGGCAGAGAAAGAGGGAGGATCCTCATAGAGGATTTTAAAAAATAAGAAGGTTAAAAAGCACCACAGGGATTTTCAAAGGGGCTGTGGGAACTTATCTGCCTCAGAAATATGTATTCAACAATGAGTATCAGGACTGGATGATTTATACCAGCCCCAAATCCCATTAACGCAGGCATTACATATTACAAAATTCCCTTTGTAGATAAAGATCAGCAAACAACAAGAACACCAGTAAATGATCAACAGACCTTAGAAAAAGGGCAAGGATTAACCTCATCCATCACTAACTAGCACATCTGTAGCAAAGCCACAGAAAGGAAAAAAAAAAGGAGGGGGAAGATAAACATTTTTATCATCTTGTATTTGTTCCTCATTTATTACTAAGCGCGTGAAGGGTGAGTATCAGTATCACAGCTGGAAGAAGGGAGAAATGACAAAGCAAAGGGCAACCTTTTCTGCTTTTTGAAATGGATCTGGGGCTTGTCAGGGATCTCGGGACGCGCTTGGAGGAGCTGCCTGCTCCGTGCAGCCCCACGGTGCTCCAACAGGGAGCCGGTGGGTCGAACTCTGCCCGTTGCTGTGCATTCACAAAATCTCTACTCATTTTGAGGTCTGTCAGTGTTGGGGCAGAGGGCTTTTTTTTCTCTGAATTAGTTTGTACCATGCACCCTTTAAGAGCATCCATCTCTCAGAAGCAGAGTCAGTACCAGCAGCCTGGTGTTATAGTTGCCGCTAGACCCCAGTTGTCCGGGTCCATGCAGGAAGAGACCAAAGGCTGTCAGGACCGGAAGGGAAAAGGGATGCTAACAGGTTGCAGGAGGACAAGAGCAGCTGCCGAGGAGGCTCCTTGCTGGTGCCGCTGACTGCTGCGGGGGCCGGAGCTCTGCCTTGTGCCACCTGCGCACAGAGGAGGTGGCTGCCCTGAGACACGGAGGACTACGGGAGGATTTGTGCAACAGCCCCGAATGTCATTTCATTAATCTGCCCTCTTATAAAACCCAGTACAACTCATTTGGCTCTGGGTATTTCTTCACAGACATAATCTTTACCGCTGTAACAACGTTGCCCTTCTTGCTTACAGTGAAACCCCTCTCTATTAGGAGTTCATCATTTGTTTGTGTCCTTCACTAAACATTCCTGCGGAAGTATGGCAGCATATTGCAAAGTGTTCTTTTAAATGACCAGACCTATAGCCATCCCAGTAAATGAACTAGGAATGCTTTATGGTGCAAATCCTGTTTTCATTGTGTTTTTCCAATTACTTTGTAATTCACAAGGTTCAGTGGCTCACAACGGGTCTCCCAGCCTTTACTGCAAATTTGCACGGTTCTGCTGTAGGTAAAATTACAGGATACAAAACTCCAGCAAGAAAAGTAGCTACTTCCCTTTCTTCCAAGCCTTCCTTCCCCTTGACTTTCTCCTGCCTCTCTGAAAGCTCCGTGTGCTCTTTGCTCTGTTCTGGCTATGAGGAACAAGTTTTGCGTGCTGCTGTTCGATATTTCAGAGGGCTTGATGGAAAATCAAAGTGAGATGGGGCTTGAAATGCCTCATTTCTGATCCCTGAGAGTTTTTTTCAGCTGTTAGGAGGAACAGCCCAGCAGATTCTTGTGAGTCTTCAAGAAATAGCTGCCTTTAGCACTGCTGCCTCTGGCGGGAGAGGAGCCTGCGTCTGTACTGTGCTGTATTTATCCGAGGGAAGCTGGGATAACATGGTTTAGTCCTCTCTGGGAAATTGTGGGCAACTAGGAGAAACGAGAAGCCTGTTCATCTTTTTTTCTTCTCTTCTTTTTTTCTCTAGGCTCTCTCTTGCTTCTCTTCCTCTCTTTTTCTCCTCCTCTTTCCACTCTCCTCCCCTGAGCTGTGTGTGCAGAGCACAAGCTGTCTGAACGCCCCTCCTGCTGCTCCTGCACTGATTGCTACAACAACAAGAAGTAGCCCTGCGGTGAGATCATGAGGAGCCACTTTATTTGCCAGAGGTAGATTACCACGGTGTAGCAAGGAAGCAAAAGTTTATTTGGAGGAGAAAACAGTAAACAACAACTTTTACAAACCAGCTCAGGCTTGCTGATTGCTAAAGAAAAAGAGGTGAAACCCCACGAGACCTCTTTCTATACCCAAACAGACTGGATTTTCAAGAGTTCAGGTCCAAAGTACAGATTGGGACTTTGCTTGTCTGGACTCTGTGCGTCTGTCCATCCCTCCTTGTCCCTCCTAATAGCTTCTGACACTGTCAGCCAATTTCAACAATATTTGATAGAGGGATAAGGCTCAAAGATGCGGTTCCTATGAGATTCACAGCAATAGATGGGCAGTTAAATCCCTCCTCCTGCCTAAGGTGAGGAAAATATGGTGCAGAGGCAGTTCTCATTTGATGCTGGAGAATCCAGGTGGACTTTGTCAGTGCGCCAGGCACAGGGAAAGCTTCCACTGAACTTTGTACTTTCCCAGACCTCAGGGAATTTGGTGGCGCCCCAGATACAGGTGACAGGGCTGCTCCTCATTCCAGTTATTATGCAGGTTTCAAAAACACTCTGTGATGTCCAAATGAAATCAATACAACTTGTCGGGAGGCTTTACTGGTCTCTGCAGAAGATCCATGGAGGTAATGGGTGGGAAAAGAGGGGGGCAGCTCCCTGGCAAGAAGAGGGACACTGAACGGGAGTGAGGGCAGCAGCAAGGGAAACACTGGAATATGGCAATGAAACATTTAAAATTGATAAAAAAGAACACCTGTCAGTGGGGTCAAAGGGAAAATGGCTCAGAGCAGGGGTCCGAGGTGGAGCGGTGTAATTAGATCCAAGGTGGGGGTCAGGCAATAGCATTTTAATTTGTAGGAAATGCTGATGTCTGTTCCTGCCCTGAGCTGGGAGGAACAGGCCCAAAAATGAAACGCAGGAGGGGAAAGCCCCTGCCGAGCCTCTGCGTGGGCAGACTGGATGCATCCCGCTGGAAACAGTGCACAGGAAGCCACGAAGGAAATGCCAAAAAAGAATGGGAATATTTTTTCTCTTTCTCTTTTGTCACCATGTTTTTCAGGAAGAATCAGGGGGAAAGGCAGTGCAGAAAATCCTCAGAGGAAGTTGGAACAACATTTATTGTTTCCAATCTTGAGGGGGGTAAAAAAAAAAAAGAAGGTATGAGATGAAAACTGACCTAATTTACCTGCTTGCATCTTGTCACGTCTAGAGTTTACAAAATCTTATCTAAAGGAGTGGTTCTTACTTGATTATTTCTAGTCCTCTTCACTAAAAACCAGTAAATATTTACAGACTTGGTCTGGAAACTTGACCAGAAATTGCTGATGAACCAAAATAAAAATGGGGGAAGCTGAGTAAACATAAAACTCTTAAGTGTCTGACTCCTAAGGGCCATAAAATCTATTTTGGAAAGTTCAGCTGTGAGTTAAAGCATCAGGGTAGCTTTAAGTAAGTCAGCTTATTTTACAGGTGTTTTAAAGCAGCCTTGAAAAGAACAGAAGGACTGCTCAAATTGCTAAAAGTCTGTAGGACATAATGCACTGATGCTCTCCTATGCCAGCTCAGGAACATACCATTAACATCACAGCACTAAGCTGCTTCCCAGCCTGAAGGGGAAGGCACAGGTTCATCCACAGCTGACGGACCACACAAGAGCAAGCTGGCTGGGCTCTCCAGAGAGGTCCGTTTGAGGTGTGGGGCAAGGGCTCTGTAGCCTCTGTCTTTTATACATACAGAAACACGAAATTCTGAGCAAACAATGAAGCTCACATGATAACCCTTTCTTTTTCTCTCTTAGATTTTTGGTTCTCATTCATCCTTCACTCCTTAGAGAGGGATAAGAGTATTTACCGGAAAAACTATGGCCCTTAATCAGAACAGCTCAGCCAGTGATAGTAAATGTGATAGCTGTACTCATGAGATGTCATGATTATTTACTACAGGCTCACTGATAATAAAATAGTTACTAGAGGCACTGAATCCCTTTTTGTTGTAGTAACCACTAACAGTTGCATGTCACAGGATATGAACAATTATTCATATTACACGAAGCTGAGTTTGAATACCTTTTTTGGTGACCCACATTTATTTTAAGATAATACAGTTTTTCACTCAGCAATTCCCCTGATTATCTTAAACCTTTGCCACAAACTGTCATCCCAAAAGGTTAAATCCTAACTCCCACTTATCCTTCCCTCAGGCGCTGTCAGTGTTGAGATGCAATGTTTCACCAGAGTCCATTCCTGAGCAAGCTGTTTAAATCCCTCTGCATGCGTGGGATATGCATCATTACTATGGGTTTCCAAAGGCCACATCCTGAAATGTGACGGTATTCCTAGGGTTAGGCTTGTCTGAGAGGAAGCGGTTACCCTCGTTGGGTGTCAGCCCAG
This sequence comes from Himantopus leucocephalus, assembly GCA_003993805.1. NCBI lineage: Eukaryota > Metazoa > Chordata > Aves > Charadriiformes > Recurvirostridae > Himantopus > Himantopus leucocephalus. The sequence continues at coordinate 13,054,682 of RSEF01000014.1, read as the reverse complement.
TCTCTAGGTCGCGGTAACACATTGCAAGCAGAATTCTCAGGGCTTCCTGAAGAAATTCAGCTGCCTGCAAATTATAATTCTTATTAATTTGAACAGCTTTCCTGACAGATTCAAGCACTGTACAGACATCAGATAATTCCCGTGTGCGTGTGTGGGGCTGCATGTAACAGCTAAGCAGGTACTGTTGTCCAAGAGGAACCGTGGTGCATCCCTGCGGCAGCACAGCCCACCTCAGTGTATCGTTTACGGTCTTGAGGCAGCACGTGGAGGTGAAGAGGATGCATAAACACGAGTCACACAGTTACATCCAGATGCCTCTAATCTGAGGCTGTTGAACCCGCTGTTGAAAAGATAGTCCAGTCATCATCAGTGTGTTGGTTGTAGCAGTAGCAGTATTTGGTTACGAGGAAATCAAAAGATGCTATATCTTGAACATAATGCTATATCTAGTTCTATTATAGTTATTCTGCAAATAAATTGAGGCTTTCAGATCTGGTGCTATCTTTCTGGTTGCTTCCTAAATGAAAGCCTTGAGATAAAAAGTTATCCTGATGTGGAAAACGTACCATGCTGTTCAACACACAATTCAAGCCATTCCTTACCCTTTCAGTAAAAGCGAATTTACAGAACGTACCATATTCTTTCTGTTCTTCATTTTATCACTGACAGCCAGATAATAGAAATGTTCTGGCACAGTCATGGGGCCTCTGGAGATGATGTATGAGAAAGCGAGCGAGCAGCTCAATCCCTTCACAACAGAGCTACTCTGCAGGACCAAGAGGCAGAAATTAATTGCCTGGTGAATATATATATATAATATCAGCCCCAAACAGGTGTTTTCTATTCAGTCTGGAAGAGGGAGAATGACTGCCCCACACTGTGTGTCCTGTGGTTGCAGGTTTGTATCTGTTCAGGGCTGCAGTGACACGATCACAAACTGTATCAGGTTTGTTTTTATGAGTTATCTGGGCACCAGCAGTTCTGTGGTGAAATAACTGCTCTTCAGCCATTGACTCATGTCTGATTTTCAAAATTTGCCTGTTCTTTCAGGAAGTCACTGCTGGAGTGCATAGGAGGAGGGTCCAGCTCCTAGTTATGATCTAGCCGGTTTAGGTTAAAGAGTTATTGCATGTGCTCCTTTTAAGCATTAAAGAAGCCAAATCCATAGTTCGGCAGTGAAAGGTGAGGAGGACATGGGACGTCTTAACTCTGTAAGATCAAGGCAGATGATGTAGTGCTGTAAAACCGTTCCCAGGTGTGTGGCCAAGGAACAAAACCTGATAGTGTGGCTGTTCCCTGCTCCTGGAAAGGCTCCCTGTGCGTACAGCACGGAGCCACTGTGCAGTCCTTAACTCATTAACCGGCCACAGATTATCAAGGTGAGATTCCCAGACAACTCTGTGTTTCAGGGTGGTGATCACATCTAGAAACACACTTCTTGTCTGAAAAGTTGGGCATAAACCCCAATCCCACATGGTTAAAGGCAGTTTAGGAAGCTTCTTCCCTTGAAGGTGGGATGCCCTGGGCAGTAACGTGGACCAGGCTGTGCTCCTGCCCGGGGCACCCAGCGAGGGCAGCGCAGCTGCATGCGGGACGGTTCCCCCCTGCATCAAGCTCTGTTCTCCAGCTCTGCATAACACCACTAACACCCAGAAGGCAGTATTAGTGGCTCTAAGAACAACATTTGGGTTAGTATAAGCTAAGAAAAGCAAAGAATGCACTTGCACCAGCTCCCATTAGAGTTGGGAAGAGTTTTATTCTTCCAGGACTTTGTGGATGGATGTGCTCAGCTGCTGCTTGGCAATTGCTCTGTGCCTCAGTCTCCCTGTTGGTAAATAGGCCTGGTCTCCTTTGCGGTCTCTGGGTGAGCCTTTGGTTATCCTCAGGTCCCACCTGCAGCTGAGTTTGCAGCCTCATGAAGCCGGAGCTCTGAAGGGAGCCGTTCCGCCAGCCTGCGATGGATGCTGCCTGGCCCGACGGTGCTCCCCGTGCAGACGTGCTCTCGGAAAGCAAGGTCAGCTGCCACCAGGGAAACCACAGCTGGTTTTCTACTTTGATTCATTTATTGCCTTGTGGGTACGTTCAGCTTGGAGTGGTATCAGATCTGTTAAACACTGAGGTGCCCCATAAGGCAAGAGAAGGGCTGTGTTTTGTGCCTATGTGCGTTTGCATAAGCGGGTGGGTGTACAGCGGAGGGGCTGCTCAGGTAAACGGCAGGAGCGTGAATGCAGCCTGTACTCTGGGAAATTTCTGAGCTTTAAGTCAATATACTATTGCTGCATATGGCCTTGAGTACTCTACCATAATGCATGCGGCCTCGCAGCTATTCTCTCCCCTGTGTGTGCGTTCTCTAGTTAAATTTAGTTTGTGTTTATCTTCACATGAATTAACGCTGCTCTGACAACATATGTGGGTGTGTGAGGAAACAAGGGTGCATAAGGAAGACTGGGGCCCAGGTACTTAATTATACAGTTACGTACTGTTTTCTCAAGTTACAAACTCTTTTGCCTCCATATGTGCTGGGCAACGTTTTCAGCTGGTGTAAACGGTTGTCGTTCCTTTGACTTTAGTGGAGCTATGAGAGTTTCTGCTGGTGAAGTGTCTGCCCATGGCATTTTAAATCACAGTTTAATTATTTTTATATTGAGCCTAATTAAACTGACTGATTTTCAAAACTGCCAAAATGATTTAAAAACCCAAGTTTGTTTCAGAAAGGTTGGGACTGAGGCATCCTGGCACCTCGGGGCCACTGAGCACAGAGGTAGGTGGAGATGCAGGTGGGTGGTTAACCCTGGTTGTGGTGTTTCACCAGGTTCCCTGCCTGCTGTTAAAAACCCCCTGACAAGCCTCTATGTTTTTTTCACAATTCCATAATTTTCTAGGTTTCACTCTAGGTTATTTTGGAAAATGGCTGCTGAATATTCTAAGTTGTTTTGAAAACGGTACTCAAGACAGCCAAATACACTACTCTGAGACAGCACACTTGTAGAAGAGGAAGAGCTAGGATTAGAAGATGGTGTAAGAGTTGACACTGGAAGGTGTAGGACAGCAGTGGAAGAGGTTTGGAAAGGTTACAGTGCTGTGCAGGGAAGTGGAGGGACACCCACAGCATCTCCCTCTGGCCACTGCCCTGTGGGTGGTGGTTTGTGCCCGACCCTTTGAGTGGGTGCGTGCTCGTGCAGGGCCCCAGCCGTGGGGTGGAACCACGCAGCTCCGGCAGCATGTATACACCTTATTTACCAGATCGCGGCGAGCTTTACTGGGGCTGGAGTACGGTCAACAGGCCATGCTGTGTCTGTGATTATTGCTAGTTTTGTTGGAAAAGCAAAACTGTCGTGACTCAGCGTGGGTAATGCCTTGCAAGCCTCCTATTGTACGTGAAATCCACAGCGAAAAGCAGTTCAAAGTTCTGTGCTTGCGTATACTTCTGTGCCTTAGAGACTGTTAAACCTTTTTCATGTAGTGACAGGAGGTTAGCATATCTGCAGAGAGAGAGAAATTGCTGGTGGTTTAACGACAGATTAGTTGATGCAAAAAGCTAAAGGTCTTCTCTGTAAGTTTCAACCTCCTAAAGCAAGTTGGAAGTTAGGATATCTAATCTAAAAAGGCTGGAACAACTGTTTTTGGCCCTTGCCTTCAGGCTATTAAATTCAAAACCTATTTTTAAATTCAAAACCTATTCAAAACCTAATTGCCTTCAGGCTATTAAATTCAAATTCAGGCTATTAAATTCAAAATTTAATAGCCTTCAGGCTATTAAATTCATTATGAAGTTTCCAGAGAAGATGAGGAACCCTCAGATTCCCCAGTGCCAGCAAACAAAGGTGGAGGACAGCAGAGCTTGCTGTGTAGGAGTGTAAACGGTGTGCTTCAGCTGCCAGAGGCATCAGGTTGTTTCACAAACAACTGGTGTGTCCAAGAAAAAGAAATGAGAAGACTTTCAGGTTTTAGATCCAGTAAGTGCAAAGGAAATGTGTGTAGATAATGCACGTCTGTTACAAAACCAGCCCTAACGCTGATTCCACCCGGAGTGCTGTCAGTGAGTTGTGCACAGTCACAATCTTAAAGTAAGACCCAAAGCAGGCTCTTCAATGTTTTCTGACCTATCTTGAGCTGTCTTCCTGGACTTCCCATCCCACCTATGCTTAGGTATAGCTTTCCACTCGCTTGTGAAATTCTCAATTCACCCACTCTGTAGAAATCAGATGTTTGGTAAATCCTGACTCTTTTGGGCTTTTTTAAAATTTTGGTTTTATTTTTTATTTGGAGAGTTCCTACTCAATCGAATCTGTTTTAGCACCTGGGGAGGGAATGAGAATGCTTCCGATTGCATGTATTTCACATAGCACCTGCGACATTTGGTACCACCCAAGGTTTCCCTCAAATCTGTAAACTAGGTTAGTACTGTACCTCCTGAGCAATCAGTTTATCTCAATACAGTTAAAGAAGTCTGACCTCATTATATTTGATAAGACCTGAGCTTATTGCAGTTTGAACGAAAATTTCATAAGCAGGGTGCGCATTTTTTTCCTGCTGAACTGGGTCACTTTTCCCTTGTCATGCATAATCCTTTATTATACCAGCAGAATTATTATGCAGAGCGCATTTAATTTTCCACACATAATGAAGACAAGCACTCACAACAACTCATGATGGCTCTTTGGAAGGTAAATATTTAATTTTTGAATGCATACATTTGTTTTTCGTTAGAAGATACAGAACTAATTATTCCCTGAGTATTATAACAAAATTAAAGCAGCACAGACACGATGTACGTGTAAAATGCATATGTAATTGCAACAAGGGAGGGGAAAAATGGGATTTTAATTAGGGAGAGGCAATATTTTACAAAACTCCTACGGTAAAGGAGGTAAAGGATGAATTCTTGCAAGAATCTAGGCACAGGAGGTTAGGTTTTGTGAACACCCACCCCATAACTTAGAACAGCCTTTGCAAATGCTACACTGAGTATTTCCACTTGGATACAAATGAATCATCAAGGATGCAGAAGTAGACTTTCATTGAGATATTCTATATGGTCATCACAATACACACAGGTTTTGAAGTGTCTAGATGCTATATTAGCAGAAACAGAGTAATATAGCTCACTGCATCTGCACAAGTGTCTCATGAAATGCAAAATGAATGGCTGAAAGAAATATTCTTACTCAAGGAAAAATGGGACTCCAGTGTGTGTCATAAATTTTGCTAACAGAATTTTAAACAAGGATACTGGTTATAGATTTCAAGCCCCCCCTCTTGAGCAGCAACTAAATCTTTCTTCCTTTTCAGTAAAGTCACGTTAAAACAACTCCATTCCAGCGCTAATGCTGACGTCCTGATTCCTGCTGTTGCACTGACACGACTGGACTATTTTCAAGGTCATTGCAGTCAGTAAAACCTCTAGTTGATGGCAGTTGGGATTTGGGTTTTCCTTGTCCTTTATTAGTGTTGTAAAGAATGTAGAGTGTTGGTGTAAACCAGCATGACATCTGGGAGCTTGCATATATATACAGAAATCTTATGAGACGTTTACTCCTTTTTTCGTGAAGGCACACAGAAGATGTTACCAAAACTTCTAGGATCTATTTTCAAAGATAGGCAAAGACCTTGACAAGCTTGAGGAACAGGCTAACAAGAATCTCATGACATTCAGTGGGGACAAGCACAGCAAGTCCTGCCTGTGGGACGCGTCAGCAGCGCGGGCTGGGGGGTGACAGGCTGGGAAAAGCTCTGCAGAAAGGACCTGAGGGTCTTGGTGGACCACAAGTTGAATATGAGCAGTGTGTTTAAGGTGATGAAACCTGCCTGTGTACCAGGCTGTTTGTAGCCAAGAGGTCAATCATTCCCCTCAATTCAGCATGAGTGAGGTTGCACTTCACAGTTGAAAAACCGTGGTTTTGGTGTACCCCAGTGCCAGAGAGAGGTCAACAAGTAGGAGTCAGGCCAGCAGAGGGTCAGTGGGACGTTCAGGAGACCGGAGCACATGGTATATCAGGAGAGGCTGAATGCTGGGTTTGTTTAGCCTGGAGAAGGTAAGCTAAGGGGGAATCTAATTGCTGTCTTCCACAAACTAAAGGGGATTATAGAGAAGATGGAGTCAGATCCTCTGCAGCAGTGTGCTGCAAAATGATGGGCAGTCGTCATGCAATGCAGCAAGGGAAAGTCCATCTTTCGATATATGGAAAAAATTCATCATGCAGCACAGGAACAGATTCCCTGGAGAGGCTACGGGCTCTCCATCCTTGAAATTTGTCAGAATTCAGCTGGCCAAGGCCCCAAGCAATCTCCCTTATCATCAAAGCTGGCCCTGCTTTGGGCAGGAGGCTGGACTGGAGGCTTTCCAGAGGTCCCTTCTCACCTCAGTTATTCTTCGATTCTCTGATTTTATTTCAGAAAGTTGCTAGTACCTCTAAAATATGGTCCTACCATAAAAAAATGGCTTTTAGTATGGCACTCAGTCCTTCAGTAAATATGTTCCATGTGGCTATTTATAGTCCTGCCTGTTACCTTCAGTGAGAACAGAAAGTTCTTACTCCCATAAGCTCCACACAGCTGCCAGCAGAGATGGTGAACAAGCCTTTCCTTCCTCCATCTACAGCATCGCTCTGTGGATGTTCATTGGCTCCAGCTCTACAGGGCCCGTGGTATCTATGGATTTGTGTGAGTGTCTGAAAGGATCTAATTTAAAAAGAGAACTGTCTCTTCCAGGCAGTGCTGGTATCTGTGGGTGAGTTTGGTTGGCTTTCAGAGCATGTGTTGATTTTGGGGACAAGAATAAAAAAAGAAAAAAAAAAAAAATCCCCATCTGGTTGTTCGGCGCCTTCTGTCCTTAGGGATGCACATGTGTTTCGTGTGTTGGAGCCTCTCTGACAGCAATATCGGCGTGGTTCCTCGGGCTCTGACCAAGGGTGGGTGTGGGGGTGACCGTGCTCCCCTCCCTCTCGGCTGCCCCTTCCCGACGGGTGGTGCGTTCAGGCTGGAGCAGGCGCCCTGGCTGCCTACGGCTGGGGACCTGGTTCAGCCCGTTGTATTCTGGCAGCCTTCGAGGTAATACAAAAGGGACACCAAAGGATTCTTACAGATGTACCTGGCATTTGTGAGAACTCTTCCCTGATTATGCTTCTGGGTACAGAGCAGCAAGAAATTCTCAGGATGGTTTGATTTCAATGGGGATGGCTTTTTTTCCCTGCCAGCATTTCTCTCTCAGCTGTATTCTCTCTAATGAAATTGCCCATTCGGTGTTAGGTTTGTAATCTAAAGTGAGTGCTATAGATTAGCGGTTGTTGCTGCTTTATTATTGAAATGAGAGTCATGGGATCAATTTAACTGTTCCTTGCTTCATTATTTGCTTAAGACAATAGAGTCATCTCTGCAAATTCTATTGCTTTGTGGGTATTTTTAGCTTAATTATCATAGATATTAGCAACAATCAACAAAGATTTCCTAGGTGCACGCTCCTGCTCCTTGGAACACTAGTTTTTTATAGACTTTGTACTTTTAACTTGCCTTCCTTTTTGCAGTCATTCCAGTCTGCTCTCAGGAAAAAAAAAACAACCAAAGAAAAAACCCCAATCCAACTTATTTTGCAAAACCACTAATGCTTTCGTAGTAGTTTATTTTAAGATGTAAAGGCATAGTGATTATTGTGCCTTCTGTTATACGTGTAGCTAAATATTCTGGCAATTGAGCCTGTACAATGGGAACTTCAGCATTTTTGGGGGGGTTTATTTCAAATAGTTCAGAATAAATCAAAACCTTCCTTTGAAATGAGCTTTCAGTAAGGCCTGACTGATCCCAGGTTTACCTTTTTTTTGCAAAGTATCAGAAGTTAAAGCCAGACACATTGCCCAAATGTCTGCATCCAGATGCAGCTGGTTTGCTCATTCCAGCCTGGCCAGGCGGCGAACGCAGGTCCTGATCAGAGGTTAGTGCCTCCAATAAAGGGAGCTGGAGTTAAGGTCATACAACCTGAATTAAGATAAAATCAGGCCTACAGTATTGCCAACATCTTTTTTTTTTTTTTTTAATCCTTCTGTATAATTTACTAGACTCCTAAATCACAAACTCACCTGTCACTGACACTTGACTTGTTCTCCCCCAGCTGGCTTAGAGCAGGGCCAGTAGGTGCCAAGGGAAAGCTCTCATTGTCCACTGAATACACTGAATTTTGGATGCTGGCATGAGTTCATTTGAAGTTTGTTGGACACCTCTATGCAGAATATATAAGCAAAAGTGTCTCTGATCAAATGGAGCATAGTTAGATATCCCAGCAGAATAAAGAAATAAATCTGCAGTTTTGTTTATAGTGCCTATCTTCCATTTAAAATGTAGCAGGAAAAAGGTCTTATTAACATTTCTTAAGAGTGCCAGTAAAAGCACCAGGCAGTTTCTTGCATTTGAAGTACTGAAAAAGCAATTTTAATAGCTAGCTTAATATAACATAAACAATCTTAGCTTCCAGCCAACATTTTACCAAGCATTTAGATTAATTCTACATACTTTAAGCATAATCACTGGAAACCTCTTAACTCCTTTCAAACTGTATCCCCCGCAAGATAATATTCTAAGAAAAAAAAATTAAGATAGGCATAATCATCCTTATGTCACAGTCCTCCTTCTTGTACCTCATCCCCTCTTCCTCTTTTCTGCTTTTCCCCTTCCTCCCAAAACAGCTTAGATAGCAGGAAACCAGGGCTAATTTTATATCCATTTTAACAGATGGCAAACTGGTAAAAGGGCTAGAGAGAGCAATGAGGGCTCTATTTTAGCACTGCACCTCAAATCCTGTGGGGTTTACACCTGTTACTTGGGTGGTTAGGTGCTCGGCTGAATCCAGGCTGAAGTATTCTGCCCAAGGATGGAAAGAATAATCACAAATGAATACGCAAATTCTGGTTCGATGCCACTTCCATCAGGGTGTACTCTCAGTTGCTTTAATTTTAATTTAGCCATTCAGATTTTGGGTACTTTTCTGTAAAAGTGGGCTTTGGCATGTGTCCTTATCAAACGAAGCTTTCCTGAACGAACTTTTGCTGTCCAGACAAATATTAGCCATAAGCAGGAGGAAAAAGTAGGTGTGTGTTGGGTTTTTTTGGTTTGGTGGTTTTTTTTTTTTTTAAGGTAAGATGGAGTGATGCCAGATTGTGTACAAATGCCCAGTACTGGGGTTGGTGGCTAAAGCACATTAATCTCGAGCCAATCCTGGCTGTACCTGGTATCCATCAGGTGAGCAGCGAAGGTGCAGCGCCGGCAGCGGTGGCGTGCTCCTTCCACCCGGCACCGTGCAGCCCTGCACGCTGCCTCTCTCTGCCACCCTTCACCACTCATTTGCACATTTCTCCATATTTTTGCCTGCAGTAGAGAGTCTTTCTGCTTGAAAATAACAACCACCAAGATTTAATGAGGAGATTTAGCTTTCCTTTGATAAGACTGCAGCTGTAATAGAGTTTGCCTGCCTGCATAGTCCCAGCGGTGCAGACAGAAACTCCAATATGTTTGCTTCTTTAGCATTATTTGACCAGCTAAAAATCCAAGCTTGTTTGAAAGAATGCAAATAATTTTTTTCTCAATGGTAGAACAAAAAGATATACACATATCTGTAGGTGGTATGGAAATGAGTGTTTGCTAGTGTATAGCCATGGGAAATAAATTGCTCCCAAATGATTATTATTTTGTTTGCTATGCCAGTCTAACAGATCTCAATTCTGAGAGATGCTAAAGAAGACTTTTCAGGTAGAAGGTTCCAGTGAGACAGTGGTGTTCGCACAAAATAACTGCAGACTAGAAAGCTGAAAAAATAAGTACGTTAATAAATACTGCCTCATTTAACAAGTGCGTCAGTAAGTTGGTATCCACCCTACCTGGGGTAGCTGTGCAGTTCTCACTGCCAATGCGCAGAATGACTTTGTATCTCCCAAATTTTCTGCCAGTGAAATCCACAGGCTGTTCCTATCTCATGAAAGGCTGTGCCTTTGCTGTGCTGGGCACGGATGTTGCCATTCACTGTGGCCCCGGAGCAGATTAGCGGAAACTTTTAGTGTGTCTCCACTATGCCTCTCTTTCTTCAGACTTTTTGTTGTAGCTATGACTCTCCTTCTGAAAATAAGTGCCCTGCAAGTTATTAACTTGTCTTCCATCACCTGAAGACCGATTTTTCATCTAGACTCTGTGAGGCTGTCTAGAAGGAGCTCCAAATGCTGTGTGTGCTGGGGAGAGGGTGGTCTGCTTTGCACATCACAGACTACTGGAGGAGGTGTGTTTCAGGGCACAATACTACAGCAGTGAGAATTTTTGGGACCAATACTAACTCATTTACGTCTTGGTTGAATTAGCATTGATTAAGGAGGTGATAGAAACCAAGGACTACTCTTGCAGCCATAATTCAAACTGTAGTACACTCATTGATTTGCATGAAAACCTTTGGTTTTTGTAGTAAATGCTCCTGTGTATGAACCTGTCGTTCAGCTAGGAAATCACTGGTTTAGAGCTCTAACATCCACCCAGGGTCTGAGTTTAAAACAGATATTTTCTGTACTGCCAAATTGATTTTACTTGCCACAAGTGCAGATCCCTCTAGAGTCCTTCCTACAAATTCCCGTCAGCTTCTACCTTACAGTGCCTGCCAGTAAAGTCAACAGTTTCCTCCGGCGGTGTTTTGAATACCACGTTATTATGCAGTACGCAGATTAGGACTGTCCAATGTGATATGTTGATGCCACTTTGTGATAATATTTGGTCAGTATGGATTCTTTTCCCTTTACGGTAAACCTCTGTGTGTGGATTGTGTGAAACAGAGCCTGCAGCAAGAACCTGATGTGCAGCCGCTGTCCCACATGGCCAGAAATAACAATCAGGTGACTGTGCTGTTCTCACCCAGCAGGGAGCACACAAGGTGGGTACTAATGTAACGGGCCCCACTGGAGGAATGGGCTAATTTGGAGAAAAATAATGCCTTACCTCAGACCCTCCTCCACTCTTATTTACAGTCTTCGCCCGTTGTGTTGGGATGGCAGATTTTACATTTAACTAGGTGGAGCAGAGGAAGATGACCTCTACTGATGATTTGGGTGCAGGTGTAATGAAATTAATAGTACGGCACAGCTGGGTGGAAAGCCATTAGCCAAGCACGCCTCGCTCCTGCTGAGGGGGGCTGTCGCAGGGCTCCTGCCAGAACCAAGGAAAACTCATCTGTCCATTTAGTCCAGGTAGTTTGTAATATGCTTTGGGATTTTCTGAGGTGAGAAGAATGTTTGTCACTGCTGTTCAGCCAAGGAATGTTTTAGGAAGCAATTGCCACCTGCCTACTCTCGGAAGAGGGAGAAAAGTGGTAAGTTCTGGTAATAATGTAATAACCACAATTTCAGGTCACAAGTTTTCAGCCAAACCTTGGTTCAGCTGAGGAGAACTATTAAGAACTATTTAACATGGCAGTAACTCTAATTACAGCATCTTCAATATTCAAGTGAAGCCAATGCCTGTCCTACTTTTCTCCCGTAGCAGCATCATCACCAAGATGATCTCCGCTCTCCCAGCTTTCCTGCAGTGAGAACCCGTGTCCTCAGTGATTCACAGATGGATCTGTGTTCTACAGGACAGAAGTTTTGCTCTTGTGATTTATGCATCCTAGACCAGTGCCAATCACTACAGTCTCAAGGCTCCTTCTGCAAGGACAAATGACTTGGCCTTTGGTCTCATAAATATAATTGCTCAATGGAACTAGGTTATTACCCCATAAAACCTTTCATCCCATTAATTAAGAGAGTGTGAAGCATGTCAAATAGACAGTAATCAGTATAAGCAAGCTGGATACTGCAGCCTGCCCTGATAGGGAATGTTCCAGCCTACTTTATTTTCAGAACTATGATCGTAAAAAATATTTATGGATAGGTGGGATTTTCCTACTGTTTCTAAGGATGAGGAGTAGGTGGCTGGTACAATCCTACTCATTTGTTTTCAAATTGTTATTCACCAGAGTGGGATGGCTTTCTCAAAGGGGTATAGAAACATCCTGTGCTTGGGACTGCGGAGAAAGCCAAGAAAACAACAGCATGTTTGTTTTTGTCTGGCTCATTTATTGCTTACAGTTCGACTGTGCTTTTATGAAGGCAAGGTGAATTTAAATGCAAAGCAGCAGAGAAATCCACTGAGAGAAAGATAAAAGGAGTCTGAAGCCATTAGAGGCAAGTGGAATAATTGATGGTAGGAATCTGAAGAACAAGTGCATGTGAGGCCTAACGACATCTTGTCTTATTTTTGGGATAGTAATTTTCAATTTTCACTTGAGTGTGGCTGGGAGAGGGTACAACAGTGCAGCCTGCTGCCTCTGCTTATCAGGAGAGACAACGTCCAAAGGCTCAACACTGAGGATCTTTCAGAGGGCTCGGAGTGGACCCACCGACCCCAGTGCTTGCTGCTCTGCTTCTGACCTTAGGTTATTTTTCACTGAGGTCTGCGCTGTGGAGAAAGGCTTGGGTCCTCTCAGAGTGGTGTGTGCTCATTTGAACTTCCCCCGTTTACTGAAAAACAAAAGAAATGTTTCTTGACAAGGGGGTGGGAAAAGCCAAACGATTCTCTAAGTTTCTAATTTGGAGCCCTATGCCAGTACCAACCGCCAACATCCTAGTGCTCCTCTTGCCTCGTACCCACAGCTGCTTCATGCGTGTCGGTGGCAACTTGTGCATGCTCCTGACTGCCGCTCTCCAGCAGTAGCATTTTAGCTACTTAGTAGCTATTTACATATTGCAGGAAAGTTTTTCCTGCAAGCATGACCATGGGCTCAGATCAGTACGCTGGATGTGTTAAAACTGTTGTAGATATAGAACTTTATTCCCACAGAAGGTCTGGTCCCCTGACCAGAGCTGTTTAGATGCTTCAAGGGTAATAGCAGTGATTTTGCTGTTGTGGAAAAGTACATCAGCAACAATACTAGAACTATTCCAAGTGACAGAGAGCAGTGATTCATTGCAAAATTCTCTGTTGCAGATAATAAAACACAAGTGAAGAAATGCTTTCTCAAGTGATCATTCACTTTCTGCTGCGTATTTTTAATACTAAGAATCCTTTTGGTCATGCTTAATAATGTTGAATGATGTGCTATTCTGTGCAATGGGATAAGCTGCAAAAGATTCAAGGACTTAGTGGGAGCTGAAAAATTAAGGAAAAGAGCTGAGCCAACCTGTACTTTGCAAATCCACCTTAGGATAATTAATACCTGGCTCTCTTACTTCTCAGAGGAATCAAGTCCAATTTTTCCATCCTGAGGGACAAAGAAAACTCCAGTCCAATTGACTGTTAGCGTGGATTGGCCAAAACTGCAAAGAAAGAAAAATTGTATAAGCGTTCATGAGAGAGCAAGAGCAGCTCTCACTCTGCATCTGAATGGCAGCAGAAAATGACCGGCACTTCTGCAGCAGATTACAGGGTCACATCTCCCATTACCGCGGAGTGTGCAGAAGGCAAAATACATAACTACAGATACCACAGTGCTGTCTTCTCTGCTTCTCAAAATACTTCTCCCGTGGTTAAATAAAACTCTGAGGTGCTTTGGTTTTGCTATTCCCATCTGCTTTCATTGCCCTTTCTTTTTTTTTTTTAATAGCAATGGAATATGCTGAGCTGCAAATGCTGTTACTCGCTGCATTCTTCCTCATCCCCAGAGTTATATGCTCATTTCCAGCTTGTAAAAATAACCTGTTTATTCCATTTCTAAGTCCTGCATGAGGCGGTTCTTACTTTCCCTGTGCTGGCTCCCTGTAGTTTTATCACATCTGGCTGCCCACCTGCGTGCTTTGTCTCAGCTGTGGAGTTTTCCTTCTCCAGAAAACTGCAGAGCAATTCTTTCCAGTAGCAGAGAAATGACGGTCAGTGCAAAAGTCTCCCTGTGTCGAATTAATTGCAAGCCTCACCATTAATTTCAGAGAAAGCAGTATAGTGCCTGAACTTATCCTGGATGATTTGGGGGATCATTTCTTTCTCCACTTGTCTCCAGTCAGTCAAAATAGAAGATCATATGCTCTGTACTCCCACTTCCACACATCTTATGCGTCTCACTTCACCACTCCTGCTCCCTGCGCTCTCCGCAGGCTCTGCCAGGCTGGCCCATCTGCTGAGGAGGCTGCAGGCTGCGCCTGCCGCAGCACAGAGCCCACTTTAATTTCAACAGTAATCAGTGTGGTCACTGTTGCCGGAGGCGACAGACAAAAAAGTGGTGGACTTCAGCTGTAACACAGCAGGCTGAGGCTGGGTGCTCAGCAAAACACACCTTCCAGTAAAAAAGACAGTGAAGCCCAGGGATATATTGTTAGGGGGTGATCGAATTTTTTATAGGTTGTACAAGGGTGGCTCTCAGGCCCGCTGTGGGCGTAGGTGATGCTGTCTTGGAGCTGAAGGGTGGGCTGGCTGCCCCCACTTGGCCAGCTCCTTGCTTTTCCATGGCTGTACGACTGTTTGGTTTCCAAAGGAACTGCCATCATATCACCACCATTATTATCATTACTTTGTTCTTTTTCCATTCAGAGACTGCAAAATTGAATTCCTAAGCATCCCCTAACTCCACCACTCTTCACACAGCTCTGGTCTCTTCTGAACCCATCCAGAGCCATCTACTCTCAGTCAGACGGCTGCAGATGGATCCCTGGAGCATCTGTAGGACACATTTATGAGTAATTACCTATCATCTGGAAGGTTACAGAGCAGCAGCATAAATGTGACCTGCCTTCTGCATTTATATCTAACACAAGACTAAGAAACATCTCTAGCAGACCGGAAAGCTCTCCAGCCCCCCAAAGCTTCTCCAAGATGGATTATTTACTATCTAGCACCTATCAGAGAAATGCAAGCTTATCCAACAGTCTCTCTTATGTCCACTTCTTATCCTTTCCCCTTTAATCCACAGGGGTCTCAGTCAGGATTGATCAAAATGCTGAACAAGAAAGGGGATTTATTTTTGACCTATTTTATGACCTATTTTTTCATTTGTACACTGCTAGAAAATTGCACACTTGGCTTTGACACCCTATATGTGACAGATGCAGAAATGTTTCCCGACTCACGTATGACAAAACCTTTCAGCCACTGGGCTGTCAAATACCACGTTCACTCCGGTTATCTGCCATGCACAGTGCAGGCCTTGCCCGCACAAGGCAGACAAGTGGCACAGTTTCTGTCTGACCTGCAGGACGGTCTCGTGAAGATGACAGTCCTTCCACAGGACCTGTTAGGACCCTCTCTGCTAACCTCACCAGGAGCTGCACAAATGGACAACTGTCATCCAGGCCCGCGGTGACAGCACAGCAGCCTTGGTTTGGGCAGTTAGAGGCACCAAAGGGGTTATGCGCCTCAGCCTGGACAGGAACTCAGGAAAAACAGTCATGTAAGTCTTTGGATTCTTTTGAAAACCTCACATGTTTTTAGTAAAATCTGTGGAAGTATTTCTGTAATTTGACTGAAGTATGTTCACTTCTATTCTGTTTGGAATAACAAGGTATTTTTTCCTAACCCATCGCTGGACACAGCCTCTTCAACCCAGGGTGCGAGGCTCGTCACCTTGTTCTGCAGCTGGGGTCCGCTGGTGGAGTTGCACAATATACAGCTGAGAAAGCTGAAGAGATACTGTGACCCTTTAGTCCAATTTTACATTTCAGCAATTCATGAATGTATCTAGCAAAAGAAGCAGACTGTTTCTATTGGTTTCTAGTTGCTACTAAAATACAGTTGTGGTGGCTCTATTACTGGCAATGTATTGTGGGTGCATTTTATGTTTGGTACAACTGTTAAGTTTGCAGTTTAATCCACTTATTATAAACTACATATTTCTTCCTGAGCAATAAATAAAGAAAAAAATATCTTTTCAGTCTGGGCAAGAAGAAATTTATCAGTGAAAACCAAACCATAAACAAAGCACTGTTGTCACTGTCAAGGCCTCAAAGAGAACGAAGGCCTTAAGTCCCAGCAATACGTCTTCATGGTGGGCAGCTGGCTGTTAATGCAACTCAACACATTCGCTTTTCTATTTATAATACCTCTTTATATGCCACTGTGGCAGAGACCGAAAATACAAGCTTAACTGTGTTCGGCTTCAGTTGGAGACAGAGATTCAATCTGGATGTTTGTCTGAAATGTCCTCTTTATTCTGGAAACCACTGATATGGTGAGCAGAGAAAACAATGTAACAAGATAAATGTATTTATTCTATTTCATGGGACTCCTCTAAACAGAAGAGGTGTCTGTGGTTCCTGGTGCAGGACACACGCATTGCTCACTACGTGGTGCTTCACTCTGCGCTAGCTTCAATCCAGAGCTACGCTGCTGCTTTGTTGCTGTTTACTTCTCCCAACTGCAATGGAGTCATCCAGATGGAAATCACGTGTTTGGCTCTCTGTGAACAAACCTAAATCCTCTTGGAGAGTTCCCACCCGTCAGTCTGTGGGCCTGGCTCAAATTTGGAAGTAATTTTGCATTGTAACTTTCTAATAACCTTTTCCAAAACTCAGAGGTTGAATTTGGCCTGGGCTCTAGAAAATATTCAGGCCAGAGCTCATTATGTACAAACTGTTTCGCTTCCTTTTAAACCAACACGAAAAAAAGAAGAAAGAGCTGAAGTTTCAGTTCTACAAACAGCTCAGCACTTCTGAGCGCCAGCACAGGGGCTCCGCTCCAAGACCTCTGTCGCCTCCTCCCTTCCTACCTGGAACGCCTTGGGACTGCACAGCCAGAAAGCGTTTGGGGAAGTTGTATGAAGAAAAAGCGTTATGGAAATCTTACCTTGTAATTTATTTTTTAAAAAAATCATTCAAACCACAAACTGTGCAAGTATTTGCGACAGCAAAATGAAGCACGTTTTAGAGACGGTTGTATTCACGGGAAATGAAACGTAAAGGAAATAAATGATCCCTCTTCAAAAGTAATCCTACTTTTTTCCCACATCTCATGAAGTCATTGATTCTTCAGAACTTCCCAAATGAATCCAGAGTAAAAGCAGTGCCTCACGATGGGGTTTGACGCTATTTTCGCCACAGTCAAAGCGAAAGCTCCCATTGTAAGCAGTAAAACCCTGGAGGGAATGTACCAGCCAAGAGAGATTAAACATTCTTTCTATTGTATAACAAAAAGCGTTGTAAGGTTGATTACAATAAAAGCTTTCCGAAGTGACAGCTTTGGGTTCCTTCTTCCTTTTCTTCCCCCTTAAGCTGTTACATAGATATAAAAAGAAATAACATTTCAGTAAAGTGCATGGTCATTCAGTGTTTGGAAGCTGGATAAAACGTACATTCATTTTTCATGGACAGAGAGCTTACCACGCCGGCCCCTGGGGGTGAGCCGTGGAGCTGAACCTCTCGCAGAAGGCTGTGCTGCTGGATTGTAAATGGGAAAATTTGTCTTTAAAAGACGCTGATATTGTTTTGAGATTGTCCAGGTCTATGTCAAACTTTCCAGTCTCCAGGAGGCAGTTTCATTAATGTCACAGCAATTTGATAGGAGTTATATGACTCGTGAACAGTGTCAGTTTGTTTGTGGCTTTGATCGGATTTGTTGTAACTCACGTAGTTTAAAGTCAGAACGCCCAGAAACTTCCCAGCTATAATCCCAAATTTACTCACTGCAATTTGAAAATCTGGCAAACACCTCCTAGCAGACAGAGTTAGTCAGAGCTCTGCTGAGATCTAGTAAATGCCTCTGTGCAAGCAGACAGCCTGTCAGTGGATAACACCTGGTTTTCCTGGGACAGAGCGGTGAGATTGGATCCCATCCTCACCTTAGAACATTCAGCTGGGTGGAAAAGCATGGAGATGAATGGCACGGATCACTCCTCCTTTTTCCCTTCATTTTACTTCAAGAAATTCAATGAGATTTACTTCTGTTTATCCGGGGAATTCAAAGTAAAAGTCAGAAAATGCAAACAAAACCAGTAGTCTGCCCTTTTGAAATGAAAGACATGACCTACAATCCCCACACATCACCTGCGTACCTCAGGTTAATGCAGATCTGCATTTATCCAATTAATAATGGAATGGGGCAACAAACAAGATCTCATCAAGCTGATAGACAAGGAAATATTTGAGGTGAATTTTCTTAACAGAAAACCATTCTAAGTGATACCAAAGCTTTCTTGGTTTTGTGATAACTGCGCTTTCTGCGAGCGAACCATCCCGATAGAAATTTCCCAGCTATCTTTTTCAGGAATAATTGGGTCATGATAATGCACTCCCTTGAAGAGAGACTGGAAAGATTAGGCACGCTTGTTTTGGAAAGGAGAGGTCATGATAAAAATAATGACTGCTTTATCTAAGGCATATCAGAAATCTTTAGCCGTGTTTTTATACAAGAGTGGGAAGATATTTGTTAAAAAAACGACAAGTTCAAACTCGGAAAAGGGAAAGCAAATTTAGTCAAATTTGAGACTATTGGATGAATAGCAAGGACAGAAGTGATGAAGGTGGCACTGAACATCTCCAAGTCTCAGACTAGAGTGTAAATATTCCCAAATTGAAAGAAATGCTGAAACAAACCTCTCTGTGTGCAAATGCCATAAAACCCACGGAATGCCCCAAAGCTGTGGGCTTTTTGTACTGTTCTCTTTTCAGATGGGTTAAGCACTACCAAATAAATCCTTGTTTACTCGAGGAGGAAATGGTTTCAACTGAATTGAAGCTGAATTTTCGAAAAACCCCACAACAATTTGAAGGAATCTAGCCTCATATCTGACTGGTAAAAAAATCATACAAAGTAAGTTTCCCTTAAGTGTTTGCTTATGAATGTTTTTTGTTTTTCTGCTCTTCTTACTGGGAAGTTTGGAAAAGACATTTCTTTGGGATTTTGATGAACAACTGCAGGTATCTGCTGGTACAATGACCTCCATTGATTTCAGTCATGTAAGGTCAGGCTCTTCCTTCACTGCTGTGAAAGACCACCTCCTAGGCTTAAATGTCCTCCTGGAGAGCATGAGATGTGTTTCTGTCTGGTGCCCTCCTGGCTGCTCCCAGGCGAGGTAGGGGCAGGCACAGCTGAACCTGCTCAGGGCCAAACCCTGCCCGGCTGGAGGGAAAGGGAGGGGGTACACGAGCTCATCTCATGCTTATGAAGAAGGAAGTCAAGGCAGCCAGATGCTGTAGTGAACTCAGGAAGAGTTCTTACTGAGAGGCTGTAGGTAAACTGTTATTATTTAAGGTTCTATATGTGTACTTTAAGGGAGGAAAGTGGATGGAAGCTTAGCTCTCTGCCACACGTGAGTACTCCAACAGGCAAACCAGCCCCTACTATGTGCTCTGAAGCATTTTTTCTGATATGTTCCCTTTGTGTTGTCAACCTTTGCTGCTAGTGACTCTCTTTGTGCTTCTGAGAGCTGCTATGTGGGCTTGGCAGATGCAGAGGACTCAATATTTGTGCATTGTGGTTTATGTTGTCCCATCCATGCTATGGCAAACTGTGTCTGCAGAAGAAAATTTTTTGATATTTTTTTTTTCCCCCCTAAATGTAACTTTTCTGGTTTGTTACTAACTGAAAAAGGGATTTGTGCTTGAAGTTTTCTATCATTGGTTCTCTGTGGATGAATGCAAGCTGCACGCTCGCTGGACAACTGCCAAGGTATTTATCTGTCTCTCATTGGAGTTCTAGACGGGTTTCCTTTTTGATGTTCCAGTGGAGCAAATAATAATTGTAATTCTCTTGCAGTCCCGCAAACTGTATCAGCACATACTTTTGCAAGTTTTCCTTGCTGGTGCAAACAGTGCCTGGTTCCCTGTGGAGTTGGTGTGGGTCCAGGAGAGGATCCTTGTGGTACTTTTAGAATGACTCACTGCAAACCTCTGTGTTACGCGATTGCAGCGTCCTGCTGGGTCTCTGCTGGGGTGTAATTTTGCAAGCTTCTGCTTTGAAGGCTGTGGCAGGTCACGGCGTACTCCTTCCCGTGAGTTTGTTCTTAACCCTGTGGCACGCCTCTAGTCACAAGCTGTGCTTGGAGTTTATTTGGCTGAAAAATAAGCTGCCGAAAGTAGCGTCCACTTTTAAATCCCCATCTTTACTCCGTCGCCCAGTTCAGCTCAGCACGTCTCTGAACAAACAGCTGAGAGCAGCGCGCGGGTGGCTGGAGGGGGTGTAGAGGGAGGAGCTGTCTCTAAGCAAGGCTGCCAGCAAAGGAAACTCTCAGAAAATTGTGGCTTAGCTGAAGTGGATTTAGCTCTAAATAGATAGAGAGCAAAGTAGGATTTCTTTTTTTTTAGTTCTCCTTCTGAACCTTCGGAGAGTGTAGGCACTTGACACCTCACAGTGAGGGAGGAAGAGGAGTCTCTGGGCTTGCTGGAAGATTGGCAGCCACATCTCCTCTGATACGGGTATTAGCAACATGCGTGCACTGGTGCAGGGTGGTTACCCTTCCTCCTGCAGGTCCCTGTGCGGCTTTTCCTCTGAATCGGAGTCTTGTGATGTGTGAGTGTTATTAGCTCCTAGGGAAGGGCCTCACGGCCTCCCCTGATCAAACCTTTTGTGTATTTTAGTATACCTTTTAAAATACCTCTTTTCCATTGAACCCAAAGGAAATGGTACCAATTTGCAGACTTCTAGAAGGAAGTGATTACTGCTTTTCTGAGTAGCTCTCTTCTGCCAACATGCAACAGTACCATTTCCAGTAGGTGCTGGAAAGCTCTGGTTCTGTGTTGTGAGCTTTTCCCCATTGCATAGCCCTTTGCTACTGGCCGTTACTTGTCTTGGAGCCTGCAATGTATTGTGGCAGGCTGAGGGGCTGGTGTTCCTGTGTTGTAATGTAGTGTTCCTTTTAGATATATGAAGATTTTAGCTGTAAATATGCGTATAGGGTATATTTGTGAAAATTTAATTACTGAGTATCCAATTTCAGGCACAGATATGCTGGATTTCCTGAAGATCCTTTAGAGATCTAACATATGGCTACCTTATTTAACTGCTTCAAATTTTTGACTCTGGTTCCCCCTCTCTTCTCCTGTGGCAGTCGTGAACTCATACGGCTGTAGTTCTTATATCATCCTAGTGTTTGGATGCAGGCTGTGTCCAGAGGATGGAAAATTGTGAGTAGGTGAGAGCTTTGTGTAAAACTACTTCCAGTGTGGTCTAGACTATTCAACAGTGATGCTTTGTGCAGCACCTTGTCATCTTCATCAGAGGCCAAATGCAGAAGGGCTTTCTGTGGAGGAGGGGAGACCCTGTGCTGTTGTTCCCCGTGGGGAGACCACCAGGGAGAGATTTTTTTCTCTAAAGAATTACTGTCCAGATCCAGTAATTGGGATTTGTCTCCAGGTGCATCAACCTTTTCATCTTCTCCCATCACAAACTCACTTTGACGATCTCTGTCACCACCCAAATCATCCAATGAATCAGCATTTGCTTTCTCTGGTATTTTCCCAGTGAAACACACTTTGTTTAGCGAGTCAGCAAGCAGTGCTGGTTATGATGGATGGAGGCATAAACGTAACAGTCCGTGTACGCTGACACTTAGTCAATGACAGACAAGTCGAGCAAAACCACCAAACGGGCAGTCGTTCACGCCAGCACAATCCAATCGTGCTGTCAGGTAACGTGTCCTCAAGATCACCCAGATAGCTGTAGCCTTGAAAGTCAGTTTACTGAGGAGATCAGATCCCTCACACTCACTCTTTCCAAAGTTTGCTTGACACGTTTTTATCACCCTCGCTTGTGAGTCAGGACTTCCATAAATTTGCCTGGAGGGTGTTTTGGTCTTATTTGTCCTAAGACATGTTATCATCACCTGCCCGGTGAAATCCTGCGTGGTGACAGCATGACAACAAATGCGGCACTTCTGATGGAAAACTGTTTGAATGGTCTTGTATTGTTGGTGAATCTTTAAACTGAACAGGGTTTTTCTTTTAATGACTATATAAAAAGAAATACAGATAAAGATGTTTGTTTTGGGGGACAGCTTGAGTTGGTTGATCTGGTATGCTTGGGTTGCTCTGTGTCATAAGTGCTGTGTGACTGCTCTGAACGTCTGGAGTCGCTGTTATATCAGAGACTGGGCAATGCATAGAGACTAAAATTAAGATACTTCTCTGTTGTAGCTGTACAAAGTCATTACCATCTATTATTGTTCCAGAAAGTTTTCAGTGGGAAAGCTGGGTTCCACTCCCTGTTCTGCTTAATTCATGGCTGTAGGTACCCTGTGAGCTGCATGTCTGCAGCTGCAGCCCTGCAGTACCCAGCACTGCCCCAGCTGCAGGACCTGCTGTCGGCTCCCAGCATCACATCAAGTGTGCTTTGTCCCTGGGGTTGTGTGTGAGAGGGAAGTGTGTCGTCTTGTACATAATTAAGATAAGGTTGAAAGTGTTTTAATGAGGGAGGAAAAAAAATCCATTTACTTAAATATCCAAGGGTTGTTTTTTTTCCAAATATTTAAGGACAGCAGATGTTGCCTTTGATTTTCATGAGACTGGTTAACTCGGGGCCTTCAGAGAGCAGTTAGGTGTTAGAAATAACGTCTCCCCTATGGTGCAAGCAATGACAGCAAGCTTTTAACACGACAATGGTTCCTCAAGAGCTCAGGGCTTTTAAATAAGAGTATTGATGAAATTAATCAATAAAGTGTGAGCAGGTCTAGGAAGAGTTTAGGATGGAACAGT
Source organism: Himantopus leucocephalus (assembly GCA_003993805.1). Lineage (NCBI taxonomy): Eukaryota > Metazoa > Chordata > Aves > Charadriiformes > Recurvirostridae > Himantopus > Himantopus leucocephalus. The sequence continues at coordinate 13,032,078 of RSEF01000014.1, read as the reverse complement.
TACATGTTCTTTACTCCGTGTCCCTAATTTACCTTGAATCTGGCCTCAGCTGATGTGTGTTCTGTACACTAAAGAAGTTAAAATAAGATAAATTATATATGCAATGAATGTACAAAGACTTTTTACTATAAGTAAAACAGGATGATATTAAAACTGTGCTGAGATACAGACTTTGGAATGTAGGTGCCATATATGCAATTGTGTACAAGAAAACTATAACATAAGATGTCTAACATGAGATGAAGTGCAGGACCCGATAGCTTATCTTTGAATTCCCATACGTACTAAACTTGTTTCAGACAAGGCAGTTCTCAAATTTTTTTTAATACAGAAAATTTCCCTTAATGTTTCTTCTTAAGTTATTCAGTTGATGTGGACATCTGAGAGAATCTCAACGTATACCATCCATATTTCATGTAGTGAATAGACTTTGGCTAGGACTAGTCTATTTTTCAGCAAAACATTTGTGATACCAAGTCCTGTATTTACCCAGTTTTCCTGTGCTTTTGACCCCTACGAGTTTTTCTGTCTGCAGCCTCAGCCCACGTTGATGGAAAACCCTAGAGAATTCACATAAGTTGATCTTTTGTAAAGATCTGAGGTGCAACAGAATATGAGAAGGACTTATGGCAGAGAGCCATCATATGTCCTGCTGAATTTGGAGTTCACTGTTGTGAACATGAGATGTAAGATCTCTGTGCAGAGTGCCGGGGCTTTATCTCCCCTGAGCGGCCTACCTTGGTTGCTTTTGACAGAGATCATGTATAAGAGAAAACATTGCCTCCTCCCCTGCAGTGCAATCCGATCCTGAGCCTTTCTACTAGACTCTCTACTCTGGAGTCCTGGGGCTCTGAAAGAAAGGAAGAATAAGCTAATAAGTGTCCTTTAATCCCTTTTATGTTAAGTATAAAATCCTGTTTTAATGTTCAGGTAACAATTATTGAAAATGTTGTTTCCATTCCAACATTCTTACAAATTTCTCTTCTCCATGTTTATTATCAGAATTCTCCCTGTTTTGGTCATACCTAAAGATTGAGCTCTTATTGAGATGGCTTTTGTCTTATTCTGTAAAGAAGTACTCTTAAATAATTACAGTCCTTTTCATCACAGTTGAAGGATCTCTGAGCTAGGAATGGCAAAATAAAATCAGGTGGAATACACTACATACTATGAAAATGTGCCTGTTGCATGTTTTTAATTAAAAAAGTGGATGACATTCATTATTTGAAATGTTTTCACCACATCTGCATATCACTGAGTGCTGAGATGCGAGGATCTCTTATTTTTAATTTCTATTTTGTAACCTGTTCTGCATTTTTTTTCCCAAATTATTTGTAGTAAAAGTAAGCCAGCTGCACAATAAAGCCATAAGCTCTCTACCAAAGCAGTGCAGAACAAGCACAGGCATTTTCCTTCTGACTGCAAATGCAGGTGAATGCAGAGGAACCGAAGTGTCACTATCGGGTTAGAATTACCGTTCCAGTTAACTGCAAGACAAGAAAACCTATCTCAAAATTCATTGCAGCAATAAACCCGTACACCTGTGGGTGGCATTATTTGCCTTCTTTTCACTTTACCGTGCAGGGCAAGAAAGCAATTACCAAACTGCAGAAGCAAGTATTGGTACAAATGGAAACAAATGATGCATAGAAGTTCAGTTTCTGACATTTCTTTCTTCACAACGCGAGGATTTTGCAGAGAAAAAGACTGGTTATGACTACTCTCTACTTCAGCTTCTGCCTGGTTATGAAAAGCTGCATGAGCAAGTACAGCAGCCTGGGCTGTGCTCGTGAAAGCTATTTGCACTGGCAAAAAGCAGTGAAATACCTACATTAATAAAGAATATACCTAGGTGTCTTTAAAACCTATCTACGTCTAAAATAGATCCCAAAGGTTATTCTATCCAAGCTGCATCCCTACAATTTAATACATCTAAGCCACAGAAAGCCATAGACCTCTCTCTGGCCTTTTTAATCCCCTGCTGTTTCGGTGCCTTGTTGGCAGGACCCTTCTCGTCCTCCTCCCGCCACTGTGAAGGGTTTCCCCAGGGCTCTCTCCCACCCACTCCTCTCTTCAACTCAGACCTTGCATCCAGGTAACACCATTTGCAAGCGTAAATTTGGCTCCATCTCTTAGCTGGTGTTTCCCACTATCTGACCCGTGTCCAAGAGAACATCTAAGTTTCTCTGACACCCGTTCAGAGCTAGCCAGCTGCCAGCTCTAGCTCCAGGTAGCTACGGACAGGTTAATCTTTACTCCTACCCTGCAGCTGCTTTTCTAGACCAGTATGGACAAAATCCCATCTGTTAGGCTGAAGCATTGTTCCTGACTGAGACTTTCCTGTAGATGCTTTTATTTGGCCAGGGTCTAAATCTTGCTAATTCCTGCTGCAAAATACTTTTTTTCCCCACATTTATATACCTAACCAAGGCCTGAAATGCACTTTAGTTGTGTCCCATTTCAACTACTATAGCAGCTGGTTTTTTTTTTTTCATCTTGGTAACTGTGGTCTTCCTTCCTTGCAGCGGTTGGGAAGCTTCCAGAAAGATTGTTTCCTTAGCCTGTCCCCTTCGCCATGTCACCAAGTCTCTTTGCATTCCTTTGCTGCGTCCCCCTTCCCAGTCCCAGCAGGAATAAGCAGGCTGTTCTCTTTTGCAGGACTGCTCGTGGCTGCTTCTCTCTTCTCCTCCTCCTGCCCGCTACCCTTCTTAGTACTGAAGTTACCAGCTCTCACCTGGCCACTGTTAAAACCCTTAACAGTGTCGCTACTACCAGGTACCTTGAAGGTTTTCCTTTGCTCAGCAGGAGCTCTCTATAACCAAAGCCCCCTCCCAACCTTTTCTCTAGTTCCTCCATAAAAGTTGTTGCAGCGGGTGGGCAGCTGACGTGCTGAGGGTTCCTGGTCCCGCGGACCTGCACGGGCGTAGTTCCTCCATCTGTCTGGGTTACGGCCTCTCTGTTCCACAACAGGGTTTAGTACTTGTATTTCTACGCTACTTTTATGTTCTCTATTTATTTGTCACTTTGAAGAATGGGACTCTGGTTCAGATCTAAGGTTTTCAGGCACTGCAGTCATACAGATAATCAAGTGTAGCTATGTATGCCTGGTACTGCCTGTAGATGATAGCTTTCGTTTTACTGATGTGTTCCTTAACACACTGCTGTGGCCAAAGCCTGCTCTTAGCTTTGTGTACTAGACCTACCAATTTCAGTGACAGCAGGGGATTGTTAGCAAGAATATTGCAGTCTTGTTGCTGTTATTTCACTATCAATGCAGTTTATGGTGTGGTGAGATAATAAGAGTAGACAGGTTTTAGCTCTGTTTACAATGACTGCATTTAAGAGTAACTCAAAAAAGTTGGCACTGCTGACAAAAGGCATAAAAAAAAAAAGAAATCACATTTGATTGTGAAGGGGAATGTGATTTCATCTCTTGTTGACATTAAACTTGGAAAAAAGTCCAGGTTCTCTTGCCAGTGATTAAAACTATTGTTTAATTTTTTTTTGGCAGACTACTTGTTTAAAGTTGATCTTCAGATCTTTGGCATTTAAGGGGGAGAAGGGAGAATTCTGAAAGCAGTATTATATGTCCTACCAGGGGATATTGCAAGCTTTCACTTTGATAAACCAAAAGAGAGATCCATTTCAGCAAATATTCTTAGCTGTGTAATAAATTCCATCTTTTTTTTTAAGGCTGCTTTTGACTTTTTTTATTACCAAAATAGGATGAAGTTAAATCCTGACCCCAGAGCCCATTGAAATCTGTGATTATTTCCAGTGGCCACGAGGGTCTTTGAAAGACTCTTACACGAGGATTCGTTCCATCAAGCGTTAGACACTTAACTGAGGTGCTTGAACTTGGAGCATACTTAACCTGTGCTCCCCTATAGATAACAAGATGTTGGTTACAGCAGGCAATTATGTCCTGCGTGGGCTGAATTGCCCTCTGGAGATACCTGTCTCTGTTCATTGATAACTCTCTTCAGTGATTATGCTCTTTGGGTCCCTGAAGTTAAGTGGGATGGATGTGAAATGAGGGTGAAGAACCCAGACTGGTCGCACTAGATGCCCAAAGGGTACTGCCTCGTAATAGTTAAACATTTAACCCATAAAGGTTTTTAAAGCAGTGATGCTTCTGCTAATGCAGACACCGCAAACTAGGGTTGGTGTGGGTATGGATGTTGCAGGCTTCCTCATTTCTTCTTGCCTACAGGTTTGAGTCAATGTTTGACACGAAGCTCTTGGGAAGTCTCTCCATCCACTCACATTTCTCAGTTCAGTTCCTTTCTTTCAATACCCACATCCTCAAAAATACGCATAAGTTTTGTGATTATCTTGAGGGGAGAACAGAATCAGGTTGTCTTAATACATTAACTTCCCCCCCCCCCTTTTTTTTTTGCACCTGAACACACGGTTTTGAGTTCCTGTGATAATTCTGTGTGGGCCTTTTGATACCATTACTCTCCTCCACCACCCAGCAAAGAGCAATGTCTCACAACATCCAGAAGCATCGGCTCCCTATGGCTGGGGGAAATCAGTCTTGAGCATCTCCTCTTTGTGCTGGCTCCTGGGCCTGAAATACCTTCTGCTTTGGAGGTGGTAAGCAAAGGCTGTGTTACAGCCTCCCTGCAGTTGTTTTGACAAACCTTTACATTTTCTTTCCTACATTTTGAGGTTGGAAAAAATTAGCTATGAAGTATAAATCAAAGTCTTAAGTTCACAGCCTTAGGAAAGAAAGACTCTATAATAAACAAAGCTGTATGAAGTGAAGGATTGTAAGAGGCTCAGAGGTCTGTCTTTCCTGCTATAAAACTTTCTTTACTCCTGTGGTTCCCGTGTGGACTCTACTCCTCTGTTTTTTCCTCGCTGCTTCGATGCTTCATATCTTTCCTTAAGTCTCTCCCCCTCAGGCTTGGGCTCAATTCGTCACTGTCCTTGCGTTGTCTTCACAGCAATGATTTCTCATTTTGATTTATTTAGTACTTTGCAAACCCTTGCATTAGAACAAAATAACAAAGTAACTGCAAGGTGATGATGAATTGGGTTATTTTTCTTCAGGGCCCTGATTCTTATCTCAGTAAACTGACATTGCTTCATGGCAGTGAACGCTGTCATTGCCGTCTTCCATTTTCCAAATCTGCAAGCAGCAGAGCTTAAGGGGTGGTAGATGAAGTAATTTCACTGGAGAACAGCTCTGTGCTTTGTACGAGCTCAGGTCTCTTATAGCCCTGGTTCCAGCGCATGCAGGAACCCTTATCAAGCCATTAGGAGAAATCTGAAGTCATTTTGTACTGCGAGGATACTGCAAGTGCCTTTTCTGGAGCCGACAGTCTGGAGCATGGGTGTACCTAAAATGAAATGGAAGCAGCCAGTGGTGCTGGCAGCAAAACAATAATGTGATTTCATGTCCTAGATAAACCCTGCAGTAAATCTCTGCGTTTTATGTAAATCTCACTAGCACACGCGCCACGGCCCTGAGACAGAATCCATGAGGCTGTTGGGTCTCTGCATGTGTCTGGAGGGCACTCGCTGTCAACTCTCTGCTGTCTGTTTTGTGGGTGAGATTTAATGGCCGAGTGTCTGTGGTGTTAATGACTGAATCATTTCTGCTCCAGCACTTCATTTTATGTTATTTTATGACTTTCCAGTTGGATAGCTCCAGTACCAGTCGGGTGCAATATATTAAGCACATGAGGAATCTCCTATATTACTGTTTCAGACCTACTGAAGCCATGTATCTCCATGTTTATGGAACTTTTCAGTTGAGACCTCAGAGGTAAAAGTGTTAGATCGCTAAGATGTAAATAGGCCAATAAACTACAGAAGACGCAAGTTTTAAATTGCTAATAAAAGAGCAATGTCCCCTTCCAGTATTGAAGGGGCCCACTTCTTGAGCCCACAACGTGGTGGTTGATCACCAGAACCATGTCATTAATGAAGTGCACAAACCCTAATGCCTCTGGCAGTCTGGCACCTCATCATCTCAACTTCAGCAAGGGATGGTGCCCCATCCCTGGAAACATTCCAGGTCAGGTTGGACGTGGCTCTGAGCAACCTGATTTAGTTGAAGATGTCCCTGCTCATTGCAGGGGGATGGACTAGATGACCTTTAAAGGTCCCTTCCAACCCAAACTATTCTATGATTCTGCAAATGCAGATTTTTAATTAGTCTTATCTTCTTTTCTTATCAACGTGATTAAGTTAATGTCTTGTGTCAGCAAAACACACGGGTTGTGTTTTCTTCCGATTCCACTGGCACTTGTCATGGCATAAGGCACTAGGAAGCATGGGTAAGGTGGAGAGGCTGAAACCACTAGTCGAGCCTGAGGCAGTCCCTGAGTGATTAAAATAACACTCATCTTTAAAAGTTTGGTTTTGTTAAAACGTTCAATTAAACGAACTTAGAACGTTTAGCCTCTGCACAAAATCAGATAAGTAACAGGTATCTTAAATACATATTCCAAAAATTTTCTCTTATGATTTGCATTCTAAGAGAAATAGAACAAAATTTTCACCTATATATATAAAAATTAAATAAAAATCAACAACACTGCTCTCCAGTGACAGGGGCATGGATTTCCCATGAGGTAGCCTGATTTCTGGTCATGGTTTTGCCACAAGGTTTGTTGCATAATTCTGTCCAATTCTTTCCCTTCTATATTTTCCTCTCTGCCTTGTCTGTGCAAGATCTTGAGGACAAAGTGTAGAGTCAGTTATGCTTGGCACTGGACGACTCTATCTCCTCTGGGGACCTCAGAGGCAGGTGTTTTTTTTTTTTAAAAAAAAGTTCCAGGTAGAAAACAAAATTAATTATTTACAGGACTATTTCAGAAGAAAAGAGAGGAGGGGATGAATTTCCCTAAATTCACTGTTGCTCTCCAAATGATCCACGAGGATGAGATTTACCTTTGTGCCGATGTTAACCTTAAGTCGTAGTCACTGTTTAAGGCTTCACTATAGAGTTAACATGAAAATAGAGATCACAAGTAGTATTGCAATCTGGAGGTGGTTCATTGGTCCAAACTTGCAGAGCCACTGGTTTATGTAACCCAGTCTGGCCTCTCACGACAGGTTGAGTGCCAGCATGGCATGATGGGTGCTCACATAACAAATGCACTGCCCTTCGCATTTGAGTTGTAACTGTTTTGGTCATCACTCCTTCATTTTTGGTAGTCATCAGTCTCAGTAGTCCCTTGGGCCTTCCTGTTCATGTACTTTGAGTCCATGGGAATATGGTTACCTTCTTCACCTTTAGAGGCAGGCAACATGGCACAGTGCTGCTAAACTTGTTCATTGTCACTGGTGTTGCCTTACACTTAACTCACAACGGCTGTTTCGTATTTTGTGATGTGACAATCTCATGTGAAATGCATTTGCAGCACTAATATTTATTGACTTATTTTTGGCATTGAGAGGCTCTGTGACAATTTCACCTGTGATTTCCACGTGGGGGAACTACCAACAGGGGCGTTTTATCTTTATTCGGTCTTTCACTGAAAAGAAAACCTACATTTCATGCACAGTTTTAAGATTTATGTGCTATAACACTCCCAGATAAAGGTACAATGACTTATTTGTAGCAGGATGGGACAAAAAGCAGAGAAATTCTTCTGAAGGACTAGTTTCCTAACAGTTTCTTTGCCAGGGCATTTCCTAGAAGGGATAATTTCCTTCTTGATCAAGTGACATTCTCAATTGCTAAAGCACAGTGAATCCTTCAGTAGTTACTTTATACTGTGTGAAGATCTGGTGTCTGACTGGCAATGAACATCAAGAACCTATCTGGAATAGATATAGCTTTTTTAGAATAAAGTAGTCTTTAAAATCCCTTCTGAAAACAGTGAGACTGCAGAGGTTGCACACACGGTTTAAACAGAGGAGAAACAAGTAATCCCATCTGGCAGGAGGCTGAGCACATACTGTTTATCAGAACATTTTATCTACTCCAGGAGATTGGAGTTGCACATTCTCAAGCATCTCACATCTTAAGGTCAGAAGAAGAATGCAATTTTTATTTTTCAGAAAGTTCTGTTGGTTTATGATCTAACGTTTTTCTTTTCCTGGCCTGCTGCACTGTTACCGGGCAGCACTTCAGTGGATGTTTCCTTCACTGTACGTGAACCTGGCTTTTACCTCTTTCTTCCCTACTGCTAACTGTTGAGGCTACAGCACCAGTTGCAATTCATGCACGCATCATGTATGTCTTGATGACTGTAGCTGCACAGATACTCAGCAGAGATGTGCAAAACACTACTGCAGCTGTCTCTCAAATCCAAAACAAATCTGCAAACTAACAAACAGAACAGTGAATCATAAATACAGCTATTTTCTATCTGGCATGGCAATGTAATAGCAAACCTCTCTCCACATAAATCTAACTTTTGCACTAGCAGAGCCTGAGAATGGCCAAGAAAGAAAGAAAGGAAGGCCGGGGCTGGGGCGGGGGGGCATGGAGCGGGGAGCAATCTCTTGCAAGTCCTATCCCAAGGAAAGCTGGAGAAAGCAAAGTATAGATAGAGGCATAACTTGTAACAAATAGTTTGTGCATATTCAGTGTCTTGACCTCCACAGGTCTGGAAAATCTGTCAGGGCTACATATGGGGCAGGTACTGGTTGAGTTGCTCACTCCTGTCAGGTTTCCGCTCTCCCAAAATCCTGACAGGTTTGTGAGTGCCCCTGTTATATCAGAGCTGTCGTATCAGTTCTCTCAGCTGCTGTTTTCATACACAGTGTAATTAAACACCTCTTTTATTTGTAAAATGACTGTGCTAAAGAAGAAACAAGATCTTCATTCGATGTTGACTAGCAATCCATCGCATAAAAATACTACCCTCCACATCCAGTGCTGCGGGTGTAGCAGATGCTGCAAATGAAGAGCCCTCCTTGTACAGGAGTGCCCTGAGAGGATTCAGACAGTCCATTACTCGCGCTGGAGGGCAATCACTCCGAGTAATCTTCACTGATGTCGGAGTCTGCTATGGTATGAAACTTTAAAAATACATGATCAAGGAGTTGAAATCTGACTTCTTACTGTGTATTTGAAGTGAAGTGCCATTAAGGGAGGAATTGCTATGAAGAGAAAGCCTATAAACTAAATCATAAATACTGGGTTTTAAATCTTCTGTAAGAAAAAAAAAGTCTAATTGTAATAAGCACAGTAATACTAAAACATGCTGGATAGGTATAGAGAAGCCCTCAGCTTTATCCATACCAAACGGACTGTACTAGGATCGATCAGAGTGCTGTGTAGATGCAGGACCAAATTAACCTACGAGCTACCCCCAATGTTCGGCAAACTGGTTTTGTAGACTTCACTCAAGTGGCCTTATTGGGGTCAGTGCGCTGCTGGAATCCATAGATCTGACTTCCATGAATAATCCTCAGCACCAGTGATCTTAGTGACCAGCAAGGGCTGGTCTCTTGCCAGAATCGTGTTCGCAACTGACGGGTCGCTGGGCGGCTGTAGAAGTGCAGGGTCAAGGCTGACGTATCTAACTCTGGGACTGCTCCTCTCTGTGCCTATTGGCGTTGCATCCTCCAGACTTCCATGGTTAACAGAGCCTCGTCCTGGCCTCCTGAAGATATGCAATTGAGGCAACTTACTAACACCAGATTTTCTTCACAGGTGCAAGAAGATAAATCTCCCTTGTATAAAAGAGCTATTTGTAGTATCCCAATCCAGATTATTTGTATGCCTTGGCATATCCAAATACTGCTGTGAGGCTGATATTTGTGAAAGGAACACAAAATTAGCTGCCTTTTATTGCAGTTAAATATATATGACAACCTGGAAACATCTACAGTCTGTATTTCATTCCAGCTTCTTAAAACTCTTTTGATTTTAAAACCGGTCACCTCTAGTGTTGACGCATCACTTGTGGAGATGTGTACTCACATTTGGCGCAGAAGGCCCAGAGCAGGTTGTGGGGATGGTACTAATAAATGATTCACATTGTGGTAATGGTACTGCCGAAGCAGCCACTCGGGGATGGAGATTCAAGGCTTAGCACTCTAGAAATGATGGGAGAAATACCTTTAATCCCAGGGGAAATTAAATTTAGCTTGGAAAGAAAAATATAAACATCTCAATGTTCAGTGGAGCTAGAGCAGATCTAGCCATGCATTAACAATTAAACATAGCAGAACTCTGTGCAACTCTTATACTCAAATGTATTTAAGAAAAGAAGTATTGGGAATGATCACAGGCAGCAACACTCATACTTTGGGACCTTTGCCCAATGAAATGTGAAGGGAGAATAGGAGCTGGGAATTTTTTAGAGCCGAGTCTCTCGGAAAACATACTATTCCTCAGTGGGTGGTATTTTGCTCTTGGCCTGATAATGACACAAACTGTGACTACACCAGCTTCTTGGGCAATAGAGAGGCTGATAATATAAGGAAACAGGTCAATGGTACCACTGCTGAGAAAACTGCTCATTGCAAGATTTATCACACTAAACGATTTGTCAGAAAACTGAGTTCATGAGAGATTGATACGTAGACAGAAAACAGAAGGCAGTTTCTTTTCTTTTTGTATTGTTTTTGCCACATCCTCCTATCAGAAAGCTGGGGAACTCCAAGACTCCAGTTTGTCCAAGATCAGGAGGCACTACTACGCATGTTGCAAGGAGCTCAAAGGATTCTTTTCGTGAAGTGCTCTTGTTCACATAGATTAATAAATGGATGTTTTGTTTTTATCTCTTTTATGAGTGAACCAGCAGAAAATATTCAACCTTTCAGACAGAGGGCATCAGAGCTGCTGTGTGAGAAGTGCTGTTTGGAATTATCTCACTGTATTTCAATCATGCTTTGTTTTATTTTAAGTATTGTCATGACCAAAGAGAGAAATACTGTATTTGGCCAGGGTGAAGTTTTCTTACAGTATCACCTCATCAGCTATGCCTTGCTATCCTGTGCAGTCACCAGCTAGACAGGGGTGATAGCTGTAGAGTTTTCCTGAGCAGGATGAGAACATTGCAGTAACAAAGCACTTCCAAAGTCACAGTGAAGTGCTCTGTAAATGCAGCATGCCCCAGCTCCACTTAATTTTTCCACTGCATTAACATTGGCAGAATAGTATCTGCTTTCAGTGATTGGAGGTTAACACTGTAAGTAGAGTAATTCTTTTTCTTTTGCTTAGAAGTCTTATCCACATTGCCGTTTTTGCTGTAAACCACCTGTGTGTGAGTGAAGTGTGCTCCTGGGCAATAGGGAAATCGGGTTCCCCCAGTCACACTTGAGAAGACTCTTCTGAAGTGCCAGAGGCCTTTCCTTTCTGTAATATCTTTAGAGCAAAATACACACATGCTTCCGCTCAAAACAATACTAACTTCAAGTTAGGTCAGGTTGCTCTGGGTTTTGTGGCCTTTCAGTGGACTCTCCAGTTTGTCAATAGCTCTCTTATTCTAGAGGACCCAAAGCTGGATACAGTTTTATAGATGTGGCCTCACAAGTGCCATGTAGAGTGAAATAGTTACTTCCCTTGACCTGCTGACTATGTTCTTGCTGATGTTGTCCAGATTGTAGCTGATCATCTTTAGTATGTTCCTCAAGGGCATGCTGCTGACTCGCATTTGAACTATTTAACTGATTTGTGTTTCTGAAATATTCTCAGATCAGGGATTTGAAACCAGGTCTCATTCGCATCTCCCTCATTTCAGCGTATTTGTGATATTTCTGCAAGCCCTCTCTTAGGAATACTCTGCTGTAGCCAAGACCCTACTATGACTTTCTGAGAAAGTTTGGCACTAGGTTGTGTCTCCTAAAAAGAGTGGTTCCAGGATCTCTTTCTCCCAGTGACCCCTTAGGTCGAAGCTGGGCAGCATGGCCCCCTGGGTTCCCTGGGGATACACAGAGCTCAGAGACATCTCGTTGTGCTGCTTCTGTCATGTACACCAGTGGGAAGGACTGAACACTTCACACACCAGCTCTGGCCACAGACCTGGGCTGTGGTGGCTTTCCCAGCAGCTGGAGTTCATTAGAGGTGACCTGCAGCGTGACTGTAGTGCAAGGGAGCCTCAGAGACTTCTCTTTGAACGTAGAATTTTGTAATTATTTCATAATCATATAAAAATCTGTTCTGGAATGTGCTTAGTAGTGTCCAAGGATTTATGTCCCGGACATTTCACAGGACAATGGAGTGAAGATCTATCTTTTGGGTTACAAATCAGTATATGGCAAGATGATACAAGATTTCTTCATTCGCGTCCAGTTGGTCTACAACTTGTAACATATTTATCTTATGATGTATAGTCACAATACAAATCTGAAAATAACTCAGGCTAGCTGTGGTTGTGCCTCAAGATGCCATATAACTTAAAGGATAATTAGGGCTAAAATTTCAGTGGAAGATAAATATTGCAATAATGTCACCTTGTACTTGTAGAGCAGCTTTCATCTTCAAGGCTTCCAGCTTGCTTAGAGAGCTATGCCCACAAGTAAATGTGACCATGCCAGCAAATAAAGGCAGTCAGGTTCACAGTTGGAAAACTGCCTCTTCTTTCTGTAAATGGAAGATTTCATAGTACTGCTAAGGGGACTAATCTACATTTACTCATGTAAATATTTTGTTTAATGAATTATGATACATATTTAAAGCAGACATAATTATTAACCTTCATAATAAAATATCTACATATTTGCTTGCTGTCACAATGATACTTATTTCCTGCTACCTATTAGAAAAAAAATCCAGTAATTAATGAGTGACAGCATAGTCCATTGACTTCTGCTGAATCTTGTGCTCTCAGCCAGCTGGAAAGGGTTTTGTCTCAGCTAATTTTCTCTAAGCTAGATTCCCTTTGTAACTGAGGAAGGAGTAGGCAGTTCTAGGGTGCTAGTCACTTCCTCAGGTAGGCATTTGGCACAGACCAGATAATGTTGGAAACGTGCCGGTTTAATTCAGTTGGCCATAAAGGCAGTCAGTAGGCAGTCAGATAAGAAAGTCTGAAATGAATCCCACTAGCATAATCCTACTTCAGTGGATCAATATACATAACTGTATGTTTTGAAAATTAATGGGCTACTACTGGGAGTAGCAAATTTTGTGAACACTTTAAATACAGTGAACTTTACTCATGTGAGCAGTTCTGCAAGAGTGAATGTACTTCCTTACCACCTTATTTATTTGTCTTGTGCATACATTAGCTTCTTGGCATGGTTTGATTGGTTCCAAACCCATGTTTTGTGTGGCTCAGGATAGAAGGCAGAAGCATTTCATAGCACAGGCCAGCAATCATTTGTCGAGAACAGGAACAGATACTCAAGAGCTATAGCCCACTTGTGTGTGTGGTAACAGAAGGCCTCTCTTATTTTCATACACCAGCAGAGAATGCAACTAGGTCTACAACTGGGCAGCTCCCAGATAGATATTTGTTTATACTTAACTGTATTTCTATACCACATTCATTCTTGTATCTCAAGGTCAGCCTTTTGGGACTCAAAAATACCATTTTCTTCTCATCCAACTTCCATACAGAAAATGCGAGAACCTACTAGCTGCCCTTTGCCACGCCACTGTGTCTCGTGAATGGTAGAAAACATACGGGCAAATCAGACGGATCTGGAGTGTTAGCTGGGGTCTGAACACCGCACACAGGGTGAGAGCTAGAGGCAGGATTTTATTCCTGACTGTATTTGGCATATATGGGGCTGCCTGTCCTCCGCAGCTACTGCTCCTCACATTGTGCCTGTTTCTTGGAAATGTTCCTGTTCAGGTTTGTTCTGAGTGACTGAGGAGAGAGACTGCAAAGTAGGTTTTTTTATTTCAAACATTTGAAGTGTTTATCCCTGGTCGCATTTCAGAGCAGACAACAAGTGTAATGGAATTTCAGAGTGTGATGCCAATAAAATAGGCAGCAGATGAAAGCAAAGCTTTAGGCTGTATATGGGTCTTTGGGTGGTTGTTTCCCAACAACTGGCAGTAAGGGAGCCCTCTCTGCCCCTTGGCAGTCAGCCATTTCATTAGCGGTATTTAAAGGTCTACTAAGTGCTCTATCCTTATCTGTGCAAGACACTGCGTTGAAGGCCCTGCTTCCTACGTGATGAATTCTACAATTAATTTCTAATGTATTCATCAGTTAGTTTGCTTGTCTTGCCTGAAAAGGGGAAAATGCTGCTGAGAGCTGTTGTGTTTCTCACTGGTGCAAAAGCAGCTGCTTCTTGCTAATTTCCTTGTGGCACTTTGACATTTTAAGGTGGTGGAACGCTTAATGTACAAGGTATTTATTAAAAACTTCTACTTTTTTATATTTATAGATCTACAAAGTAAGAAAAAAATGTATTTCCTAGGGCAGACTAGAGATACTAAAGTCTTCTGGACTCTGGAGATTCCAGACAGCATTCATTGAGGTTAACGCTTATTTTTGCTGCTCCTGTGACACTATCCTGAGATGCATTTGTCAGTATAGCTCTGCTGAAATTGGTGAAAGCCTGTTGATTTGCACTAAGTCCAAGTTAGTCCACCAAGCAAGTTACCCTGATTTCAGTGTAACCAAAATGTGAAGTTACAACACCTGCAATACTATCATTAAGCATCGATGTCAAAAGCATCCAGTTCTTTCTAGAGGAGTTATTACAGTATTGATAATGATTCCTACTTCGCTTAATTGCTTTTAAATAACCCTTTGTCCTGTTTAGAAATAGTCTTGTATTTTGCCAGATTTTTTTTGCCAGATTTTGCTCAGAAAAATCAAAACAAAATAATAAACACCATCCACGCAAATACCTCTTGGATGAGCTAAGTATTGACAAGGACAACCAAACTGTATCAGAAACAAAATGTTTCAGTTTCCACTTAGTGAGCACTTTTGGAGAAAGACCTAAAAGGGCTTAAAGGATGCACCTGCATTTTAAAGGTTGCAAATATGTCTAGATGCACACAGTGTTATCAGAATACAGACACTCCCCATCTTCTCCCTTTTTTCCTACACCTTGATTGTGGCTTTTCATTTACATTACCCAATAATATGCCTGCAAAAAGCTGGGCAGCAGGTTATCATGTAGCACCAGCCCCAGAGCAAAGCATGCTCCGTTCAGTGCTAATAGCAGCAACAGCAGGATGAGCGGTGGGGTGCTTGACTGGGTCCCAGGCACAGTGGTATACTTACTATGGGAAGAGCCTTATGGGGAACCCACCTGCTGCACTGCAGAGGATGCCCAGGACAGGGCATTCTTCCAGAGACCACATTGCTTCTCTTTTACTGGCCGGCCACTAGCAAGTTTTCCCTTTTGTTTCTTTTATTTTTCCTCAAAGTAACTTTTACTGATAGATTTGATGTATGTTATGAGTTACACACTGTGCAAATAAATCTTTGTGCATGTCAACCTGTCTCAACATCCTTCATGCGAAACGTATTACTGCATAGATTACAGTTCACATCATCAAGAACTGGTGTGTGAGGCTTTATACACAGAAATGTCAGCCGTAGCTTTCAATTCTCCTTCTCCAGCTCTTTGACAGTATTACTTGTCAAGAGTTAGAGAATCAGTTTTATTATTCAATAAACCCCAATTTAAGTTAGGACTTTGCTCTACAACTATGCATTTCTGTAAGCTAGAGAAAACCTTCACTGGAGATGGAACAAGATTCTAGGGAAGCAACTGCCAAAGAGGAGCCAAAGGCTGCCCCTGGATGGCATCATGAAAATTTGAAGAGTTTTTCATTTTGGAAACTCTGTGGTGCAACTGACATTTGCAATAAATTATAATAATCCCCTTCTTTATTCGTCACAAGCAAGAATGGATTTGCCCTTGGCCATAACTAAGCCCTGGTTCAGGAAGCGACCTCCTTAATTTATTCATCATGAAGTATGCAAGATACATACATATGAGGTGAAAAGGCCAAAACAAATCCTCCCCCCCCCCCCCCCCCCCNCCCCCCCCCCCCCCCCCATAGAAATGTGTGTGATAACATATTGCAGAAAGAATGTGTAGTCACATTCCAGAAACAATAGATACATAGCCTTACAGTCCAGATGGCTTATATATGATTTAAAAAAGTGCTCAATTAACCGTTTCCCATTTAAATAAATGCTAGAGAGGGCAAGACCAGTATAATATACACTTCTCTCTTTCATTTCTCTATTACCTACACAGCGATTTAAATAGTGTAGCTATTGCAGATAGCAAAGCCTGAATTTTATAATGAGAATGCAGCAAGTACTTGCTTATACAGCGGGGGAACTACAGCAAATCAGTCATGCAAAAAAGGCCTCTGAAGGTGAAAATACAATGGAGTTGTTTTCACTTTTCATCTTTAACCTTGGCAGGAGCTGTTGCCTTTGGAATCTTTTGAAGCACTGTGGGACAGTCCTCGTTAATTCTAGCCCCTAAATATTCAGCATACTGGGGAAGTAGAATGAAAAAGGAAAATGAACACAAAAGAAGTCTAAAAGGGATTATAAACAGATCACAGGCCAATTCCATCTTCAGAAGAGCACCTCTAATAATGTGTCTAAACTGGAAGCTGAATAGGTTGATTAATGAATGCAGAACCATTTCTTACTAAATCTGTGTCTAGATGAGCGTTTATTTTAAATGCTTATATAAAGCCAATTTAGGACACTTTGGTTCTTCTGCAGGTCATGTACATCCAATTTAAGTCTTCAGACTAGAGCAAACCTCAAAGAAAAGCATTTCAATAGCGAATAAAAAGAACTATATTTTAAATGATAAAATGGCTGTATTTCTGATGTGCGCTCTATGTCAGAATGAAATTGCACGTGTGCCAAAACCAGAGCTGTGATTTGAAGGATACTAGTAGAAAAAGCAAAGCTGGGAAAATTTGTTCCTCCTTTCAGCAGTAAGTGGTTGGGAACGATATCCATTCGTGCACTCAGTCTGTCTCTGTTCATAACTTGGTTTGAGCTCTATTTAGGTGATATCATGGTACAGAATTTAGGCTGGAATGTAAGTAGAGCTAGCTTTGTACTGGATGGCCTGGCATGTATAGCGTAGAGGAATTCTTCCTTCAGAAATGGTACAAGATCACCTCTTCTCATAAGAGTATTCCCATATGGGGCTGGAATCTCTGCAGCTCTTAGCTCCTCAGTGCTGATTTGAGTGAAGAAAACAGGAGGACACAAGTGAGGAGGAGGGCAAACGTATGGGTATATTACAGTACAAAGGAGTGCTTGCAACACTATTGATTGTATTCAAGAGAGAGAAAGGTTAATATTCCCTTAGCTCTTTCTGGGTAGACACACAGTACCTGCAATAAGCCTTTTTCAGGCAGGTCAAGGATAAAGGATGGATACTGAAGTTCAAATGCAATTTCCTACTGTGAATCTGGAAACATCTTAAATATACAGTTCTATTTTGACCTGGCTACTTGTGGAATATGGTTATTCCTGTCTATGTGCTATAGCATTCCTAAGCAGTCAAATACAAACAATCCAAATAAATATAACTATCTCCTCTGCTGTAAATCATGCAAACCTGCACATGCCAGCTGGTACAATGCAGCCAGCAGCTACAGGCTTTCATTTACTCCTACCACAATTATATACTACTGACTTTCACTCTTCAAATTCTCTTGAAGGTCAAAGATGTGAAATCCGAGCACATGTGAAATCTGAGATGCGGTTTGTAGTAATGTTAAACATATTCTGAAGTAGGACATGTTCTATCTATTTTTAGCTGTAATCTTGGCTGAGTGGCAGTGTTAATGCACTGGTTGGAATTTGAATAATACATGAGACTTGTACTATGAGAACAATAATTTAGCTATAATCTGATGCATGAAGTAATGAGTGGTAATTTTCTCTTGAGATGCAGTAAGTCGCTACATACCTTAGTAAACAAGTGTAAATGGTTTGGCAAGCACACGGTATTCATAATGGACTCATTTAGCCTCTTGTTGAAACCACAAGAGTGATGGCAAGGCTACACTTGTCCCACTGTCTTGCAAAAGCTTTGCAGCTGGAAAAAAGAATGAAGCATCCACCAGTAAATAAAACGTGTTTATTTCAGAAAAGTAATTGAGAATATTTATTTCTGTACTTAATGGAAAAATAGTTCTCTGGAGACAAAAGCTATTGTGTTTGCAACAGATTCAGGTTTTACTAAAAATTGCTTGATTGCATAAATTGTGTTTGTTTCCGCTGGCTATTGATCTTTCCCTCAGCAAAAGTAATGTTTTGCCCATAGTAATTTCTGATCGGTTGTCCTGACAAAAGAAAACTTAAAGCAAAATGTAATTTTACAATGGTTTACCTACAAGATAGGCATTGGAAGGAGAAGAGTGACAAACGTTCCCTGTCTAACTGACTAAACTCTAGTCTTGGGCTAAGGGACTGGCTTCACTCCAAATCCACAATCTGCTCATTTTCTGTGATCATTGTATCTGTGGAATGTGAATGAGGTCTGTGTACCTCAAATGTCCGCTGCTCTTCCAATACCCTAACGCTTCTTATGTTTAGTGAAGGAATTAACAGACAGAATTTTGCGGAGGTGTACAATATTTCCATATAGAATCATAAACACAAGTCTTACAGCTCAGAATATCTACATGATAGTTGCTTTGTATACCTCTGGCACAAGCTTCTCTCTAAACCAGAATTCCAAAGAAATCCAGTGTGTGTGATGGGTTTACGTGAAAGTGCAATCCAAACTCTTTTGAAACTCTAGTCTCAAATTCTCCAGTACTGCCAAATTCCCGATGCATTCGAAGGTCTTGCTTTCTGTTTTCTATGCTTCAAGTGTCAGGGTGCAAGGCACTGGTGGAAGTCTCAGCCAGCTCTGAATCATCCCAAAGAGAAAGAAAGGAGAGCCTAAAGATTTGTAGAGAATCTGTACAGTTAGGTCAATACATGCAGTTGTTGTTAAAATCCTCCGGAGGTGTAAACATTGAGCTCAGCTTTTTTCATGGCTTATTTAATGTTGCAATGATTGAGTAAAGGTGAAGTGAAAACATTCTTTGCTGGGAGTGGAGAAAACAAGATACCACTCCACTTGTCTTAACTTTCGGGCAAGACAGAGAAAGTCTAGATTTCTCCCTACTTGTAAAAAATAATGTAAGTACAACTGAAGTGTTCAATTCAGTCAGGTCTATTGCTTCTGTTGCTATACCACTGACTGACTTTACACTTGCCATTTCTTTATGGCAGATGTTGTCAAATGTTTATATGCACATTGTTACTCTCAAACTTGTAATGAGATGATATAAAAGTGACAGTGTTAAATCTGAGTTTGACTGAAATGTAACTTCAAAATCTTTTGATCAAATTAAGTAAATAGAAAAATGTTGCTTAAGTAACACGACATTTTTATTTAATTCCAGAAAAAACACTCTTTTGGTTTTGCTTTTTAATGGAACAGTATAAATGAGGGACAGTTCTAAATTTGTGGTAGGACATGGTCACAGCAGAAGTTAGAAGTTAGCTGCTTTCAGCATCATTTCACTGGTCAGTCTTTTGTAAATGGCAAAGGGATAACGTGATAAAGAATAGTCAGTATTGAATCTGATTAACTATCTTCATTAACATTCCAGAATCTGTGGTCTGTGATGTACGTGAAACTGTAATTGTGGCTTTCCTTGCTTGTGTTACCCTGTTTTCCTTATTGTTGGAATTTCTGCAATGGTTCTCTATGGCAGTGCCATAAGGGCACTCGGAAGAAGAGCAGATCAGAGAAAGCAAGTATGAAATTCAAGCAATGAAGGAAACACTGTCAACTCAGTTTTATTCATCATCTAAATAAACTTAGGCTGAAATTTGGTAAAGGCAGGTGTATTTGAAGATCTAGCTCTCTTCCCTTGCAGCAGTAAAAGTGCAAACCGAAGTCTAAGCTGATGTAAAGCAAGACAGTTCCTTTGAAGTCAACAGCTGGTGCTAGCTGAGAAGTTCTCCTTGCTGATGCCTGTGCATATATATGAGAGTGATCTTAATGAGTGCACTCAGGCATAGCTCTCTGGGATGCCCCTGAGGTTGTATTTGGAATGTGGGTTAGTGACCTTGGGAGTTTCAGCGAAGATGCTGGTTTCATCTCATGAAGTCTGTGCCCTCCAAGGCGGTGCTGGACTCCGCCAGTGCCCCCTAGGACTCTGAGAATGCTCATGGGGCGGCCATGGGCTTAGCGTGTCCTTCAGGCTGGTGTGGATATTTCACTCTGCTGGGCACTTTAGCCATTCCTCATTCCACTTAAGTGCAGGTTTGTGTCCATACATCTATCAGAACTGGAGCTAAATGACTTAATTGTGAGTTAAGAGAAGTAAGAATCTCATGGATTTGAGTAGTGTCATTAATGGAGTAGCGGCAAGTCTGATCTTCCTAGGCCAGAGAGCTGGGCACTGCAGTATGAAGGGATGCATTACTCCATAGGGATTTTAACAGTAGGCTTTTAATATTCTGATAGAACAGCACTTCCACAGGTAAGGAAATTATTTTAGACTCCTCTTTCTGAGCTATTCTCCTCAACACACAGCAAAAAAATATTAAATTATCTTCCTCTTTCTTCTTCTTTTTCTTTTCTTTTTTTCTTCTTCTTTTCTCCAGGGTGGGGAAAAAAGGCATTTTAAAATGTACTGCCCTCATGTTTTTGCCACAATCAAAATTATGAGGAAAAACTTGAGTGAAAGATTTTTGCTCAGTTCAAAGTGGGATGGAAAGGGCCAAGGGCTGCCTGGAGCAGGAGTAGAGTAGATTTTATGCAGGTGAAAAGGTGAAGCCAAAGTTTGGTACTTTCTGCTCTCCAGAGCTATGATGAGAGAAATCTCATATTGAGACTTCGTTTGAAGAGGCTGATTACTTCCAGAGCCTTGGCTCCTCTATGTATTCATTAAGTGATACTTTCACAACTTGAAAAGTTCAGAAAAATTACTACTAATCAACAAATTCATTTGTTATGAATTATTCAGTTAGCTCAAGTGATGAGGACTGTGTTCCCCATGTGCTGGAAGGAGCCCCCGGGGGGTGGGGGGAAGCCCATAAAAGCCAGAAAACAGGAAAGGCCGTTTCCCGCCTGGCTCAAACCCTGAGGTGAGATGTGTCCTTGGCAAAGCAAGCACCTGTCCAAATCTCAAATTGGGAATGAGACATGAAAACAAAATAGAGCTCGCTGCTGATTTGGTCTGCACCCAGTGAGAGTTGCAAAGCCCTACTTATCTTCCGTTTTATTCCTTGGAAGTTGTCTTTACCTCCTTTCTTTAGCTTTTAGGTGCCAAGGCTCCAGAACTGTTCCTGTGACCTCCCAGACATCTCATTTCCCAGAATATAGCTTCTTATCTTTGACAAATACACCATGTTCAGCTCATAGAAACTGAGCAAAGCAAAACAAGTCTATCAGCTTTAAAATACGTGTACGGAAACAACAAAATCTTCTTATCTGCCAGATTTCTTCAGTTTTTACTTATAGTTTTAGATCTTTTCTTGATTAAAGAGTTTTCTTTCACATAGTGACACAACCAAACTGCAATCAGGGAACTACTAGAGGAAAAAAAAATTGCAGATAAGGAAATATTGCAGCTGTGTCACTGAAGGAGTTACTTCTACGGCGGTGTTTTGCCTAGCTTGAAAACTCCAGGTAGTGCTAAGACAGAGCATGCATCTTGGCAAACTTCAGCTGCGCTTGTCCCGGAACAGCTGGACGGACCTGCTGAGAGGAAAACCTGCTGCCGAAGCTCTCGGAGCTGACGAGAGTAAAGCCCTGCTCGCGGCCGGGTGGCAGTTCTGTCCTGTCGGCTGCAGGGTGTCAGTGGGACAGTGAGAGCAGGGCGAGATCTGAGCCTGCACAGGGTGAGGTGAAGCTCAAGGGCGCAAGAAGAAAAGCTGTAAAGGAACATACAAGCAAAAAATTTGGGAAGAGGGAGAGACGGAAAGGGGATGGCGAGGTAGAGAGAAGAAAGCATTTAGAAACCAAGGACAGTGTGTCAAATAATAAGGAAATCCCAGAAATGGAGATCAGAGGAAGGATAATAATGAAGCCAGAAGGCTTCAAGGCTTACTTGTGCACTGTACAGAGCAGCACAGATCCCGTGCTGAGCTTGCTCAGTGGAAGTACAATGTGAAAGTACAGAAAATAACCAAAGGAAACTGTTTATGGATTAACTTTATGATAAATAACATAGAGAATGTAAGTATAGCTCAGTGTGGGTTAAGGCATGTCGCTTCTTTATGCCGATCCATAACAAATTTTAAACAGCTCTACTATGTGTCAGATAAACGGTTTTTAAAATAAGCTCTACTATGTGTCAGATTCCCACTGCTGGACAGTTTTGGTCCAGGAGTAGATCAGTGCTGTGAAATCCATGCTTGTATTACCAGGGTAGAATGCTATCTGGACAAGAGTTTTGCAGTGTTGATGTAACCACATCTACACCTGTACTACATTGACTCTGTTCCTTTTTGCTACAAGACAGCGAGGATGGAGATTAGACCATTTTTATCACTCCACAGCAATAAAGTTTTGTTTGACCATGCAAAGGTAGTTAAGTATAATTTATCCCTTGTGCAACTGTATGTATTCACTAGAGTTACACAGAGGGGAAGCTGGTGTGCTGTATTTATAATAGAAGCAATTAGCACTGAAGCACAAATGTTTATAGCAGACTTCACTGTGGCTCATTTTTAATTATTTTACAACTTATGTACCAGTTTAATTATATAGTGGAGTTAAGCTGTACAAAAGTGACATTGTTATGATACAGTCACTTGAGATTCTGGCTTTTACAGCTTACAGGACTAAACACCATCTTTGGAGAGCTCCCATTGTCATTAGAGCTGAGAATGTTTAGCATCTTCTAGGAGCATCTTGGCTTTTTATAGGATTTACCCAGTACTGGTTGTCTTCAAAACCAACATGATAATGACATAATGATAAAACCCGATATAACATGTTCTTTGAATCTATCTGTCTAGTTCTATATGTCTATATGTTTCATGCAAACAAGCTGATGTGTTCCCCCCACCCAATTTCACTATCTGCATACTGCAACCTAAACACAACCTTTTAGGATTCCCCATTAAGCCCCCGCTACCTCCTGCATCCAGCTGCTCTGTGCACCAGCTGAGAACATGCACATCTGAACGGAGGTCAAGAGTTGAGAGATATTAAAGAATGAATCTATGAAGCTAAGAAAAAAGCTATTTTTCTAGTAGAATAGTTTCACTGGAAAAGATATGTTAGCTTTATGATGTCTACATAATTGGTTCCTAGAAAGAGTAAGGAAGAACTGAAGAAATTTTATGTCTCTGTATCTTTCTGATGTACAGTTCTCTGCAGGGCCACCTCAGTGATCAGTATGTCTTTCTTACGAGAGGCACTTTTAATGTCTAGATATGGTTAATAGGTAATATGCTGGATTTAATTAGTGTCCTACTTAAGTGAAGAGTATTACTGAGCAGATTTAGAAAAGTTGGGGGTTTATCAGTGGTTTCGTAGACTGGCACGGAGCAAGATTTCCTCTGCGACTGAGTAAATTAGCAATGTGCTATCAAAGCTAATGGAGCTGAGCCAATCTACTGCTGCTGAGCTTTCTGTGGACCATTCTCTCTGAACTTCTGAGCTAAACAATGGTGTTACTGGTAATTTCTCCTTGTCCCGTCCAAAGCAAGGATGCATCTACTGGTTTGTGTTTTAAGACCTGTTTCTATCTGCATTGATGCTGAGTCTCCAGCCCCGTCGGAATGGATATCAGCACAACGCTCTTGACCCCACTGCCCCACTGAAGCGGCCTGTTGGGACCTGTTGCAGTGGACACTGGGGTGGGAGCAGTGACCTGGACCGAGCAGCACAGCACTTGCCTGGGCACACCAGGGCAGCCAGTACAGCCGCATCTGCATTTTGCTGCTTGTTCCTGGAGTGTTTCCCGAGGCAGGTGATCCTCTTAGTGGGACTTAGATGAAGCTGGCTGGGCAGTCACTGGTGCACAGTGAGTCAAGGCCAGGAGGGATTCCTTTCTCTCCTGGGCAGACAGAGCCGAGTGCTGAAGGGAAGTACCCGCGTACAGCTGACGGCTTCTCTGGTGCTGCATATCAGGGACACAGGCTTGTGAGAGGGGAAATGAATGAGACTCTCCAACTTTTGTCTCTTCCATTGGAACAATGAATTAAGTCTACAGAGCACAATTACGAAGAGCTTGTGCCCTGCATCCAAACAGCAGCACCCGCCCCTCTTGCATATGAGAACACGGAGACTCTCCAGAGGGTTCCAACCATTTAAGTTACTTATCCTGTTTCTTTACACGGGAGACTTTTTGCCTTTGCCCTTTCCATAGTCTATTGCCAGTGAGGTTTATTTAACAAAACTATTGTCAAATATGCATATCTATTAGTTGCCACATCATGTTAAGTCTCAGCTGGTCTGTTTTCCTCTGTCAAACTTAATTACAGTCCAGGAGACAATGTAACGTGACACAAGTGACAAAAATTGACAAGACACGTCACAACAGAATGTGTCAGCCTGGAATATCCACAAGGCAGTTCCCCAAGCAAAGAAGTGATCCCACCTGTCCCCCAGCTCCTCTCTCAGCTTCCTCTCCTACACAGATGAGTTCACAGTTCTCAGCTTGACCCGCAACATGTCTAAAAACTTAAATTGTTTTCTTTCCCGATTGCCTGTCAATTCAGAAGTCACGACCTGTATATAATTTGCTAAATGTCCTTTTTTGTATATTATTTTTCTATAGGGCAATTCCTGCAGCCTTGTTTACATCTGGCCTTGTTTCTGACTCCTCCTAGTTCCTGTCTGGCTTATAGCTGCCTATATCAAACCATCTTCATCAGTCAGACATCACATCTGCTCTCCTTGTTCTTGATCAGCATTGATGAAACGCCCACCACTATTACATTCCTTTGGGCTTCATTCTTCTTGTCCATGTAGTAAATAATTCAGATTCTGAAGAGATAACAAAATTATTTGCTTGCTTTTGGTTGATATTCTGCAAAAGCTACATTCTTCAGCTGAAGGTTACAGCCATGTCCTTACTAGGTGGTACAGTCAGAGTAAGTGTTGGGACTAGTATGAGAAATTCTCTGCTAAATATATTTGAGAGAGGGAAAGATTTTCTTTAATCATGTTAACGATGTCCTTGTGATCAAGAAATATGTGAAACAGGCAGTTTCTCCAGTAACGGTTCTCTCCCTGAGATAAGTCACTTCTAGACTTATTTTGAAAACTTGCATTGTTGCGTGAACATCAATTCAATTTCTTATACTGGCCAGCCTCCACTGAAATTTTGTTTTATTATGAGATGCCATAATTCAGAATGACTTCAGGAACTTGCATTTTTTTGACTAAGTGCCATGGAAAGGTAAGAGCTGAAGAATTGTAATGTGGAAGGGACGTGACATGTATGAGTGATCATACTTATGAATTAACTCCTTTTCCCTGTTAACAGAAAACTAATGAATCAAAAATAATTGATTCCTGTCTCATGTTTTGGTTGGGTTTGGGTTTTTTTTTGGCTATATAGGAGAGGAGAATTAGGCTTTGTGAACTGATATCTTTATTGATTTACTATTGAAGCTGCTGAATCTGCTATCTTGTTAGTGTTGCTTTTTAGGCAGCAAAAATAAAGAGGTATAATTAAATCCAGGTAATGCATTGCCAACCTCATGCAGCCATTGAGCCTAGCTATATCTATACACTGCCTCTTTGTATAATATACTGTTTTGGCTTTGGAAAGACAGAAGGCTGGGCTGTCGCATTATTTTGCTCTTCTAAATAATTGATTCAAGCAAGTGATACAGTGGAAAGTACAGCTAATGTATTTGCCTTAAAATTATTGAACTGAACTAGCTGATCTTGGTTTTCTTTAATTTAAAACTGAACTTCAGAAATTCTCAGGTAGTATTTTCAAAGTTGTAAGATGGAGATCTGGAAAAATGCAGATAAGAAAAGGTAATTGTGAATAACAGTAGATAACAGACAATTGTTTTGACCTGGACATTTAAAAAAAATAAAGGAACCATCTGGAGTGGGCTCAGTGAACCCCAGGCACATTTTGGTCTGAAAGGATGGAGTGTGTCTCTGTGCATAACTCAGAAGCACACCTCCATGGAACATTCTGAGAACAGAACTGCATTTAATAATTTTGACTGCTGGAGCCTGGAAGTTCTTACTTAAGAACTTAAGCTCCATCATGACTTTTTCAGGGTTCTATGGTGAAAGGAGTAAGGCCTGTCTGTGTTTTGACACTTAGGTTCTGGTTGCAAGTGAAGTTGTGCTTCAGATCTGCTTGATTTACTGCGATGTTTCATTTCCAGTGTCCGCAGCCGAGCCATAATTGCCTGAAAGATTGTTCTCTTCTGTTTCAGGTAGTTTCTCCTCTCCTGGAGGAATATATACATTTTTCAAGAGGGAAAATTGCTTGTCCCGTAGGGCTTCCACTACATCCCCCAGAGCTCCTTTTTCCTTTTGAATCTTCCAGTCATTCTCCCTGAAAGCTATAGATTCTTCCCAGAGAATCAGTTTGCTGTTTGAGATGGCCAACTCTTCCTCCCAGAAGATCTTGTTCTTCTTCAAGAAAGCCATATAGTCCTTCCAGAAAGCCTTGTTCTTTCCCTGCAGAGCTTTATTTTTTCCCTGCAGGATTTTGTTCTTCTCATACATGACTTTATTCTTTTCTTGGATATCTTGACTCTGTTTTAGGAAAGCCCTGACTGCATCCTGACCAGCCTTATTCCTTTCTTCAAGAACCTTGATCTCCTCCTTAGCAGCCTTCATTTTCTTCCAAAACTCTTCAAGCTTTTCCTGAGTGTTACCAACTTGTTCCTGGAAAACTTTTTTTTTCATATGGAAGTCCCTAATATTCTGTAGGAAGCTGTTGCTTTCTTCTAAAACATTCTTGATGTCTTCCCTGCAAGCTTTGTTCTTTTCCTGAAAGAGCTTTATTTCCTTCCATAAGGCTTTGGTCTCCTCCTGAAAGGCTTTGATCTCTTCACGGAAATTCTTATTTGCTTTGCAGAAGGCTTTCATTTCCTTCTTGAAGTCCCTTTTCTCTTCTTTCAAAATCCTGCAAAGATATTTCTTCTGGAAGTTGGATAAGTTTGCCTGGAAGTTCTTATTCTGTGTCTTTGAATAGTAGAAAGCAGGTATTTCACTACTTTGTTTTATTTGCTCCATCCTTTAAACAGGTTTTTGCTTTCTTTCATTTGGATTATAACTGACACTACAGAAACTGGATGCTTGGATCTGACAGGGCGAAGCAACGGAGTCTTGAAGTACAAATGCACTGTTATGCGGGATGCTGGCTGCTTCTCCCAGTGAAATAGGGAAGGGGTTTGTACAAAGACACCGTTAGGATCCCTAAAACAAACTCAAAGAATACAAAAGCATGAAGCATTAGCTATACATTCCATGAAGTGTAATTAAGCTATGTTACATTAAGAAATTCTAATTGGGTCATTCCATAAATGTGGTATGAGTAAGGTTATTAAAAATTAATGGTGAATGATGTTCTGAAGTGACAAATTATTTGGGTACCTCTATTTTCAGAATTGAATGTGACGTACTTAAAAGGAACTTGTCACACAGTGTGGCATTCGTAGTCACTGGTCATAATCATTTGGGGATTATTGTATTATCTTATCACCAATTCTTTACCGAATACTGTGCTGCTGTTTGCATTGACAAATTTGTTCGGTGGTTGCTGGCCACTGTGTGCCTTAATTTTAAAGGAAATTGTAACTATCACGGATACTTGTCCTCTACACCTGTACTTCTAGTTTAGTAGTACCATGAGTGTAATTCAAGGGGAAGAACAGTCTTTGCCCTATAAATTATGCTCTGTGAGGAGATATGAATTCTTTGCACAGATGTTTGAATGTGCTTTGTCATTTTTGATCATTCTTTCAGGAGCAATTTTGTATCTTTTCTACTTTAGACTTTATTTTGTAAGTTTATGAATTAATGATTCCATGGAATACACTGAATTCTTGCAGCTAATGACCTTTTTTCACCCCATAGTCTGCTTCTGCTATATGCGAGTGCATGTGTTTGTGGGTATACACGGCAACTTTTGTATGTTATAATAGCATGGTAATTAATGGTAACATGGAGGTGCAATCCCATGTAATTTACACCTCAGCTACTTCTTTTTATTCTGTGTTGTTTGGAAAGTGGAGTTAACAGATCCAGTAATATTATATCGTTTGCAAGGGATAAGATAAAACAACTCATTACTGTAAGTAATATATGACATAATGGCTGTGAGAAAAATCTGGCTTTGCTAACGAGCAGTGAACATCTCAGACACGTTCCTGAACTCTGCTTCTGTGAAGAGAGAGTGAACACCAGGCAGATTCAGTATTAAAGTCTGTTTGGCCCACAAAGATTTCAGGGTATACTTTCCTAAGAACATGTGTCATGAGACCTTTCTCCAAAAGACCTTTCCCAGAATGGATGAAGTAGTTAGCAGGTTCCTTTTTGCACTCAGTATCTGTTGTACCTTGTGATGTTACATGTCAATGATTAGTTTTAAAAACTTATTAGATACTATGGATCCCTTTTTTTTTGTGGACTAATTTACTTACTTTTTTATCTATAAATCAAATCTTCGGTGTTAAATTATGAGTAAATATCTTCTGTATTGTAACTAATCTGCTTCTTTTCTGTCACACTGAGGACTCTTGTGTTGCCTTTGTTAGCAGAGCTGGCATCCTACAGGTGAGGAGCTTGGAACCATCACAGCCAGTTCTAGAATGCAGAGTAGCTTGCTAAGCATTCCTAGTTGTGAGGTGACACCCTATGGGTTTCACTTCCCATCTGTTGGCCCTAACCGTCTCTCGGGACTGGATCCAACGTGTCTGAAGGCAAACACATCACAAGATAGCAGTATTCGAACCTAAGGCAGACTTTGGAAGTGGTGGTCTTTATTTATCACAGTTTCCCATTCAGAAAATCAAAGGTTGACTCTAAAACTAATTCAACATTAACCAAAACATGTGGTCCTTCATGACTTAAAGCAGTTGAAGACTGCTTTCTAAAGGGAGACACTGTTTCAGCACCAGTTACTGATTTGCTGAAGAAGTTTACCAAATGATATTCCTTGGGCTGCATTATGCAGGAGGAAAAGCTCTTACTACATGATTGTGTCACGTCTAACTACAAGGTTTCTTATGTTGGTTGTTCTCAGTTATTGTTTGTTGGGCTTTTGTTTTCCTTTGCCATTTTGATTGTTCACAGTGCTAAATGAGGATTTTTGTTAATCCTTTTTTTTGGCCTAGAAGTGAACAAAATTGTCCTTTCCTTTCCTTGCAATAAATTAATTCCCTGTATTTTATTTTCTAGCTGACTTACGCAGTTTTTAAGTCTTAACTTTTTCTATGCTTATGTACTATTGACCCATTCTCGGGTTTTCCTGCATAATTTTTACATCTTCTTCATGTCTAGATAAATTGACTGTACTGTTCAGAAACTTTGAACCAGAAATGCATAGTGGGACAAACTAATCAGGCAAATTGATAAGTGGACTAAAACTGGAATTAAAACCAGAAAAACATGAATATCCAGTCAGAGGTTTGAGTTTAAGCCCCCTCCTGAGTTGACGCTGTTTTATGTGAGTACTCCGTATGTCATAATTAAAGAATAATCCCACAGAACAGCTACCAGTGAACACAAATCTTTATACCATTGTACATAGTCGTCTGTGTACCTACAGACAATCTTTCTCTTCCATTAAATCTATTTTCCTTCTCCCTTACAACCTGTGATCAAAACATCATCATTTTTTTCTATGTGAACCTTCAGGAACTCATTTCTCTGTCGCTCTCACAGAAGTCTGAAGAAATCCATTAAGGTCTTGAAGTCACTGTAAGTAACTTTTATTTTTCTGAATAATAGGGAGAAAGACTGTGAGGGAAATAAACTAGCGCATTCATATTTTTTTCTGGTGCATGCTCATGGGGTGAGTTTCAGCAAAATCAAAACCTGATGAACTGTGTATGACAATCTTGGAGAATATTCCTTCTTTGAAATCTGCCCTGAGGTGCAGTGTCTCTAATTCTAGTCTAAATCTAATTCTGAAGTTGGCCCTTCTTTAAGCATGGGAACGCGCCAGACAACCTCCAAAGGTCCCAGCCTAAATTATTTAATGATTCTGTTGGGTTTAAAATATTCTACAGTGTGTTACTGCAAAGTATTTTTGTGCCCGTCGAAGACCTGCTGATCCTAAAAATGTTGTTGCTTTGGCAGCTGATCAGCACAGAGGTTTCGGAGCAACTTTTGGATTGAGCCATTATGCTTGACATCTGCATCACCTCAGGCTAACACGAATGAACAAACACTAAAAAAGCAACGGTTCACTTTCTCACTGAAATCAACAGTTCATGGAATTATCCCAAAGAGGGACACAGCACATACATGAGAGAAAACGTGCTGTTGTGTATCTACAATGATTACTCTGGAAACTTCAGTACTAGTGCTTCATTATCTGAGCTCATTTTGAGTACAAGGAAGGGAGAGTTAGACAGCTGTACTCCTTTCTTGAAAGAATAGATATGATTTCAAGGGAATATGTAATGCAGTTGTATGAAGCTGTGAGTGTCCAGACACTGCAGAGGTCAAAGCACCCTCTGCAGTCAGCTCAGCTTTACCATAGAAAAGTTTTCTGCCTGTCATTTAGGTGTTTATCAGGCTGGCTTGCCTTCTTTCTTCACTGCCCTCTCTCTCCTCTTCTCTCCCCTTTTCACTTATTCCAAAATACTTTGTCATACCTAGGAATTGTCAGTAGAACATAGTGGGAATGTGGATTCATATACCTGATTTCTGTAACTTCCTTGAAAAGGAATGAGTCATAATGTATAAATGAGTATTCTGTTCTCTTCTAGAGAATGAACACTGTTATGGCACTCAGAGGAGTGAAACCATGATTATTTCTAAGCAGTATCCTCTTCCTTTTCAGTCACCCAGTACCTGCTAGATTCCCTCCCTTATGTAAACCTTTGCGCAAGATGGTATGTATGTCTCATTTTTTGAGATGGACAGTGCCCCAAACCTCCTTATGTGCAAGAACAATCATAGATCCAAAAATTTTTGGAGTTTTTATTTTTCAATCTAAAAGACAACTGGCTAACTATATTCACTATTTTCACTGATTTTTAATGAAATAAAATTGCTAACACTAACAAAACTTCAGTATCATTTTATTAGGAGAAATAGAAATTTGATGGTTAAGGCTTATCCTTGATGGACGTAAAATTTAGCAACTTTATCCACCTGCTGGTGAGTTAGGACCAGGCAGTCAAATGGTGCTGTCACATCAGAGAAAACAGAGACAATTAACAGAGATTTGAAAAGGTCAACAGAGGAAATCTGGAAATAAAGGACTGAGTATTTAAAAGACTGGTCAAGGCTTTATTGGCTTAAGAAGATAGAAGTGGCTGTAAGCGTGCAAGTGCCTCATCTTTGGTTTCTGGCTGCGTTTTCTTCTGTGAATGTTTTTACTCTTCAAGGAATTCCTGGTTCTCTTTCCAAAGGTCCAGTTCCTTCTTCCAAAAGCCCAGCCTAATTGTCCATTGGTCTAGATCCTCTCCCCAGACCTCCACTTCCTCCATTAGTAGAGTCTTGCCATTGGTCCAAAGGGTCATGTTTTTTTTCCAGAGTGTGATATTCTTTTCCCAGGCAACTTTATTCTTGTCTTGGAAGGCTGGGATCATATCCCTGGTTTTTTCCCATAATGACTTGTTATTTTCTCTCCCGACCTCTTTCCATTTCTTAAGGCTCTGGTTTTCTTCCAGGAATGTTATAGCCTTCTCTTGTAAATCTGTGATTAGCTGGCTTGCCATATTCTTGAACTGAACCATTAGCTTGTAACCAAAGAAGAGAGATGATCTAGCAAATTGGGAAACTCTGAAGTACCACCTTGAAAGTGACATGACCACAGGCCAGTTTGTGATGCGAAGATCCTATAATGACAATTACAAAACTGAGTTAAAAGACAAAACCATAATCCCATCAATGAATTTGCAGCATAGAAAATAATTACATAAGTCTGTTATCAAATTTATTTTATTGCAACCTCTGTATAAACTCAGAAGAAATATAGTGCTATATTTCAATTGCTGAAATCAAATAAGGACTGGAAAAGTACAAAGTAGCCACAGTAATCATTGGAATTTTGTATTCATTCTATGTCCTTTCTATAGACACCTACTACAAGTTTAAAGCTTAATTTTTCTTAGGGTAGGAAAAAAGAGAACTTTGAAGGACAACTTTGATGAAAATTTTCCATGGTGCCTTGCTATTAGTCCTCCATCAAATCCGAAAAAGTCAGACTAAGATGTAATGATAGTTTTCTTTAGTGACAGAAAATAGTCTGCTTTTTTAGTTGATTTGTTGTCATGGTTGCCCTCATGATGTGAAACATATAATTTATAAAGGGAATGAGAATTACTTTCGGCGTAGTTCCATAGTGTCAGTATTGTTGTATCAGCATATATCTAAAGAATACACTTTTGTTTAAGTAGGATTTAGGGCTTGATGTAGGAATTACTAGATGAAATTTTTATGGCTCATCATAAATGGGCCAGTTTAGAGGATAACAGTGTTTCTGCCCTTCAAGTGCATGGGTACCCACAGCTGGTATGGTGTTAGTAAAAGGAAACCCACTTGCAACAAGCAAATAAACCTCCCAGGAAGCCTCAGGCATTTCTGTTCTGTAAGCTGTCAGTAAAAAGCCTGAGAAAGTGTCCTTTGATTCGCATAAACTTTGTATGCACTGTTAGCTGGAGCTGGACATGCAAACAAGTTTGGAATTGGTGGTGGAAACAGAAAAGAAAGAAAAGGAAATGAAGCCAGACCTTTGAGAGGTGCAGGCTGCAAAAATTAGAAAATAGATATTCTCCTTCAAATAGAATTACATATTTTCTCTCAGAAGTGCACTTTGTCTTGCCTCTGTGTTTTCAGGTATTGCTCTCCTGATTTATATTCCCTTTTTCTGTGAGTCACTTTTTACCTGTCATACCAGTAGCTTCTTCTGCAAGAATACTTGCAGTCCCTGTGACAAAAAGGTCAGTAACAGAGAAAATGTCTCCTGTTTTGCTTTTAACATACCTTGGATACCCGAAAAGTCAGAGGAGAACACATCAGTACCCCTCCTTTCCTTACGTCTCCTTTTCTACCCTCATGTACATCCCAGTCCCATCCCCATCTCAGCACCTCTGCAACTGTTTCATGAGGTCTTTTATAGGCTTTTAATATGAAGGAAGTTCTCCAAACTCGTAATGCAAACTCACTTGTGTGCTCCCTTGCAGCCAGCTCTGTGTATCTGGTGCTGACAGAACTAAGGAACTGTTGCGTCATGTCAGCTATAGTGATGTCATACCTCAGGCTGGTGATGCCAGTGCCCCATTACTGAATATGCCTGTGGTGGCTCCCAGGATGGGGCATAGCTGTGAGAGGAGGAGTGGCTCTGGGGGAAGTCAACAGTCCCTTCTCGCCACTTTTTCTGTTGATGTAGGCGGTGCCGGAGGGCGGCCTGTTTGCCCTGACTGTTTTAGGTTGGTTACATGCACAGTTTTCATCCTCACTGACACAGGCCTTGAAGTCCAGATGCAAATTTTCCAGGGGGTTGGCGTAATTGGAAATATGTTTCTTCTGAAATAACCTACAGCTTGATCAGATCTCACAAGTGACCTTAGTCGGCTGTCTTCTTCCTTACCTTATTCTGGGATGTTGAGGGGATTTCCCTGTATAATGCAGCAATACTAAAGAAGAGATACACAACCTGCAAACTGTGAAACGATTGCACTTTTTAGGACCTGGAGGCAACTGCACAGAATATCAAGGACACATTTAGATCAAGAAAAATAAGAGGATAATATAATAATAAAATAGATGTAGGCAAGATTAGTACAATCTGTTTCATTTGAAAGTACTCACAAGAAGCATGGCACTGGGATTCGTGTGGGATATACTCAGGAAGCAAAACTGTCAGAGGTTATTTTTTAGACAGAAAGAGCCTGAGAGGCGGAGAGAGCTCAGGAGCTGGAAATGGTGGAGCTGACACTGTCCCCTCCTTCTCTAATGCTGTGTGTACAGGAGTTCTCTCTTGGCACTGCCTTTCAAGAAGATCACAGGCTCCAGGTCTGTGCTTTCTCTGACTGACTCAGCTTCTGACCTCAGGGTGAACAGGGACGTGTTCGTTCAACTCTTGTTTTACTGACCCCAACTTCAGCAGCGACACAGGTATTTTCTGATGCCCTTTGAATGCTCTGGAGGTGGGGAGGTTTGCTGTGCTCCCCGCCTTGTGCCACAGAAACGAGCACCAGCAGCCCCCAAAAAATTGATATTTATTTTACTTAGGAATCTTTGCTCTTGTGTTGTGACAGGGAAATGGGGGTAATTACAGGCTTGTTATGTTGCTTTTATAGATGAAAAATTAGTGAGGGCTATCTTTGATATATGAGCTTGGTTTGGCCACCAGGATACGCATTTTCCCCTGAATTAAGTGCTTTCTAGTGCAGTGTGCTAATGCAGTGCTATGCCACTCTGAGGGACAGCAGCTTGAACCACTGAAAGAACAAAATCACTCTCCATAGACATCTCAAATTGCACTGTAAAAATGGCATTACTTGCTCTCCAGTTATTTCTCTAAGTCACCACCTATTTTGCTATTTTTCCCTACAGGGTCATTATTGGCTTTCTTACAATACATAAAAGCCATCAAGAAAACACAGTATGTGTATGATTACATTAAGACCTTCAGATTAATGGACAGTTTTATTCAGTATCCTTCAGAAAAGAATGAATTCAAATGCATCCTTACATAAGATCATCTGCACCTCTCCCAGTGCTGACGGGTGGTTCCCACGCAGGTTCTCCCTGCTCAGATCCCAGGACATCTCTCCCCATTCCCTGTGTAGTTATTTATAGCTGTGCAAATGAATACAAAAGTATAATGCAGGTTCAAATGCTTTGTATAAGGAATTAAGGTCAATTATCAAGGTAGGCTTTCTGTCATTTAAGTATTGGAGAAACATTGTCACAGACTAACTGTATTTCAAATTTGACAACAAAGAGCTCTCAGCAGATTTTTTTTTTCCCTTCCCTCCCTCTTTCCCTCTGCATTTTCTTTCATGGTGCAAGAATGTGCAGAAAGGGCTTTTCACTGCTGGTTGGCAAAGCTTTTGATGCTCAGATGCTATTCCAGCCCTATGAATCATGTCGTTAGCAAATTTAAGCAAAGAGACTGATTTCTCAGGGCGGTGTTTAAACCTTGGGGCTACACAGCAGTCTTCTCTGCTGTTGGAAGATCTTCTGTTTTCTCTTTTCCTCCTCCTTTGTCTCCTCTGTTCAGATTGTTCTTTATTAAATCCCAGCCCTGTACCTGGTTATTGGTCCAGTCTCCAAAGCACCTCAGTCATAGGCATCTGTGTTTGGTCCTCATGTTACCTGTGCCTGTGAAAAAGGTCTCTGCCAAGAGAAGGGAGAGGCTCAGCTGGGAAATTGAAATGCTGTTCTGGAATCAGTGTGGGAGACTGCATCTCTGTGGGTATGCTCCATGTATTATTTTTACAGTATCTGTCCTAAATACCTAGCTGTCAGACAGTACTTCATCAGCTAGTAAAAGAAGTGTAGTAAAATCTATGAAAAGTTATCAAAATTCCTAACGTGAGCTTGACAAGTGAATTAAAATGTGTGGGCTGACATGTTACCCCCAAACTAATCCTTAAACTCTGGCAAATCTGAACAGTTCACATGCTTTTCTATTGTTTTCTTTTTCTCAGTGAGGATACAATTAAGGTATAAAAGGTGATCACGTTAAGGTCTGACCAATTCACTAATACTCTTAGGTGCCCGAAACAAAAATAGACAACATGGAAACAATACAAAAACTTACAACTTTATTCCATGCACTTCCTACATGATATAACGTCACCTGCAATACGAAAGTGCGTCAGCTGCCTTTACAGTCAACGTCTTTGGAAATGGCCTGACTGCCTATTTAGGCAGAAAGGACCAGACCAATAAAACCCCCCACGCTGCCTCTCCTCCCCAGTGGCCCCTCCTGGCTGAACAGCTGGAGTGCTTTGCTTTCTTCTCCAGGCACTTCATCCCTAGCACTGCACTTCTGCCCAAGCTTGTGACTGCCCAGCTATGTTTAGGCAGTCAGGCAACCTCATTTGGCTACTGCAGGTCCCTGTGCTGCTCCGAAACACCTTCTAATCCATTATAGGTTCTGCCCTGAGCTCCTAGCCCCACTCTATCCTTCCCTCTCTTCCTCTTATAGGACCATTTCTAATTCTCTTTTGACATCTCTGTCCTATTGAGAGTAAGAATTTTTTGGGTTGTTGTTTCTTCCATCTTCCAGCAAGATCCCTGATCAAAAAGTGATATATGTTAGCCAGATGATCATTGAGCTCTAATAATCCCTTGTGCTGTGACCACGCTGTAACTCAGGCAGGCCAGCCCTTCCCACATACGGATGGGCTGCATAGGCAGAAGGACCCAGTGATGTAGTGATTCCTACAGAGAAAAATTTGTAACATCATTCAGAATTTGTAAGCTTTATGCACAGATCCTTCCAGTGACTCACACATGTATGCTGCCTGAAACCAAAGATGTGCTTTGAAAGCTCCTTTTTTGCTTGCAGTGACTTTGGTTTATCAAGGCACTAACACAGCGTTAAAATAAGATGATGTTGCACTGGCTGCTGTGCTGGTTTCCGTACTGCGCGTTTTCTACTCAGAGCAGGAATAACACTGCCTCAGTGCGCTCCGGTCCACCACAAGCATTTCATGACAAAGTACTTTGTCTAGGGCTTCTCAGCATAGCAACATAATGTTCCAAAAGGCATGGTCATAGTCATATTTTATCAGCCAGAGTTATACAACGCTATGTTAAATATTTCAGAAGAAATTAGACGTTAATTCAGTGGCACCGGTCATCTCCTTGTTCTGGTATGTGATTAAAGAGGTGCTGTCAAAGCGGGTAGGCCAGAAATTAACTTAGTTTGACAAGTGTCTCATTTAGTAGCTCTTTTCTTGAATATTCTGCTCCTGCTTCCTTGACTTTTAATTCAATGCTAAGCCAAAATACAAAAGCAACTGACAACAGCTTTCTTCTTGGTCTTGTTTCAAACAGACCTTCAGAAAGATGCAAGCTGCCTGATGGTGATGCATCAGGAAACAAGGTTCGCAGGCAGTTGTTTGCCTCTTAATTTTCCTTGACTGTTATATAGGCTGCTGCCACTTCTCCTCAGCCAGAGGCCGACAGCAGGGCTAGCTTGCAAGTCTGCTTTCGCATTCAGCTCACCGAGCCGGCCCCTTGGCAATGACATCCTCTCAGGTCCTGGCTCCTGTCTCGGCTGGCTGCAAGTGACACCTGTTGAAGATGCTGGCCGAGCACACATAAGCAGAGTGTGCGAAAATCCAGTGAGTGGCACTAGGTGTACATGTTATTTCTGCTTCTTTTAGTTCCTCAGTGTCCCCACTTCTGGAGGAAAGCGAACAATTACATTACTGCTGGAAACAGTGTGACTCAGCCAAAGATTCATAGGAGAAACCACACTGCCCAGGAGAAGAAATTGCTCTGCTTATAATAAAAACTGCTAAAACTAGCTAGCTTTTTCATACGGTCTCCTAAAATACAGCCATCACAGTCCACAATGGGAGGGGATGAGAAAGGAAAGGTGGCTGAAATGGAAAATGCTGAAAGGTCAAAATAAGGTGTTCACATGGAGGGTACATGACGCATTCAGACAGCTAAAGCTCACACTCATTGGAGGCAGGACATAAAAGTTGAGCAGTATTCGCTATTCCCTCTCATGCTCGCAGTAATTGTGATGGGAATCATCAGTGACACTGAGCTAAAACTCTCTTCCTGCAGTCTCATTGTAGATTGTAATCTTGCTCTCTGCTTTGAACGCTGCAAGGAGTCGATGCACACATGGGAGCAGGGCGAGGAGGAAATCCTTGGTCTGAGAGGGAAACTCAGAGCACCAAAGTCAGCGCTGTCGGTGCAGACTTAATTTTCTTGTTTGCAAATGCAGTAAAGCTTAGCTTGGGGTTTCTCGTGATAACCTGTCTCAATTGCAGTTGTGTTGTAAAGCAAATAAAAGTTGTGGTAATCATACAAACTCACTGCTAGGTATCCCAGGCTCCATCTTCTTCCAGAAACAGGCACTAATAGCAGTTCATATGTGGTCATGGCTGTACTTTTGTCCCCTCTGTACACCGTTGATAATACAGCTTTTTGCTTCCTACTATTTTTCATACTGGCAGTGATTACTACATAGCCAGCCAGCACCATTTTCCCCCTATGTATAAATGCTCCTTTTTTTCCAAGATGATAAGCTTGAGAGGTGTCCTATAAAGAAAACTAACACTTGGTTAACTATTCAATTGATGTGCACACCTAGGCTGGCATTTTCAGGGTGAAGCTAATATTGAATGGTATTAAATGGAGGCGGAGAGGAAGAGAACTTCTTTTCTGGACTCACAATAAATGTTCTGCCTCGTATTGTGCTTAAAATAAAAACCGCGAAATCTACTAGTCATCGGGTTAAGACAATTATTATTGCAGATTTGTGCTGTGGCTTATTTGCCTATAAAAATGGTTTTGCTTCTTGCATTACACTGTGTTGCTTGCTCAGCTCTGAGAAGCAAGATAAAGTGCCTGTTTCTCCTGTCCTTTATGGATATTGCTGCATGGATGTATTTCTTAATGGGATTGCTGGGGAATTTTTTTGAGGGTGGGTGTGCTGTTTGATCGATTTTTCTAAAGGGGGACAAGGCACTTCCCAGTGGTGAGACTGAATTCCAGTGGATCAGAGCGTGTTCTCCCATGTTCCTGAAGCTGTTTCTCTGTTCTTCTCTGACTCCTATTTCTTCTCATCCATGTAGATTGCTTTTCAAGTCTTTGGTGCTCAACATGAAGACAAGAATATAACTGAGCAAGTCTGGGACTAGACAACTGAACAATTCTATACCTCTTGGGTATAAAACAGGCATACTAACACTTAGTTTTCTAATTCCTTTGAAGCTTGCTATTCACTTATCCTTTACAAATACATTGGGATAGGAATATACTCGCTATTTTTAAGGTTACATGGTATTTCCAATGTTTAAATATAATTAATTTACACTAAGATTTCCCATCCTAGATGTCTGCCTCTGTCTTTTTTGTGTGCTGTGTTTTCAAACATTTCAGTTGAAATGATCAAACCGATTTTAGAAGAAATGCTAGGAAAAATATGTTGCATGGGGGGTTTGTTACTTCATTTCCTTTGACTATTTTGCTTGCAAAAACCTGCATCCCACTCCACTAGCCCACTGTACATTGCCCACGTCACCGTCCTTGTGTTTGCCCAAAACTCACTGTTCTTTTCTTAAAAACTTGCTTGGCAGAATGAATACATATTCTACCTGCTTTATTCTAAAGCAAAGTCATGTTTTGTGACAGACTACTTAGGAGTTACTGCCCATCGCGCTGTTTTTTATCGCTGGTTAAATGCCCTCCAGCTGTTCAAGCAAAATCATGGTATTTGTGTTCATAATAGATTTTAAGTAGTTTATGGCATACATACAATACAATATATTTATGACCTTTTCTGCTTTCTTTTTTTACTTCTTGGCTGGTGTAATTTTCTTGGAATGTAATTATTATCATAAACGTTTTCTTTTCTGTTGCCCTGTTGCTAAGACTATGCTCATAAGTCTCTCTAGTCCATAGGTGGGGATAAGAACACTTCTAATCTTTTGGCTGTAACTCCTAAAATGCTGTCTGGTTCTAAGTATTCAAAAATTCTGCCCTGAAATAATAGAATAATTTTAACTATGGAGAGAGAGGTCCTGAACAACCTGATCTAAGTTCACCTGCTTTGAGTGCACTGTTGGAGTAGAAACTTCTCAAGGTCCCATCCTGCCAAAATTGTTTTATGATACTATGATTGTAATCTT
Organism: Himantopus leucocephalus; assembly: GCA_003993805.1. Classification (NCBI taxonomy): domain Eukaryota; kingdom Metazoa; phylum Chordata; class Aves; order Charadriiformes; family Recurvirostridae; genus Himantopus; species Himantopus leucocephalus. The sequence goes on along the minus strand of RSEF01000014.1, from coordinate 12,992,242 downwards.
TACCTTTGGGCTAACCATCACCGTGTGCCACTGTTCCAAAAAATGTCTTTGCTTGGCCAAAGTGTGTGAATAAAACCACCACAAGGCTGTCAAAACTTCCAGTGAGAGAGCCCAACCTGCACTGAGGTCCACATAGACTTTTTATGTGCAAACTGCCCTGATTTTTCTCTAGCTGGTTATGAATTCTGCAGTGCCAGACAGTCATAAGGCATTACATGAAGAGGAAAAGCTAGGTGGAAGAAGAGATTTCGTTGATGTAACCTGCCACTGCATCTCTTCTGTAGCGCCATGTTCTGGTTTGACACCCCCACTCAAGATCTGGGCAGCATGACTTTATCAGGTGGCAGGTAAGCGGTGTGGAAATTGTGGAAGCCGTGGTCCTGGAAATACAACCTTCGCAGGATTGCGGTGCAGCGGTGGGTGGGAGGGTCCTCAGGGGCTCACCTGCTCCAGCTCAACAGCCATACTGGGGCCCGAGGAACCAGGGCGGCTGTGGGATGCCTCACTGCCATGTGCTGCTGCACCCTACATACAGGCTCCCCCTGTAAAAAGAGACTGAAAACCCCGCCGTGCCTTACTGCCGCCTGAGCCTGCCTAGGGGGTACAAACCGCAGGGCGCTGCCGGGGCTGCCCGCGCCTCTGTGAGGAGCGGGCGGGGCCGCCCCTGCGCGCACGGCCGGTTCCAGAAGGTTCCCGCCCGGCCCCGCCTCAGGGCGCGGCTGAGCGCCTCATGGTCGCCCCTGGTGGTGCCTCCGGGAAAACACCTTCCGGGCAGGGCCAAACCTGCCCGGGCAGCGAGGGCTGAGGAGAGCAGGGTGAGACCCGGCCCCGGGGAGGGCAGGAGGGGCCGCGGGCGCCGGAGCAGGGGCTCCCCGGCAGCCCCGGGGGGCGTCATGGTGGAGCAGGGGAAGAGCGTGAGGAGAAGGAGCGGCAGAGAGGAGCTGTGAGGGGCTGAGCGCAGCCCTATTGCCCCACACCGCTTGGGGTGGGGGAGGTAGAGGAGTTGGGAATGAAGGACTGAGGCTGAGAGCCTGGGAAAGAGGATTTGCTTTAAAGTTTGTCTTTTTGTTTCTCACTGCCTGAATCTGTTTCACCCTGTGACAGTAGTCGGTAAGTGATCTTCCTGTCCGTATCTCCAATAATGCACTTTCTCATTCTGTTTTCTCCTGCTGTCCCGCTGGGTGGGGGGTGGCAGGTGGAGTTGATTGCTGCACATCACCGTCGCACTGCAGTTCCAAAGCCGTGTCAGACAGTCATCCAAAGTAGCCTGAAAATGTCAAGAGCTACAGAACAGCCAGAGCAAGAAGTTTTAAATAATTGCACCCTAGACTGGAAAGCAATATTAGTCTGGCCTGTGCAAAGAGGGAAATGTGAGAACAGGGAAAAGAATAAAACCAAGAAAAAACTGTTGGGTTTTATTTGTTGTACCTTCCACTTGTTGTGTGTATTACTGGGAACAAACTGTCCAGTAAAATGTCATGTGAGTTGTGTTCAGCCATTTTCAAAAACAGCAATGCTTTTTGTCCATGTCTTTGCAAAATTGTATATAACATCTTGAGATAGATAAAATAAGAGCTATATGACGTTGCTAATTCAGGATTAATGATGACTGAAGGACCTTCAGTGAAGAGTCATTTGCTGGACTGGACATTACGCAACTGTTGTGTTTGTGTGTTTGTATCGGTGAGTTCCCGCCAGAAGCTGCTATTGGGGGAGCAGAGGGCTGTGCACTTGTCTTGCTTGTATCCTCAAAACCCCTGATGACAGCATAGTTACTGTACTTTATGGGAAAACTTTGAAATGGAGAACTCTAGTTTTCTATTTTTCACTTCTTTATTGCTACCGCTGCAGTTTTACCTCACTTATAAATTATGCACTGTTTGCCTTCTTGAAATTGTCTGGGTTTTGAGTTTTATGCTTTCCAAATGTTTTTTCTTGCTGCACTGCTTTAGGTCACTTTGTATGGTACGTGACTCTGAGTGCTATTTATGGGGATTTGATTTATTGCCTTATTCTCTCAAATCTAGCCAGTCTATTTATGTATTTTGTTTTGTTCTCTCAGAACCACATTCTCCCCATAAACTAGTCTGACTTGGTTTTGAAAGAAAGTCCTTTCTGAAAAAGATCTACCTCACATATAGTCTTCAGTACCTTTTCAAAAGGGAAGACCAATTCAGCCAAACTGATCTTTCTTACACATTTTTTTCTGCTTTCTGTATTTCAGATAACATTCGAAGATGGTTTGCACCATTTTGGTTTCAAGACTTATTTCCCTGAGTTCTAAAACGTATATTGTACAGCAGTAGATCCGCTCAATTTTTGTACAACAGGTGGCTGACTGCTTAGGTAGGAAAGATTGTAACAACTGGTCAAGAAATGTGGGATTTAGCAGCCTATAGGAAGATGTCTGCTGAGGCTGGCTGATCCAACATAGGACTTATTAGAAACTGAACCCCAGATTGCTGCAAGTTATCTGAAATGGTATTAGACGCTTAGGTTTAAGCAACTGAATATGCCAGTTATCTTGTGTCAGTTTCACTCTCTGAACCAAATTACATAGGCAGAGATTTAATGTGACTGTCTGAGGAGAAAGGGACTCCAATGTATTCCTTTTCCATATCTGCAAACAGTACATTTCCTGCAAGCAGTGGTGGGTGTGCTGCATTTCCATGTTGGTCTGCTGCATGCATTGTCCACAGCTGGACAAGAGTGTGACAGCAACTTAGTGAAGCTCAGGAAATAGAAAATGCAGAAGTAAAATGGAATTATTTTTCTTGCCATCCTCTGTTCCTGACCTAAACGCACTTCGAAGCTGAGGTTTGAGGACGATGTCACCCATGTCTTAAGTGGATGCAATTCTACGGAGGGAATTGTAACTCCAAGGGAGTTGTTTTCATGCAAAGTAGACTTGAATTTAGCCAAGAGGTAACACAACCCTTTGGAAGTAAAACTAGTGGCTGTTTTAAAAACATTTAAAAAATACCCACTACACACTTATTGTGTCTGCTTTAGAATCAACACTGAACAGCTCTTCTAGACTCTAAGATTAAAGTAGAAGGAGTTATGAGCACTGTGTAAGATAATGAACCTCTGTATAAAATACCTGCCTGAGAGAATATGTCTCTACATGTTAATAAGACCAATATGCAGGGACAAACCATCTTGAGTACTTTGTTTTATTTTTGTTCTATGCTTCTTTTTGGGCTCCATGGATGCTCTGATGAGTTCTTACCTGCATTCTGGCTGTGTGGGAGTCAATTCTTCCTCCAAATTGTCTGTTGTTATCCTAGCAGGAGGTTTGCCCAGTACACTGATGTAAATTAATGATTAGACAAGGGTTTCATATAATTTCTGCATTGGATCGTAGCTATGTGGTTTCACAGTTCTTTGAGATTAGCTTTGTACCAGCGTACATCAAATTTAGAGTTGTTGTTCTTGATTTATGGTGAAAAGAAGATGAGAAACAAAGACACTTATAAGTCCTTTGTCATTTAAATGAGCTGGAGAAACATGGCATTTCCATTCTAATCTAACTTCCTCCAGACATACAGTAAGCACTGTGCCTGCCCTGCCTGCCTTGGTGTTAACGAGGGGGAGCAGCAGGATGTTGCAGAAAGGACAGGGGACAAGGCACAGCTGACATGCACTCCGAGTGCTGCTACTGTGGGCAACTTACTTCATCTCTCTGCCTCTATATCTTCTCACATCCTGTGTTCAGATGATAAACTTCAAGGCTGTCTACTGCTATGTAAAGGCAAAGTGTGTAGCTCAGAGGGGGCCTTGACTAAGTTTGAGACTGGTTGTACTGTAGTACAAAACACAGTCATGGTAAAAACACTGCTGGCTTTAGTGTTCTGGCATTGCTCAGCTTGAAGGTTGCCATTTCCTAAGTGCATGGAGAAGGAGTGTGTACAAACTTGGGATGCTATCTCAGAGTATGGGTTATGCTTGGTATCACTGTTTTTTTTTTGTGCATGGCAAAAATATTTAAATCTTAATGCCATGTTGTTGTTCTGTGGGCAGTTGTTTGTGTAGTGGTTTCATTATCCAGCAGCGGAAACAGCCTATTGAGCATAGAATTTGTTTCTAAGGGAATTGTTTCCTGGCCTCTAATCAAGTGGATGGTTTTTAATGCTATAATATCAGATTATTCAGTGTTGTCATATGGGTATTCTGCAATGTTTTTCTATTGTTACAACATCAACATTTCATTAAGCTGAATGTTATTATACAGTTTCAATTATCTGAATCTTGCTTCTGCAGACATTTCTAACACCTCCATGTTAAAGCTAAATGATTAATTTATATCTTTATCTGTTTTATATGAAAGAGAGGAAAGCTCCTAGTTCTAGCCAGGCAGTGAAAAACTGTCCCAAAATATGCCAGAAACGTTACCCTAAACTATGCATATAATCCCCTAGTAGATCTGCTGATTTACCATACGTTTGCATTAGAAGATGTGATTTGAAATTTAGGTACAACTGATAGTAAACATAGCAACTTGAAGAAGTAATATAGCCAGATGACTCATGGAATACCTCTGGGCAAAGCAGCCTGCTTAAGACATAGAAAAAAGATTGAATAGGTTTTTTTAATGATCTAAAAATTACTGGCTGGAATTTAGATCAGATGAATTCTTATTGGTATTCAACACAACTACCACAGACACTGCAGCAATTAGGAAAAGGAAGCAGGCAGCAAAGACAAGGCACTTTCATGTAGATTTTTGTATGCACACTTCAGTCTTGTTTCATTGGAACAGTGACTGTGTCTTAAGATAAACCATACCTAAATGCTAGATCAGGACAGGGATCAATAGAGGAACATACGGATTTGTTAGATACGTTATCACACTTACAGACTCTACTAGTGAGAACACAGGTGCATAGCAAGTGGAGAGAGTAGATAAAAATGATGGCGAGTACTGGCAGTAAAAATGATGGCTAGTACTGGCAGTGACCTCCTGCAGGAAAGGTGTTTGGGAAGCAGTTTGTTGTGCAGTTCCATGCACATCAGTGGAGAGGCTGCTGGAGACCTGGCTGTGTGGGATGAGCATTGGGCAGCTAATTATCTTCGCAGAGATATCTTCTGCCTTTCAGGGCAGAATTTGTGCCATCCAGATGGGCAACTTTGTCTTGCTTGTTCCAAGATAAAGCCAAAGAAGAACCTGGGGCTTTGGGGCCTTGGAGTGGAGGGAGAAACAGTCTGATAGCTACAGCAAGTGAGAGAGGGGCTTTATTCCTGCCCTACTACTGCCATTTGCATTTCCAACACCTAAAAGAGCATTTATATGAAGAAAACTGAACTAATTTTATAACTCAAAGCAAACATATGAGATAGGCTTACTCTGAATTTCACTTCATCAGTTAATAACCGATTGAGACTTTCTCCTTTTTTCTGACTGCTGCTCAGATACCAGATATTTCCTGGTGCACTGTGAATCCCTTTCCAAATCTCACTCAGATATGGCTTTTGTCTTCTTGCCAGTGGTGTCTCTGTAAGTCTTGCTTGAGCTGGTATCTTGTGCAGCCTAAATGTGTGCACTGAATAAGTGTTTCTCCCTGGGAGATGGCCTTGATTTTCATTGTAATTTATGTTTGGATAGCGTGGGGCATTGTGCTGGGTACCAGGGGTATGAGCAACTTTAGATGTTTAGAATAGTTTGCAAAATATCATATCAATTTATGCTGTTTTGAAATAATGCATGTAGCTTAAATATTAAATAACCATTGCAACTCTGATAAAATTTCAGGTTGTTTACTTAATTTGCAAGCAGATCAATATACATGAAGGCAGACTGCAGTGGTGCTCAGGGGATTTAGGCATACTGGTTCCACCTTTTTTTAATTGGATTGGTAATTCAAACTGTTTAGCTGACATGAAAAAAATTCAAACACTTGTTGTGTATACATTATATTGAATACTATGATTTTCATAGTGTTTCAATATAATAAACACTCTTTATGGCTATACTTTGCCTCAGCTCCTACGCATCCATATGACTTCAACCCTGCTTTGAACTGCCATAACATTGTGATCTATGTAGGTTTTTATTCTGAAACTAGTATGTTAAACTTTCACAATAAGAAAGTTAAATCTCAAACAGGTCCTGACAGCTCTATTAATCATATAAAAGCCATGATTTTTGTTATGTGTCTTCACAGAGAATGTTATGGATAAAGAATTGCCTGTTTTAATCTGAATAGTCTTCGCAGAGGAAAAACGGCTCTCTGAGAATAACAGCCTTGAGAATGCAATGGAGCTGTGCTGATGGACTAGAGCAGACAGGCCACTGACAATCAAGGAAAGCAGCAGCAGCTGATCAGAATATTCCCAGGTAACTTTCTACACCACAGGCATTGTAATGGGTTCTTCAGTAGAAATAGGATGAGCTGCTAAACAGGCACACCACTAAAAATGCAAAACTGGTTCTGAAGTCAAGTAGACATTGTCATGTAAGTAGAAATCTTCTTCTTATCCCTGTACAGATTTCAAAATGAATACAAGACAAAAAAGAAAAGGGAAAGGAAAGAATGTGACGCAATGTTTCTTTGATCTATGTCTTAAAGGGAGAACTGATTGACACAGGGCCTACACCCTGTTCCCAGGTTGCTGAAAAGATGTTTGCATAAGTGAAGGGCAGCTCTCATGTTACCTGCTGTCACCTCATGATCATCCTTCATTTCTCACTAGATAAATATATAGCAGACAGTGCACAACCTGCGGAAACAGTCCATCATATTATGGACAAAGTGACCCACTCAGAGATGCTTACTGAATTTAGCATTATTGGAAGATCGTGGAGCTTGGCTCAAGCTATGTTAAAATTGTGTTGATGTTGTTGAAAAACCAATATATTTAAGTGAATATTTTTGCTAGTGTCCCAGGAACTGTGGTGTTAGTAGCAGCCAAGAATAGGTAATGCTATAACCAATTTCCGGTTTTCTTCCTAACTACGCTATAAATGCAAGACTGTTCCTCAGTTTTGGTGAATATTTTGACCAACCTATGAACTTTCCTTATTGTAGTCCCTGGAAGCTTGGAATGCCTTCCACAGAAATGGCTCTAGAAAACAGTGTGCGTGTAATCCTCTGATTTACACAGCAGGGCAGGACTTCAGTGAACTCGGTATCTGAGGATTTTTTTTTTTCTTTCCATAAAGAAATTCAGTATCTTCCACAGAAAAATCCTCCACTATCCTCTTTGTAGAATACACATAACTATGTCATGGCTTATCTTATGTCATGTTACTAAATCCTGTCAGAACAAGTCTTCAGGCATGTTATAGTTACAGCAGCACTGTGGTAACGTTCTTTTAGGCAGAAGGTAACACAAAGCAGGAGATAACCCCTGGGGGTTTACAGGGAGCAAAGCAAGGTGAGAAAGGGTACAGAGGTGAAATGGAGTTGAGGGTATGCTCACACCGTAGGTTGGGGTCAGGATCAAGAAGAGAATTCAGAGATTTTGTTTTCCAGAGTTGTTGTCTTTGGTCTAGACTGTGTTATCTACCTAGTCAAAGACTACCTTCCCCTTAACTCTGCTTATTGTTCTTCTGTGTTTGTGTTTTCCTCCTTGGCTGTATACTGGAGATATACGTCCAAAACCAAAAGAATATATTCAGGTAGCTGCTATGAGCATTAAACATTTATCTGGGGAAATAATGGCCGTTTCAGGTAGCTAGTTTATATAAGAACAGCCCTATAGGTTATAATGAGAAGGAGATGCTTAACCAAGTCTTACAGACTTTGGTATAAATCTGTATTTATCAAATGTTATCCTTGGATTTAAGCAACGACATGTTATGGACTAGTATTTGGCAAAGCTGAGGCTGTCAAAAGGAGTATCGGCATAAATAAGAAAAGCACAGTTTACCAGAAAGGACATCCTTATACAGGGATGTAAAAATTGCAGATTTTTGAAATGTGAGAATTTTTTTTCAGCTAAACTTAGTTAACTAGTTAGTGTAATCGCTGCAGTGAAATCTAATCTTTAATAACAATTACCCACAGAAATACAAAGTACGAAATGCCAACAACATAGCACAGTAGAAAGGGAGGATGGAATGAAATGGGTCAAAGCCACATGTAGTGGTGGTTGTTATGTGAACCTGGTCCCATGGTGCCATGGCTGCTTCTAATTTTCTTCTTAAATCATGAGAACAGCGTGATCTAGTCTCAGGTTACAGAGGAGACTTAACAAAAATTCATATTGAAATCCACTGTATTGGCCTTGTACATGTTCCTGAGGACTAAAGAAAATCAAATGCTATACCAGTGTTAAATAAACAAAAAAGTAAAATAGGGTGGTCAAGATGATTACAGAAGCATTAGATTGGCACTGGCTCAGGAGAAGTCATGGAAATTCTGGCTTAGAATGTAGCCAATAAAGGATTAAAGGACAGTAGCATAAAGTACGTGGTGCTGTACAATGTAAGTCACACCATGATTTTTGATGGTGAGTTTGTTTACTCTAGCTGACCAATGTGAATTTTATGCCAAAAATGAAGTTGGGAGAGGCTCAAAAAAAGAGTTGCAAGAACGATTTTAAGTCTTGAAGACATATCTTGTAGCAACAGTGTGAAGAATTATCTTTGATCATAATCAGTCTGTTTGGTTTATTCAGAAGAAAGCAAAAAGTTTTACTTGTCATCTACAAGAACCCCAGTGGGGGTGCCGTTTCTGATAGCAGTAGGTTCTTTAATCAAGGATAAAAAGACATGTAAGTGGTTAGAATCTGAAGCTAGACAAATTCACGCTAGAAATAAAATGTACATTTTGCAGCCAGGGGAGTTAGGTGCTAGAACGGTCTACCTTAGGTATGGGTGAAGTCAGGAACAACTTAAGACTGAACAGTAGATGTATCTTATGTGATGAAGTTATGGGACTGAGGCAGAAATTGTTGGGTGGGATGTCGCTGCATTATGCAGATAGCCAGGCTACATGTTTATAGTGGTCCTCCTAGAATAGCCCACAGATAGAATAAGCCCGCATTTGTTAAAGATCACAGCAAAGTTGATGGTGTAGACACAGAAGGAGACCACTATGCTGAATTGATTTAAAGGACTGTTGTGTATGCTTGTGCTGCTTAAGACAGAAGAGAGAAAGAGGGAATCCCTGTTTCTCTGCATTGGTATGGAGAATGTGTATATGCAACTTGATTTTATGCTTGAGAAACAAGCTTTGGATTAGATGAGGGGACAAGATGGAAAGATTGCAAAGGTGAGAAGGATCAGTGCAACAGGAAGGATCAGGCTGACTTCTGGCATAGAGCTCTGAAATAGAGAGTGGAGCAGAGAAGAGAGAATTCAACATTTTTGATCAATTTTTATATTTTAAGTTATATTTCAATTGAAATTCTGCTCTGTGGTTGTGCTGGATTTTGGGTGGCTTGTCTTCCAGAATATGCTACAGATACTATGGTACTGGATTCTTATTCAGGAGGAAAATAAACACATAGGGGCTTCCTGGCATTAACCTAAAAACGTTTAAAAGAAACTTTGCCATTACCGTTTACAGCCTTGTGCAGGTAAAGCATTTTGTTTGGTTCATTGATTGGAAGGAGTTTCCATTCTTGCTAACTCAGCTACTTTTATTGTTTAAGTTACAATCTATTGTGAATGAAACACTGTAGTTTGTGCGTTATAGTTCCTTGTCTTTGAGTATAATTGCAATTATGTTCTGTAGTTATAACAAATACTCGGAATGTATTGTAAGAAGCCGGGAGGGAAGGGAAAACCTGCTGCATTGCATTCCAGAGCCTATTCCCAATTCCTAATATAATTTACTGACAATGAATTCTGCAAATTATTCATAAAACAGCAGTAGGCCTCATTTAACAACGTGACAGGGCTGCATGTAGTTAGAAGTATTTTAAAGTGGTTTTTGCCCCTATAGATCAATTGTTCCTGCTATAAATGTTGCTAAAACAACACATACAGTTTCTCATTGTAAAGTGCAGTGCGGCCATCTGAAGTATCTGGCTCTTAGTCTGGGAGTACCTGGTGAATGCTCTAGGTGATTCAGTCTGCAGTGACCTGCTCTGAATATGGCTTATCTCTTTCTTCTCAAGAGTTAGTAAATGTATATAGCTTTGCAGAGACACACCTGGAGCCATGCTCTACCCAGGTTTAATCTAAAGACTGTGCAGAACCATTGTAGGTAACACATTTCATCCAAAGGAGAGTCATCGATAACAAAATTCTATTTACTCATCCCACTATGATGGGAATTGTAATTTCACCAAATCAGCCCGTTTCCCTGATACGCGACAGTAGAAAGTATACCTCACTGGTATGCGCCTAGAAAAGTCTCTCTGCTATCACTTCAATTACAACACTTTGGGTTTTATATGAAATCTTAATTTTGTGACAGTTTTCCAAGGTATTGGAACCCAGTGCCACTGAGATGGTAGTCATTTGCAGTCAAATTTGTCTGAAGTAACTGGTAAATACCAGATGTCTCTCTGAAGGGAACTACTTTGTTAAGTCAGCTTTAAGCTACTTGACAAAGTGACCAGATCACTGGTCCTGGTTCTTTTTGAAGACTAACTCTCCTGACAGGTACTACCAGAGCCCCAGAGTCAGGCAACGCTGATGGAGGCTGAGGGGAGAAATGACAGGGAAGAGGAACTGCTACTTCAAGACCTTTCCATTGCGGAGTTTGAAATGCTAAAAAAACCCCACCCAAAACAAGAACAAAACCCCCCTCTCTAATATTACTATTCCTAATGTTTAAAAGCTTAATTCAAAATTCAGTGAAGTTGAGGGGGATCTTTGTTAACTTCAGTGGGGTTTAGACCACGCTGTGAAGTTTTAACAAATGGCTGTTATGTTCCATTTAGAAAATTATCTCTTTCTTTCTCCCTTTTCAAATTGTTCAAGTTTGCTTTGCCCACAGCATTATTTTGCATGTCATTTGCTTTTCTCTACTGTTTCTACGCCACTGGCCTAACTATAAATGGGACTTAGATTAGCTATATAATTATGTTTTCTGAGTCTATGTTGAACATTAATTCATGTTTACAAATCACAACACCAGAATATGTGCATTTAAGTCAGATAATGCTATACAGACTTAGGAGGTCAGTCCTGTATAAGAGAAATGATAGGTTAAAAGGGTGGGATATTGCTGATATTCTATGCCCAATTCAGCATTTCCTTTCTCAATCCCCGCCTTGTCAAGCCTTTGCAAATGTTAACTACTCAATCACATTATTTTTCAAGATATGGGGAGTAAGACTAGTGTATCAGATGGAAGGAGTGTATCTAATCATAAGCACAGTAGATGCTGAGAGCCAAATTCTCAGGTGAGCTTAAACCAAGAATGGACCGTTAACTTCTGCAGGCTTTGGTGATTTATCTCTCCTGGTGATGAGGTCCAGGCAGTCTCCAAAGTAGAAAAGACAATTTATAAAAAGGGGTGAGATTGCCAAGGGCAGGTCCCTTGTGACTTCTGTTTGACTATTTGTGCACAAATATGCTGTTCCATTGTCCATTTAAAATAACACTTGGAATATACAAGACTCTATTTCCATCCTTGAGATACTGTAAAGAGTAGACCACGTGATTAGAAATGTAAAAATCCAGTTTCTGACAGAGTTTTCTCATAAATGAGTCATATTTGATGAAAGGGGAATTAAAAACAGCAACTTTCATTAGCACTGCAAGTGTTTTCAGTTCATTAAGTCCTTAAAGTAATGCCTGGAGGTTGAAGAAGTCCCTCGTGTTTCCTTGGAATCTCAACAGGTGCTTCTAGAGCCCATTTGGAACCTTATGACGTTCCTGGGGACTAACAAATTAGTATAAATAGACATTTATGGGGGTCGGATTCTGTCCTGCACCTCAGTTCAATGCTCCATCCTCCTAGTCATGGCACTTAAACACATGCTTTGATAGGCTATTGCTTATGCATGTGTTTAAGTGCTTTGATGAAATGGTGCAGATGGGAGGAGAGGAGTGGAAGACAGGAAATTACAGCACAGGTAGAAAGAGGGAAGCAGATAGAAATCTGGTTGTTTGTAGAAAGAGGCAATGAGAAAGAGGCGGTGCTGTATAAGGGAGATTTGTTAATTGGAAAACATGTTGCAAAAATTCCAAGGAGGGAGAGGCTTTAACCAGGCAGGTTTTTCCAGAATCTTTGAGAGGGGCAGGGAGCTCCCCTGAAGTAATTTCTTTTGAATGATTATGTCCGCTGTAATAAGAAAATCTTACTCTTTCAAGCTGAGATGTCTAATTTTTGGACTGGCAAGAATTTCATGAGAACTTTTCATGAAGGTAAAGCTTCTCCTAAAGAAAAAAAAAAGGGGTTTTGAAAGTAAGTTTTCATTCTATGGAAATGAAACTTGTCTAGAACTTCCAGAACTGTTAATAGAGAGTGAAAGCAAACCTTCACTAAGCAGGCACTGGTTGGCAGCTCTTACTTGGCCTGCAAAGACCTTGGCTCACGCAAAGATCCTTGACTTGGGTTTTAAAGCACTCGTGACAGATGGGTACCCTGAATAGCAGGCATAGATTGACCGTGTTTCTGGACTAATGAACATTTAAAACAAGACAGCTTAACAAGAGAAGCTGAAACTGTAGGTCAGGCTAGGGCAGTTGCCTGAGATTCCTGCTTATTTTTAGGTAGGTATGTATTGCCTCTTTTCTCCTTATTTTGATCAAAAAATCCACTCTGGACCATAAGAGATGCTTGCACAAAAATACAACATTTATCTCCACTTTTGCAGAGAAATACTTCTATAGGGGAAAAATGGCATCAAAACAAATTCACCAGTAAAGTTTCTCCCTGCGCATTTATATGCATAACTAGCTCCTCACTGAGTTGTCCATCAACAAACACATAGTAGCACAAAGGCTTGGTAAGGAAACTCATCAAAAAAGAATCCACATTTGGTTTTCTTTACAGCCCTGGCATTCAGTTATGTGCAGCATTCAGCTGTTGTCTTTTTCAACAGAAGCTCTTTCAAGCTGTTGAAAGAGAAACTGTGAGACAGTAAATGCTAACAAAGAACTATCCAACAGTTTCCCATATTGATAGGGAAATCCAGCTGATTTCTGTAAAAAAAGTCTCTTTCTCTCTAGAAGTCTGCCAGCATCAGGGCTTTGGAACTATGTATAGTAACCATTGCTGCAGGAATCCAGCTGGCCTTTAAAGAGGGATTTTAATCTGTAATTTCCTCTCACCTGTGGTGTTGCATGAGTGTGGGAAGGCAAAGAGGCAAGGTGAGCATTCCCCTCCTGTGCTAATGAGGTTGCTTCAGCTGGCATATTAGATGAGCAGAACTAGGGCTCCAGTCCTGTGTCTTTGTGCAACCACTTGCAGTCCAGGCAGTTCCTGTCTTTTTGCAGGCTGTGCAATGTGACCCTTCAAAGAATGTTCTCAAGGTGAGAACTACTCGAGGGCTAAGCCATAAGGCTATCGGTAGGAATAGTAATGTAATTGGGAATCCGGGTGCCCTTGGTATTAAATAACGCTAATACTTTTATCCTGGCATTTGTTGATAGGCAAAACTTCTATTGAGAGATACATACATACCAAATTCTTTCAGCACAGCCTTGCTCATAGAGCACTGAGATATCTCCCTGGCCCTGCCTGTCATCTCTAAGGTACCTTAAATGACTCATCTCACATGTGTCTTACTCAGCTTCCTTACATCTAAAATAAGATTAAATATACCCGTTTCCTTTCTGATAGAGTAGCTAAGAGCTACCAGTAACAAGCACTATGTGAGAGTCACAGATTTCTGTTACCATTGAGGGGGAGAAAAGGCAGTTTCAGGAGAAGGTTGGAGCGCAGCCAGATAGCCTGGGATACAAGGCTGTCCTGATGAAGCAGGCCACCAGTCCATTGCAGTATAGGATGAAGATGAGATAGCCAGAGGAGCCTCTCCAAGTCTTCCTTCCAATGGAAAGGAAGTGCCTCTATTTCCTCGATCCTTGGACAAACTGAGGTACAGTTTCAAGCCCATGAGCCTCTGACATACAGCTTCATCCTAAACATAAGTGAAAGGACTGACGATCAGTTCTGTTAAGAATGAGCCATGTGAAGTACTAGCGTGATCAAAGCCTCTCTTTACTAGTAGAGGTCTTGATGCTTCAGTAAGGCTGACAATGTCTTCTTGTACTTGTGTGACAAAGGAGGAGGAGGGAATAAGACTCTGCAGAGTATTGGAGGGAGGGTGACAACTTATGATGTCTGGCTCTGAGAATGTGCAGTTCCAATGGATGATACAGATCAGCATCTTAGAAAACTTTCAACTGTCTGTTTCCATGGATCTCCGTTCAGTAAAGCACAAAAGCATGCCTTATTTACAGTCAAGTGCTTGTAAATACATGTTGGTAATGCTGATTTACAGTTGTGTTTATAAGTTTTGTGGAAGAAGGCTGAGGAGTTTAAAGCAGACACATAAGTCTGTCTTGTGGTAAGTGGGAGGTGGTAGAAGAGCTCAGTGACAATTAAGCCTCTGCCATGTTTCTCTTGCAATAATGGCTGAAATTCTTTGCATACCGCATATTTCCCAGAGACGTAGTTTGTTACACAGAGCTTCCAGGACAGAAGCGTGGCCCACAAAGAGAAAGGAAGTTTAATTTTACTTTCAGGTAGGCTTCTGTTTTGGGAAGTTTCTTTTTAATTTTTCTTTAACTGCTGTCTTTGGAACTCAAAACTCTTTCCTCTTTGGGACTATAGTCAGACACTTAACACCATATCAGCATCATATTTCTACAGTTGAATACAGCCAGACTCAAAAATCCCTGGCAGGCCAGAATCTTCTGGGCTCAATTAGTGTGAAGTGTAGAACTCAAAAGTTGAGAAGGATGCTCAAATGGAAAGCCCTAGGTGACCTCAAGATACTCTTCTCTAGCAGTTCTGGTTCCTCAGCATCAGTCACAGATGCTCTCTTTTCTTTTAGTTTTTCCCTTATTTTCTTGAGGAAAGTAGTACTCCTCTGAGATGACCATAATACTTTTCATTCTAAAACCTAAGCTCAGTCTCTTTCTTTACATTGTACAACACCAGAGTGTTACATACTGATGCAGTCGGTGACCTGCTGTAACATTAATAAAATATTCAGTGCAGTAGATTGCCCTTGCCTTTCTGAAGGAGAGTAGGAGAGAGACAAGATGGTAAAAAAGAGCTTTACTTGTCTGGTGTGCCCACTTCAAGCCCTCTTGTGATGGGCCACAGTTTCCTATGTTGGGCAACTCCAGAGCAGCTTAAGACCTGAACAGGAGATACAATGCTGCAGTAAAACAGAATGGGGACCCAGAACTGTGGTAGGCATGTTTCCTTCACGTAGTTGCTGCTGTGCCTGCTCTGTTCTGCACTCACAGGTAACAAATCACTTAGAATAAGGAACAGACAGAATCGTGGCTTCCTTTCTTCTCTGCATTCACCTGGAGAATTTATTTGGCACTGAAAGGCATTTTGGCGCCAGTGCTTGAGAGGTGACATTAGAAATGAGATTTCCTTGGGCATGTGGAGGGATTACATCTCTACTCAGGTTATGGCTAAGGAATAACCAGGAGGTAAGTCAGCCAAAAATTGTGTTCCAAATTGCTGCATTTGGATATTCATAGCAGCTTCTTTTTTGGCTGTATCCTCACTACAGCATGAACTGTGAACCATATACTGTAGAATGGGGTGAAAATTACGTAAGACTGGTTGCTACAATGCACACAGACACATTGGACAGTGTAATCAGTCTTTAAAAGCAGTTTTTCTTTCTCTAAGTTCTGGGAATTTTCTAGATTAATTTCTTCTAGATTTTCTGGGAATTTTTGTTTTGCATTCGTTTCTCAAGAGGAGCTGTGTAACCGCTGTAGCTTTCCCTGCTATCAATGCGTTCCTGCATTAAAAATAAGTAAATAAATAAATAAAAAAAATCCAGGTATTTTATCTCAAAGCTTTGACTTTTCAATTCTGAATCAACCTGTGGCAATAGGGATTCATGACCAGTGTACTCTTGTATATGGCCTCAGTCCAGTAAAGCACTTAAGCACATACTTAATTTTAATTTTGAACTAAATGGGGCAGTGAATCACGTGCTCCAGTCTCAAATGAGGTTAAAATTAAAATTAACCATGTGTCTGCTTTCCTGGATGAGGGCTGTGTACACTATTTCAACTTCTTGCCAGCATTTCCATTACTGAGAAATATTAATTCTTTTCACTTTTTACCATATAGTTCTTCATTTTCTTGAGCAGTTTTCTTTGCCTCTTCATCAGATGGATCTTATTGCTGTGAAAACCTATGATATCAATTTGGTGTACACAAACTAATATCAAGATAGAATCACAAGGCAATTGTCCAGTGGAATTTTTTCTCTTTTTGTCCTTTTGAGACTCCTTTAGCTTATTCCCCATCACAGATATGTAAGAATTAAAAGTCAAATTGAAACAGCTAATGCTGCCTCTTGTGATCAAAGAATTTTAAAATCATATTTGCCATATTGAAAATACCCTACAGACCGGAAGGATTTGTGGTGATTTGCAGTTGTCTGATTAGAAGAAAAAAAACAGAAATTAATTTCAGTTCTGCACACAGCATCTTTTGAAAGATGGAGATAAGGTGATGTCATTCCTACATCTTCTGTTGTAAAACATTCAGCTGGAGAATATCAAAATGATCTCTCATCCCCTTTATTAATATGGCACAAACTCCTTGATATCTGTCAGAATAATGGGCTAATGTGCAGAAAGAAATGGAGGGAACATATGTAAGTGGCTGACCAGTCTAGTTGTTTGTTTTTATTTTATTTAAAAAAGTTACTCTGTGCAGGAAGGGCCATGTTTTCAGCTTCTTGTAATGGGCCTAGAGCTTTGGGCCTGTTGATATCTGAGGGATCGAATGCAACATTGAATTGTTTTACTTGTGTAAAGCACATCTAAATTAGTAAAGCTCATATTAGGAGATGTTACTGTATGCAAAGGCCCCAGCAGTAAGGTAGGTTTCCTCTCACAGGTGGCCAGCACTCTTAAGACCCCGTGTGTGCTCGTAGTGAGCACAAACGTTAGCTGACAGGCCAAGAAAGGAAATTTTGAACCTACTTGAGACACCCTCCTAGAGCAGAGCTTAATTACATGGGCAAAGTTGCTGTTTATGTATTTTCATTCATATTTGATAAGAATTAAGAAAATGAAGGCTGGGATTTCTTTAAGGGCTGAAGACCTCTCAGTCAAGTCAAGTGAAAGGTGGTCTTTAATGCTCCAGCCAGCAGCCGTGTTCAGCGCTGAACAACAGGAATTGTTTCGGATATTCTCAGACTCCTACACAAATGTCCAAGGGCTTAATCTTGTAATACATATGTGTAGGCACCTGGGTGAGCCTTTTCCCCACCGTGCTCTCCCACTCTTTTTTTTTTGTCTTTCTCAGATTTTCCTTTGACTTAAGCATCTTTTACCCTCTTTTCCTTTTGATTCTTTGGATTTTGCCTGCATTGTCTTCCTCTTGGCAGTTCCCTGCAGTTTTTTTTCTCATGCTGCTGTGATCCTGTGGTACTGCAGCATACCCTGACTCTTTTGGTGTTTGGGAGGAGAAGGGATGTGTCCACAGACCCCCAGATCCATGCTTTCATCGCCTGCTGCTTGCTCAGACTCTGCTGTGTCACATCCAAGATTCTGCTCTTGAGCAGTGTCTTAATCCTTGTGTGGCTGGCTGTCACCCAACCTGAAGTAGTTTATGCACTGAGAGAGAAGAGGTTTTTCTCTATGAAAAGATTCCTTTATGGCATGACCTAGAGCCATGGGGAACAGGTGAGAAAAATCAGCAAAACCAACCAAATGGAATATCCTGCAAGCTCAAGGTGAACTTGCATCTGCACAAGACTGATTCTTCTCACCCTGCCTAGTGAATGGTGTGTTTTAGCCAGCTCTAAGAAAAAATACAAAGATCAAATAATGGGCAAGATAAGAAATCTAATTTTGTCACAGAAACTAAAAAAAGGTATTTCGTCATTAGAAGCTAATCCCAGCTTCAACTTTGAGCAGGGATTTTTATTTGTGATACAAGTGAAAGTGAATTTGAATCCTGGGAACTCCCAAATTATCATTGCCTGCAAATCTGATGTCGGAGCCTTAATGCTTTCTTAGGACCGGGGGCATATACTTTGTGATAGCACAGCTTCAGTTCCCAGTTTTGTAGGGACTGTACAAACAAAAGACCTCCAGGTTATGCAGTTTAAAGATCACTGGTACCAGAAGAATGCCCTGGCTCTGCCATGGACCTGCTGTCTCCCAGGCACTCTGGAGACTGAGGAGGCAATGCAGGAGCATGCGCTGTCACAGCAGTTCTTAGGAAATCAGACTCTTGCCCTGAGATGGCAAACACCACTTCTGTGAGTCTTGTCTCTGCACATTGCATCCAGACTACATCAAATTAAGCTAAATTATTTCCACTACTAAGCAGATTTCACCAAAGTGCATGGAAGAATGGCTACAAAGACTAATCAGCAGAGAAGGGGGCATGAATTCTGAGGTAAGGAGAAATGACAGCACTGTGTCTGACATGAACTTAGGTTATAAATTTAGAAAAAAAATCCCACGTTTATTATCTTCTTAACAGGGCTGCTGGGACTCCAGCTACTCTGTACTCCAGTGATCACCTGTAATGCTAGATGATGATTTTGTCAATGGTTTGCAGAAATTGGATGTACGTGTTTTTTTTGTTAATGGTTCTCTAGAAGGAAAAGAAGAATATTTATGTAGAAACTGTGATGTGGTTGGCTGTGCTGACAAGAAATAGGTCAATGCTACAAGTGTAACAAGGAAGAGTTACAAAGGTCACTCATTAAGAGATCCATTTTGATTTTAGCCTGGCTAGAAAGAATGTAGGCAGGACTATTAGAATAACAGCCTGGCTTTGGAAATCAGTTTGATAGTGATCATCTGGCAGTATAAATAAAAGTACAAGTATTTTTTTTACTTAGGGAATAAATAGGGAATCATAGAATAACATACTTTTGAAGGAACCTGTGGAAGTCTAGTCCAACTACTTGAAGCAGGCATAATTTCAATGTTAGTTTGGGTATCTCAGGACCTTGTCCGGTAAACTTTTTAAAATCTCCAATGATGGAGACTTCACAGGCTCTCTTGTCAGCCAGTCCCAGTGCTTAAACGTGCTCACCATGAAAAATGTTTTCCTTATATCCAGGTGGAATTTCCCTTGTCGTGGCTTGTGACTGTTGCCTATGCTTTCTCTGCCTGTGTCTGAGAAGACTTTAGCGTTGTCTTCTCTATCATCCCTCCTTTAGGAAGTTGAACATGGTAATAAGACCCCTCTCAAGGCTTCTCTTTTCTATGATGGACGAATGCAGTTCTGTCAGACTTTCCTTGCAGGATAAGTGCTGTACGCCAGCCCCGAACCATCCCTGTGGCATTCTGCTGGCTTCCCCCAATTGGTAGAGATCTCTCTGGAAAAGTGTCATGTAACTTTGAACCTTCACGGAGGAAGTGAAGATAGGTTCTTGATTTAATGCCACTTCAGAAAGATAAAAGTTGGTGTAGCCAAATTCATCCCACCTATCTCTAGGTGGTACCTCCTGGAGGCTATTTCTATGTGTACAGAGACATCTGCAGATTCCTGGTCAGATGCATAGTACGTAGTCCTTTGTTTTATTTTTGTAACAAAAATAAAGGAAACTCATGAATACATACCAGAAATGTTGCACCATAGATTAAACTGTTGGCTGTATTCACTCAGTCCCACAGTCTGGGACCTTAATCTTGTGAGTCCAATACCTGGTGTAAGGGCTTAGTTGTATCTCTATATCATGTCAAACACTATGTGTGCCAAAACTTTGTCTTGGAGTGGAGACGCCACAAAAGATACTTAGTATCCAAAAATTTCTGGTTTGTTGGTTTTAGTTGATTTTTCTCTTTGTCCCAATTAGGTGCAAAAAGAATAAGGAGGATTTTTCTCTTTGTCCCAATTAGGTGCAAAAAGAATAAGGAGATGGTTTCTCTTACGTATTTCTCCTCCTCTTTGTGGTGTATTGATTGCTTTATGCTTGCTTAGAAAGATCAATATTCCATTAGGTAGCAGAGGAATAGCACTATAGCAGAAAACAGCCTGGCTGTTGCCAAAATTGAAAGCTCAGTGTTGAAAGACAAAAGTTTTGTTTGTGTTTGTTTTTTTTTTTTTTTAAAGTGGAATGAAAATCTTCTGGGTAACTGAGCAAATGATCGTGTATTTCTATAGACCTGCTTGTAGGGTGTAGCTGTTATTGTCAAGAGAAATTGTTTAGCCCACCTCCACCAACCCTTCATTAAGTCAAGAAAATACCTGAGAAATGTGCTAAAGGAAACAATTTAGCAAGATGGTACCCAGCAGGAGTTCAATGCAAGAACCACGCGATGTTTAACTTCACTGCTACATAGTGCATGGAGAGCCACAGAGATGTTGTCACACCTAATGCCTGTTTTTTTCCTGAAGCTTGTGTTTCTCTACTGTGAGACTTTTTTGCAAGTAAAGCCGGCAGAGTTAGGCCTTCTTAGTAGCTATTTTCCAGAGTTTTGGAAGGTGTATGTGATACTCTTCTTCTTTCATTTTCTTAATTGCATTTTCATAATGAATAGGAACCTGTATAATCATGTAATTTAGTCATTGTAATTATGATGGGTACAGATATAATTAAAAATCTTTACAATATATCATGAATAAATGCAGGTTTTCTACAATGAAGACATTTTTAAAAATTAGCAAGGGACTTATTTGTGTTTGCAGGTTTGGAGTAAAATGATTTACTACCTAATGGGAGGTATGAACCTATTGATTTGTAGTGCTTCACATATTTAGCAAAAAAATTTAGCCAGGCATTCCTGGAAATTTTTGTTAATATTTCCAAGCCTCAGTAAAGCCCAGACTTCTCCCTGTACAGATGCTGTACCACAGATGTGGGGAGCCCTTAAGAAATTTCATTACTGAGGCTCTGTTTCTCTGACATCCAAAAAAAGAGGCATCAACAAATTTCAGGACTGGCTCCACTGTGTTCTCTAAGGAGTAACACCAGTGATAAGTTTGACTCTTGATGCACAGAAGTTTGCTACATCTGTTTAAATGCTTAAATGGGCCCTGGAAAGACTGAATCCCTGTAAGTCCCTTGTATCAGGTGCATGTTTTAACCTTAGGGCACAGTGGCATCCTTGGTATAACCCCAGAATTCTTCCAGATCATTATTTTTAAGAATGCATTTTTGTAAATATATATATATATATAAAAATTAATAATGAGCTCATTTTTACAGTTAATTTTCTACTAGATGAGAATAAATTCCTTTAGGTATAATACTGAAATTTGACTTAATGTATTTTTTTTTAAAAACCCAAACACACATATTAGAAACAAAGTGCATGATGCACACATAGAGCTTCCCTTTATCATATGCGGGGCATGTTCTGGATGAAAAGATCCCTTGCTCAGTGTACTGTACTCTTCATTATATATATCAGAAAAATCCACAGATATTATGTGGGTTGGATTTTGACTCTAATTTTGAGTTTTCTCCTCAAATAATATCAATGGGGATTATGCAGCTAAATATCTGCACGCTTAATGCCATGAAAGCCTTTATTGTGCTTGAGGGAAAAAATGGGAAAGCAGAAAATTGTTACTCAAGGACATAACATTTGAAATGGCCATAAGCCAATAGAGTAGAAGATGTAGTAAAGCCTGGAGAGTGGTGATTAAAAGTGAATACAGTGATGCTGAGCAGAGTTGTCACTTTCAGTGACATGAAATGGTTTCAGCTGAAGGTGAATACAAATTTATTGCCAAAATAACTTTTTTTTGCTAGTATTTCTAGAAAAAGGCCGCAGCTGACAGGATACTGATGTGGATTGTTTCATTCTCTGGTCATTTGGGGGTTTGGTTTTGATATTTTTTTGGTGGGGAAAAGATATTATGATCTGCCTTTCTAATAAACTATGCTAAATTTTGAGATAAAGTGGGTAGAAATTACAAATTTAGAGGAGGAATTTCTCATACTTTCATAAATTCTCCTCTTCAGTCCTGTTGCTGTTAAAACTTTACCCTTCTCTGGCACAAAGTAATTTCGAGCACTTCTGAGTTACCATTTGGGAGGACACTGGCCAACACTGAGTGGTGATGAGATGACACTGAGGACACGAGGAGAGTGGGATTAGTACTTCATGCAGGATTTGTGAAAGTAATGAATTCATTGGCTGATGCTGTTTGGGAAGGGAATAGTTCTTACCTTGGTTGTTTTCCAGTAAGCAAATAGTAACCAATAACTGCGGGGAGTGGTGGAACATGATCCTAGGTAATATACTAGACTTGATCTGGGAGGATGGACAGAAGGGGAGAATAGCATTTCAGCGATTTGTTGAAGGAAATGCAGACATCTCGCGAACTGCTGTCCTTTCTGCAGCAGACAGGCAGGAGCAAAGAGGCAGAGGGAACATTTAAATCAGCCCTGGCTCTTGAAGCTCTTCCAATAAGATGGCAGGATTTCGCAAAGCTATGAGGTGGGATTTTCCTCAGCAGCTGATTTTTCTTGACAAAACTGTCCATGGGGTCTTGCTGTAGCAGATATTTTGCAGCGGTGTTGTTCCAAGGGGTGAGATTAGCATGCCTGCTGCCAGCATGGGCATAGCAGCAGATGCCTTCCAAACAGGCCAGGCAGCACCTCTGCCAGAATGGCAGTTGGTGACAGAATTTCCTCTCTGTTCTGTGGTCCTTTGGCAAAAAAGATATTTTCTTTTTTTTGCCAAGTTCATCATTGTGAACCTTCCAAATTTTTTTCCAAAGCAACTGGGCTTCAAATTCAAAGCTCATTAACTGTTGAGTTTTGTTACTCTTGCCTTGTGATAAAGAAGAAAAAGAACCTGTTTCAAAAAGCTAAAACAAATGGCATATATCATGAATTAAAAAAAAAATTTAAGAATCTCAGTTGTTTTTAAGTGAAAGCATGAAGCGTACACCTTTCTCTTGCATCTCTTATCCACTGATTTTGTTAAAGGTGAAAGAAGAGACATCATGTCCACTCATTCAAGCACCAGCTGCTAGTTTACAAATCCTTTTTTTTCTTTTTTTCCTTTTTTTTTCTTTTGCCCTCAGAATGGAGGATTGCTGCCCTGATGTAAAAAGTAGGATTATACTAATTGCTCAGTTCAGTGACTTCAGGCTTATGCTTGCACCAGGGAGAGCACTGCTTGGCTTCTGCTTCTGCTTTCAGTCCTGGCTGTTCTGTGTGCAGAGGAGAAACTGCAGCCCTTTGGCTTGGGATCTCAGCTTGTCTTCCTGGTACGGTATTTCCTGGTTTGTGGGCAGACTTCTCCCAGTCATGAGAGTAAGCAAAGAGTAGTCTCAGTTTTCAGTACATAGGAGCCAGTAGTGCCTTCTGACGTTACCCACATTTACATGTGCGACAGAGTCCTGATCCAGGGCACTGCCTGTGGCAATACTCTAGGCCTTTTGTCTCTAATTAATCACAGAATATATACGTGAAATTTTTAATAGAAATAAGTTATGCCCTTCAAAGGCACAAATTATTTAAAAGGCTTTTAATACCTTAATCTCTTTTCTGTCTCTTAAATAACTCTTCCAGAGGCCTCTTATCTGTTTCGATGTTGGAGACTTCTAACTTGCATTGGATTTTTTTGTTCCCTGAAGTTGTGATTGCATGTGAGAAAGTGTATCCATGTATTTTCTACATTGTGTGACCTGACAGGAAAACCATAAAATAACCGTGTGGAGAGTGGAGATAATAGATTATTTTTTTTCTTTGAAGGCCTATGTGTAGGCCTTTGTAGGCCTGTAAGGGCCTTTTCAGATTTTCAAAACGGAAGCTGGGCCTTTGAAATGAGGTCATGTCAGTACAAACAGGCGTACGCAGACATTAAATCCCCTGCCCATATTTTTGAGTTGGCTTAATATGAGGAAGCTTTGGTGGTCCAGGGGCCACTCATCTGACTTGTGGCACTGTGCCAGGATGGCTACACTGCCTCACTCACCACTTGCAGCCATTTCCCAGGCAAAGGGTCTTCATTCAGTAAGTTTAGGGAAAAAAGATGCATGTAACTGGTTACTTCAGTGTAAATGACTTTCTTTAAACTCACATTCCAGCTAACCTTATGGGAACTGAAGGTAAGACAGGATGTAGGGAGGCCAGGTGTCCCCATTAGCTGATTCGGCCTAAACCACGACACCAGGAGACTGTATTGTGTGATAGTGAGGAAAGTGGTGAAACGTGGATAGCAAATGGAGAGGATGATTCTACGTGTGGTGGCTGTGGCACCACCACAGGCAAATGATGCCATCAGAGAACATAGATGTGTGTGATTTCAGCACTCTCACAGGAAGATTTAATCCACGGGTTTAAAAATTGAAAGTTACCTGAAAAGTCATTGCAGGAACTTTTTTTTTTTCTGTAAAGGTAATATTTATGTGTAAAAATCACACAGCTAAAATCCAGATTTAAGGTATCCATGGTCATTATTCTCTAAGCATTTGGCAAAGTATTTCCAGAAGGGGCTATAATTAACAATGTTTTAATTCCACCAAGGGGCATTTTTCTGCCTACATTACCATTAAAGTAGTTTTTCTCAGTGCTCCACTGCTTAGGAAAAAACAAACAGTTAAGAAAGGACTAGCCATCAGTGCAGAAAATCAGCAAAGCCCAATTAAAATTATTCCAAAGGGGTATAAATCAGTAGAAACCAATTCTCTTGCATTATTTGAAAACCAGTGGTTTTCCCCATTAATAAAGCGACCAGAACACTGACCCTTTAATGCTGCTGAGCATGGTTCAGATTCCACTGGAGCAAAGTTTATCCTGAAAGCAACCTCCTGAAACCAGAGGCTTTGCACCTGTACTAAACTTGTCCAACTTGGCCTGTAAGCATTGAACAGCATTTATTACATTCATACCTTGCCAAGGTACTAGGTTTTCTTCTGTTCTATTAAACACATCACCAAAAATCCACCCACGAGTACAATTTGTGCACTTACCTAGGACAAAAGCTGTCCTTAGTTTTATAAATCTTTAGTCTTAAAAATAGGTTTCCTGTGGCTGATGAGTGCCAGGGTTTACTTAGCATTTGGAAAGCTGACATTTTACATCATTTATTCTTTCTTTGTTGAAGAAGTAAAATGTTATTTTGGTTTAAATATAAAATGAAATTATTAGGACATGGAACCTGCATAACCACAAGATGGAAGGTAACTCCCACAAGAGTTGGGAGGTTGCTAATGTTTATGAATTAAAATAATTGTTAATGTACAAGCTGTAAAAAGGTATGTTTTAATATTATGACTCAGCCTTCTTAAAAGGACAAGAATGCAGTACTGTTTCTTAGCTTTGCAGAAGAGATGATGGAAGCTTTTTCCCCATTTTCTGAAGTAACTTTCACCAGAAAGGAAAAAAGTTATGGGACCTTTTTAATTCTTTCTAGATGAAAGTTGCCCTGTGCAGGTGGGCAGCATTGGGACTAAATATAGAAGAAAAAAAAAAAAGGGCAAGGATTATGTGAGGATTTCCATTGCACATACGCTTATGGACAGGACTGAAATTCCTATAGGGCATACCAGTAGTTCCACCACTGTTCTTTGGGTGATGGACAAAACACAGACTACTGCCCTGGGAAGCAGACCCTTTTTCAACTATCTTGTTATGGTTTTGGAGAAACATTTCTGGCATATTAGTCATAAATGAAGCTGCTTTTTCAATTTAAAGCCTTAGCAGCCTATTTCAAGGCTTATTTTCCAAATATTGAAATACTGGGGGCAGGAAGGGAGATTGGGTAGAGGAAAGAAGCATAAGAAAAAGAAAAGATGTTTTCATCTAGCAAATGAAACAGCTTTTCCTGTGTACTGTAATAGTGATGGTTCTTTTCAGTGTAGCTGCTGTATGCATGGGGAGATGAGTCAGATTTTAGGTAGCATTCAAAAGTACTGAAGAAAGCCAGTGAAGACACCTGTGTCACCTCAGCTGTACATCTGTGATGCACTTGTATCTACTTACACCAATGGGGTTTGGCTAGAGAAAAGTTCCTTTCCCAGCAAGAAAAAGAGAGTATTAGGAATTTCTGGCAGAAACTCCTATTGCTGAGTCTTTATTCATGTGTGTTACTGCTTATAAATGTGTTTAATTGAATCTAATTTTGCTTGTAAGCTCTCTGGGACTGGGCCTGCCTTTGGTGCAGTGCTTGCGTGGCATTAGCCACTTTTATAAAGTGTCTGTCTGGATGGGAATACAGATGTGATGAAAAGAATATATTCTGGTCCAGGAAACCGCAAAGCTCCATTAAAAGTAGTCATTATGGTCTCTTTGGCCTAGAAATGGCTAGGAATGAAAAAAATATTTCAGATCCAAACATTTTTTTCAATTGATGCTATTTTAGATTACCAGAACTGGGAGTAAAACTAATGCTTTTTAGTGAATTACATTTTCTTGGAAAAAAGTTTTCTCTTCAGTCATCTTTTATTGTACAGTGAAATAGAACAAGTGTCTATAAGCTGGTCTCTTCTTTTTCTCTTTTTACCTTGGGCTGTTTTCTAATATTACTATATTAATATTATTATTAATATTAAACTTTGGGATTACTCCAGTTGGAGGAAGTAGATTTTTATTTTTACCCTTCATAACTTAAAAAAAAAAGTTTAACTTTTCAAAATTGTACTGAATCAGAAGGAAAAAGACAGAAAAAACCTGCAATTAACAGTTTTCCTCTTTTATTCTGTGTGAGAAAAGGACAGAGGAAAAATATAGTAACAAAAAGACAAAAACTAAATGGTCTTTACTGAAACAGTGTGGAAGCAACCAACACTGCTAAAAAGTTTTCAGCTTTAAAAAAGGTCTCATCTTCACAAATAGAAATGTTCAGTAGCTCTGCTTCTAAAGAAAGCCTGAATTGGGTCAGACCAAATTGCCATGTTACAATCAGATTGACTGAAAATTGGATCTAATAAAACATGAGAAATTACATTTTTTAGCTTCATTTGTGCATGGTTGGAGCTTTGACAATGCCAGCAGTAGTAGATGCTTAGGGAAAGAGCAAAAAAAAATAAAGCAAATATGGCTTGCACTCTCCTTGTTATATTCTCCCCTGCTTCTACCAATCAACAATTTAATGACTTCCTGAGCCAGAGGTTGCATCTCTGCTTTGTTGTGTTTAATAAGCATCAATGGGCAACCTCACCTCATAGTTTTCAGAGATCTTCTTTTGAACGCTTATTTTTATTCTCAGCAATACCCTGGGACAATTTTCTATGACAAGAAACAAGTGAACAAGGCATTTGTTTAATTTTTCATAACTGGTCTATACATTTATTTCAAAATGACTGTGTTTGCAATTTACACCAGTCTAGGCTGATAAACCTTCTCTTTGCTACATCTCATCCCTTTGCTCCTACCGCCTCTGCGTTTACTGTTAGTCCTAGGATGCTTTCTACTAAGATAAACCCACTTCTGGGATTCCATCCAATAAAATAGATGTGGACCAAGCAACAGATTGAGTCGAGTGACAACAATGATAACTAGCACCTTTTGAATCAGTGTATTGTGTGCCTTAGGACCTTGCAGTAAACCTGGCATGTATTTTTGTATGCTGCACTTCCCAGCCAAAGCAACGCCTCCCCCACCTTTCTCTCCACAGGAGCTGGAAGCCAAGGTCAGAGTCTCCACCTGACAGTTTTACAGTGCATCAGACAAGCCTGAACTTCAGCTGATGTATTTTGAATTGTTTGTTGGATTAACACAAAGAGAAGGAATGGATATCTTGCAGCCTGGGAAGAACAGTAGTCATACTTAAGGCTGTAGGTTTTTTCTTCTCCAGCATTTATTGATTTAAAGTAATCCTTGCAGGCACAGTCCTTGCATGATCCATTTCTGCACTTGGGAGGGAGAGAGCAGGAGGAGCAGAGAGCTGATACAGGTCACCGGAGTGATCTCTTCACTTACTGGGTTCTGCAGGGCCTATTTGGCCAGCAGATGCTGTTTTGGGCAGTCAAGCCTATGCATTGTCATTCCTGCCAAGGTTCTCAGACTGGAAGTGGCAGTCACGCAAACATCTCCCACCTCACACTTTCCCTGCAGCTTGGCCTCTCTCTTGCTCATTCATAGTTCTCTGCTGTATCCCCTTTCCTCTGTGCCTGCCAGGTGCATCAGACTCACTTGGGACAGAGCTGAGGGTGACTCTGTGCCCCAGCCAGGAGCCATCTTCTCGTTGGCTCCCTGCAGCTTTGCTATGTAATCCCATCTCTTCCCTTTGACTTTACCTGCATCCTCTGCTCTACTGATTTGAAAGCATTCAATTCAATCTGCAAATTGCCTATGGCGTACTAGACCTGAGATGGTTCATCCTGCCTGTGGATGGGGCACGTTGGCACCTTTCATGCTGATCTGCTTTGAGAATTAGCTGTAAGAGGGGGTAAATCAGCTGTTCTGGAATAGACACTGCGTTCTTCTGCAGCTCTGCAGGGTTGTCGCAGCATGGAGCAAGATGGTGTCAGCGGCCAAAATTTACCCCTATATAAAAAGCCCGTGCAGTAGTTCAAATCCTAATTTAATTCTTAGATCAGAATTTTCAGGGTATGGTTTTTTCTGGCCCTCTGCAAATAGGGAGACTCACCTTTAAGTGAATGTGAATTTTTGAGTCAGATGCTCCAAAATTAAATGCCTGCAGATGTCTAAAATGGATGCAGTTTGTATTATATAATGACTTCAGATGATGCTAAACTGATTTTCAAGAAGATGAGAGAGTATGAGGAAGATATTTAGTCAAAAAAAAGAAAACAAAGCTGTGTGGAATATGGTATTCATAAGTCTTTTACCCTTCTGAACTGTTCAAAACTTGCTCAAATTTCATTGTGCATTTTTTTTTTCATTGAGTTATATAGTTACTTGTAATTACAGAGGTATATCAGCATCTGAAGCAGGGAACTGGGGAAGAAACTGAATTAGATTAACTGTTGTTCTTTATTTTGATGTGTTAGCTTCTGTGTTCCTATGATAGAAACCTTTTGTCTTATCCAGCACAAAATCAATACTAGTTCTAAATCACTGCTTCAGAGGACTTGGCAAATACATAATGGAATAGCTATCATTTCTTAAATAATCCAAAGCAAACTGAATTTTCCCATTACTCCTGCATAATCTTTCCAACGTCATTAAAACAAGCAGCTCACTCTGCCACAGGAATTTTCCTCTTTTCTTTGTTTTTAATAAAAGATGATAGGTTAGAGAATAGTTTTTCTTACCTGTTTGCTTTTTGTCTTAAGCACTGTCTCTTTTTAATAAAGTGTTGGAGATAGGCAAATAAAATACCTCATGAGAGTCTTCTACCAGTGATTAACTGAGAAATTAAACATTGTCTATCATTCACACATATTCCTAGATGACCCTTCTCAAAAGCTTTGCAACAGAACCTGAAAGCTTCCTTTCCGAAGCCTTCAAGAGCTTAATGAAGTAGAAATACTTTTTTTCTTCCTGCAAAAGAGGGTGTATCGTATGTTAGAAATTAATTTGGCCCACATTAAGGAGAAAAACCTGTATGACACTGACTGGACCCTGGCATGACACAGAGGATATCTGCGGATACCCCTCTACGACCCTGCTGGTGCAGCTCAAGCCCAACCCACATTACTCCTGTTGTTCTCACTTTGACTTTCTTGTGAGATGGGGCTGTCAATTGTGCTGAACGACAGAGCGGTTTTGTGATGCCTGTAAACATCCACAGAGGACGTAGCCACTGCTTCCACTTCTATGCTCTCAAGTTAGTTCCCCAAAATTGAAAAACTTTAACCCACTGAGCCGTCTTCCCTGGTGGGGAATCTATTCTAACATCCCATGAATCCAGGTCAGGAACAAAAAGTGTCAGAAACATTTACTCTCTCATGTATCTTCCCATGGCAGATCATTGTTTTTATTTTATTAATCACTGCTTTCTGAAAAGTTTAGTTTTTCCTCTTAGTAGCAGTCCTACTGGCTGCCTCTGAACTGCAGATGTACGTGCCCTGCAGTGCGACCCCAGTACTGGGCCCTTGGCTCAGGATATCTGCTAGAGCATACTGTGGCTCCTTCCTTCCATGTTTCAAAGGGAATCAGGCTGAAGAGGGGAGATCGTGCAGGAGAGATCAGGCAGATATTTGGTATGGACTTAAGCAAATGATCCTGAAGCAGGGATGTTCTTTTCCAGCTCTTTGGACATACCCAGCGATTTCATGGTACATGTCTGAAGTGAAGGAAGCTAACGATAGTGAGCCTCCCCATAAGCTGAAAAAAAGAATAAATTAAAAAAAAAGAAAAAAGAACAGAAGTCCTGTAATGCCATCATAAGCATAATGAAGATGATGGACTGTAAGTATAATGTGCATACATTAATTTTATTTTTTTGATTTTTTCAGGATATTTACAGCCTTGAAAACCTTTCTTTCAGCTCTGCAGCTAAAGGTTTGTGTTTCTTGCACAGTATTCAGCATGCTGAATCTCCATTGAAGTGGCAGGATGGCTTGCTCAGAAAAAGGATTAATTTAACCCGTGGACCAAATAAACATGCCCTACTTCTTTTGACCTCTTTCCTGGAAACCAGTCACTCTTACATGGATGTAAGTATGACCATCATGTGAAGAAAAAATGTTTTCTGTCTACATCACCTTTCCATTGCCCCTGCCAAGCCATGCATGACACCACCACAGCTTGTCTCTGACAAGCGGTTGGCAGTTGGATTGCCAAACAAACGTGTTTGACATTCACCATAGTTCTTGTTTAATGCCATTGCTACAGCGGGTAAGGCTTGAGTTGAATCATGTTTGATCAATGAACATTCAGATTTTAGGCATAAACATGTAATTTTGTGTCTGTTACTTCTAGTTGTATCACAATGTTTTTCATAGGAAGTATAGCATTAGCCTGTACGAACTGTATCTTTAAACTGTAACATGATATTATTTAACTTGCCAAGGTTAAGAGCTCTTGGCATTTTCTGCAATGAAAACTCTACAGAGAGTGTCAGTAAGGCATCTTTGTGGCTGCTTGTACTGAGGCAGGCTCTGCCATTAATTTCCTGCCTTTTCTCTCTCCTTACTGAACTCCATTAACTGGAAGAGCGAAAGAGATGCGATGATGGAGATTGCTAGAATGTAGGAATAGCTCAAGTGGAAATACTTAAGTGACGCTCTCTTCTGTGCCTCAAATATTCAGCAAGAGTTTAGGGACTTTGGAAATATTGAGGAGGCAGAATGGCATAAAGGAGCTGTGTTGGAAGGGAAAACTGAATTTAGTAAGTGCAAATATTTCTTAAAATTCTTGAGTGATGGTAATTTTTTTTTTTTTTTATTTCTTTGAGCCTGGTAGATAAGAACCCTAAAAGACACAAAATAAGGTTTCCAAGTTAGATTTGGACTTTATAGGGTGTATGGAAGGAACAAATGAAGGAGTTTACTGACTTCTGCTTTCTCTCCATACTGTGACACATTCCTTACTTGATGCGAACAGAACATCCGCTCCCTGCCCAGTATCCCTCTGCATTTAATTTCGTGCTGCTTCATGTTTTGCAGAGGACTTAAAGTTTTTGCAGTAATATCATCTACTTGAATCTGCTGAACTCTGTTGTGCCAGGTATTGTGGGAATGCAAAAGAAAAATGTGTTCTGTAGTTCAGAGGTAGCAAGCTATATGCCATACAAAAGATACCAGGCTTGGTAGTTAAATTTGGATAAAGAGATGAGCTGGAGGAAGCAGTGAGATAATGTTGTTTAAAATGAGACTAACATTGTGAAAAAGCAGAGTGTAAAGAGGTGTTTGGAGAAGGATAAAAGGTGGATGCAAGGAAGGTCTTCTGGCAGTCTGAGAATTCTGTGGTGGATACTGCTTCTCCATCCGCCACTGTGGCTGTATTGTGAGCTGCTTATGTGCACATCAAGAGGAAAACCATTTCTGTTTGGAGTATGTTTTGTATTTTCTCAATTCTCGTACTATTCATTGTCTGAGATTGCCTAAAATGTCTCTATGTTTTTTTTTTTTTTAAATTACCAAGTTGTCTTACATTTTGTGAGCATCAATTCTTTCCAACTTGTCTTAGTGCTCCAGGGGATACCTCACATCTGTCTTGTCCATCATATTGCAGTTGTAAATGCTCATGTGGTGTTATTTCCCTAGATGTTAAACTGAAAGAGATGGAGTGGTTTCATTTCCTGTTTGTTTTCACCTTGACTTCCCTCTTGAATGCCCTTGGTAGATGTATTCATTAAGGATGCACTCATGAGCAAATATAAATAAATGATATGGAAAGAAATATCCATCCCCTGCTTCTAGAGAACATAGTGTTCCATGTTTTGTACCTGACCTGGCAGGATATTGAAAAAAAGTCTTTTTTTTTTTCATGTTTCATTCAAATGAATATTGGAACCCAGAAAACCTGATTTGTTGGTAGTGTTGTGAAATAAATTCATTAATTTTTTCTGACACTGGTATTTTAATGTATTCTCTTTCTGAAGTATTCATGGAGCCATTAAAAACCTTTTCCTCTTTTAGTTATTCACCAGTATCTTCACTGAAGTGCTTTCAAAGCAATGAGAAAAGGGGTAATGAATAACAGCAAAGAAAACCATTGAGACTCTTTATAGTAAACAATCACACAATGTCACAATCACACAAATTCATAAAAAAAAAGCTCATGCTGAAAATACATAACGAAAAAGCCACGCAAAATCACACAAACAGAATTCCAGCTAGTTGTCCTGTATTATCTTTTAACAGCAGCCTTAGGAAGATTGTTAGTGATATTCTAACTAGTGTGATGAGGAGAGTATAGGTGCCTAGATAAAAGAATAAATAAAATATTTTTATACAACATAAACCACAAGAGCAGCTTTTTTGAGCTCCAAAACTACAGTCATTTGTTCTAATGTGAAAATGATACGTTACCATGCTGAACCTACCAATGGTACTAGATTTCTGACTTCAGCAGATTTGGCCTGAGATACACTGTTTCATTTAGTTTTCAGCTTTTGGAAACTCTCTTTGTTCCTTCATTGTGAACCTCCTCTTGCATAAATCACAGAGCCAAAAGGTGCAGTGGTAGAATGCAAATTTGCTTGTGGTATGGAGAAAGGGTTCACAGTTAAAGAGTGTCAGCTTTTATTACTGTTATTATTAATTACTATTACAATCATGTGTTGACCTACTCCAATCCCTGTTCTACTGTTCGCTGATGTTCATTCTAGAATATCAGAAAACCTGTATCATTTTCAGAGGCTTGTACTGTTATAAATTGATCTTTTTCTTTATACAAAGAGACAGATAGCAAGATCATTCAGAAGTTGTTCCACATTTTTTTTTTTGTGCTGTGTGCACAATGCTTGATTAAAATAGAAGCCTAATCAATTTATTAAGGTTCTATTCAGCAGAAATACTGTATAATAGAGGCATTCTGCTCCTTTTGACCTGCATAGCAGAAATGTAATTGAATAGTCCGTACCAGGGTAAGCATGCACAATAAGCACTGCACAATTTAATGATCTTAACTTGCTGAGGCACTTCTCAATACAGTCTATGACACGTAAATCCAGCTAGTGGAAAAACTGACTTTTTTAGTAAATTTAAGGGTAAAAGCTGCATGGATCTAGTGGAATCAGGATTAGGTCTTTCAGTCACTATAAACTGAAGTTCACGTAGCAAATCCAAGCCCTCTTTAAATGCTGTGGTGATTATTATTATTTTTTTTCCTAAAGAGAGTTAAGCTGAAATTGAATACTGGGAACATTATTTCTCCAATACTGTTTGAAAACTTTAGGTTGCAAAGTATATGCTGAATTATTTTCCTATGTAGAAGATGCCTTAAGATGAAAAAATACATACGAATTTAAAATTGGTTTGTATTCTCAGTTAAAGTTGAAAGATACTTAATAGCATCTCTAAAAAATTGTTAAGATGATGCCTGTTACATAAAATGTAACTATTTGAATCTACATTTCAAATCCAGGGGATACAACAAACATTCCACTGTCATTGGATTGTAAGTGTCTATCTCACTTTCACTTTATAATATTAGGGATGAATTAAATCTAATATAATTCAAGTTTAAACAGAGCTGCACCTTCTCCATAATCTGGAGATAAATAGAAACACTTGACTTGAAAACATGTAGCTCTTTCTACCCTGTGATCAGACAGCCATGCGAATCACTTAAGATGTCTTCTACCATCAGTTATTTGACAAAACTTGGCTATTTATTTCCTTCCACATTTCTCTCTTAACTCATCAGTGATAGAAAACGTTTCTCTGTAATGTGGGTAGTGTTTAAGACTGGAATTTGAAGTGGCATATTATTCCCTATTTTTATGAGTGGTTCAGTTGCAATTGTCTCTTTTGTGGAAGTTCTCAAATCCTTAGGCAGACGGAGAGGAAACTACAAGCTGACCCTAAAGGCACATACCGGGAGCTTGGTGCCTCTCACCACATTTTCAGTTAGTGTCTGTAGGTGTTAACAGTGTGTATGTGGTGTCCCAGGCGCAGCCTTAGCTTACATCGTTCACAGTAATTTAAGTAGGGAAAAGTCTCTGATGGGACCAGATGGCATTGGGCAGTAATGTCTCTTTCTACTCTTCTGTCTGTTCAGCATCTGCTTTGAGCTTGGGACCACCACTGTGGTTCCCAGAAACATAGTCATTAAAGGTAAATACAGTCCATTTTCACTAGTGTGGAAAACAAGACTAGAAAACTGCTTTCTTATACTTCTTAATGTAGTAACAGAACTAGAGGAACAACTCTTAGAGACAAAGGATTTTTTTCTTGTTATTGTTGGAGGAATGTTTAACTCTCAAATGGATTCTTCTGAGTTCCACAATTTATTTCTTACTTATGTAACCTCAATGAAGTCACGACCAGATGAAGGTCTTGTGAGAGTCTTTCTGGGTTCAGCGTACCTAATTAAATGATCCTGTACTGGGGGGCATCTCTGGAAGGGTGGTATCCCCTCAACCCTGTAGCCAACAGCAGGCCATTAATATGCTCTCGTAACTCTGAATCTCTCTCTCACATTACGTCTACAGTCTAAAACCCATCTGAGTATTCAGAGGGGAGACTGAGCTTATGTCATGTTTCAGAATATTAGAGATTTGAGAATCTGTGAGGGTTTTGATGTACCACCAAATCTAAATGCATTCTTCCAGTTTATAGAAGTTCAGGTGCGTTTTCAAGGTCATGTTAACTGTTAAGTAGTTTCTTTAAAGCTATATAATAGCTGATGGAAAAGATGCCTTGCTCCAGAAAGATGTAAAAAGTCTACGTCTTCTGACACTTCCTGTATTTCTAGATCTATTCCTAGATATCCCTAAGTGTCACGGCAGTTGGTAATGATGCTTCAGAGAGCTAAGCACCAGACCCTGGGAACTGCTGCACTCCTTATACATCATGTATTTAGACAAAAAATAAATGGTTATATCATCCCAGGTGGTTGCTTCCACTAATATTCCTTATTGCAGAACCTGGGACCAGAATGAAGTGAAACATGAAGAAACTCTTATTGATAAGATAAAAATGAAGCACATCTTAGACCTTTGGAGGGCTTTGTTCCAAAGACTAAATCAGATGAGCTACACCTGAGTCACGTCCACACAATTTACTGTGAAATTTGGACCCTATATCAACAGACTTTAACATATGATATACATGAGTGTGACCTTTAGACTATTTTTCTAAGTTTGTACATGCTGCAGAGCTGAGCAAACAAAGCATAATATTTACACTCAGCAACTTTTTGAAGATACTTCTATTCTTCTCAAATCTCAATGACACGCATGTTTTTTAGACGAATTAATTTCTGCAGCTTTTACTGTCTAGATTATTCCTGGCTGCAGAATGAAAGCATTGACTTTGACTCAAGAAATCCATAAAGATAGAAGGAATCAATTTAAAAAATAAAGTGCTTGTGAAGGAGATAAGTCTGCTCTAACACTTTGAACTATGTGGGCTTGCAGATCATTACTGCAATGCTTTCTTACTCTGCTAGCACCTCTGCCTTGCTGACATTTTCATGTCAACCTAAACTATAAAAACCCAGTCATGTTTGTTGTTATTATCTATTAAAAATTGGTGCAATATGGCTATACAGCAAGAAGTGTAGACTGATTTTTTTCTTGGCTGATCAAAAGACACGTAAATCAGACACAACTTAACTTCATGATGATTTCTTTTCCATGTATTTTCATCATCCTTTAAGCTGTACTTTTCGTGTTTCAATATAATTTTCACTTTAAAAGCATGAATTAGAAAGGAAAAACTTAAAAAATACAAATTTTAAAATATAGCTATTTCATTTTTTGATTGTAAAATTTACTTTGAAAAAATCCTTCTGCCATGAAGCTGTGTGCCCCAAAGGATTAACCACAGAAATGAAAATAATCATTTTGTTGCAATGGGGTGTTAGTTGGTAAATGTTGTCAAAGCACTCTTGAGACTTTCACAGGGTTATAATGCATATGTTTGTAGAGGAATGATGTTAACAAACCAATGTCCTAGTGCTACATCCAAGGGCTGCTGATAAAGTGCTCTGAATTATTTAAAGTACAAAAGTGTAAAGATGCCTTTTCAGACTCCCCACGGACTCAGATTTGGTGTTATTGCTACTGTTGCTGCTCTTCTTTTGTGTGATTTTTTTCCCAATAGATTATTTCAAAGTACATTTATATTAACTGCATAAATCTCACTGTGCTCCCAGCAGCTGTATTTTATGGTTGCATTATATTTACAGAGGATAAGATTGGGGCACATAGAGGTCGCTGGCTTGACCCTCCTAAAGTAACTTCCATTGAGGTTAAGTTGGCATCACATTCTGAAGGGAGACTATAGGACTCGGTAAGAACAAAGCCACAAATGACTCATATCTATCCCTAAAGCATGAGAACCTAGTCCAATACCCACTTAAGAGAAATACTCCTTGGAGCCTTTTCACAATTAAAACCAGATCACTGTGCTCTTGCTCACTTCTGCAGCAATTAATCCAGGTAACTTCAGAGGGACCACTTGTGACAGAAAATCGTACTCGAGGATTGCTTTCTGGCCCTCACAGGTCCCCCATGGTTGTTTGTATCCAGGCACGGTAATTTGTAGAGGTATCGCAATGTACTACTCTTTTCAGCTGCTGTGTTTCTTTGGAATCACCAATTTCAGAGGCAAAAGGAAAAGGCTGTGTACAGCAAATGCTGGCCTGATGGCTCACGTTGGCTTTTTGTTTGGACTTCTCAATAGAAGAGAAATAGGAAACTGTCATTCCTGAGGTTGTTTCCCTCCAAGGGCTATTTCTGTCTGAGTTACTAATTCTGCCTCTAAAACTACAGGATAGAAAGGTAAATACACATTTGAAATGGTGTCCTGGTTCCGGCAGGGTAGGGTTAATTTTCCCAAGGATCCAGCCTGGGACACAGATACTCCATACTGTGTGAGCTGTGCCAAGTCGATAGGGGGGAGCTGGCTGGGGCAGGGGGCAGGAAGTCGCCACTGGGAGTGGGCTGGGTCTTCCCGGGTCTGGTCAGTGAGCGGTGGTACCGTAATCATGTCTGTACATTCCTCTCTCGGTGTTATTGTTGTTGTTTTCCTCTTTCCTTTGCTGTTCTGCTAAACTGCCTTTATCTCAATCCAGGAGTTTTGCCTTTTTCTTCTGATTTTGCCCCCGCTGTAGGAGAGTTGAGTGAGCGGCTGTGTGGTTCTTTATTGCTGGCTGAAGCCAAACCATGACAAATGGTTAAAATGAACACCTTACGCTATAGGAGCACATTGTCAGCTGATGCAGCCCTCTTAACCTCCTCAGTGACTCCTCCACTGAATCCTTCACTCTTGTTATGTGAGTAGGTATTTGCAAACATGGGAAGGTCTTCAAGTGTTAGCAGTCAGCCTAGCAGCGGCCCCTTATGTATACTTCTGTAATGCTGTCTAAACTCAAGTGCTGGGTAACTGACAGATTTGGCTTCCTTGAGTGTGGATGTGTTTTTAGAATGAGATTCAGATGCGCTGTTATTCCAGGATCCACTTTAGCAAAGCTTGCAACTGTTAAGTGATGTTAATGCAAATGAGTCACGTTATTACCTATATTGTAATAGTGCAGGATGCCCTTCCCATTTGTGGTAACAGTGTGTGTACAGCTATGGACTGTTGCCATCATGAAGAGCTCTCAGCCCAATAACTGAGCCACAACTAGGTTATGAGAGAGCTGGGGTTGTTCATCCTGGAGAAGAGAAGGCTTTGGGGAGGCCTTATTGTGGCTTTCAGTACTTAAAGGGGGCCTTCAGGAAAGATGGGGAGAAACTTTCTAGCAGGACCTGTTGCGATAGGACAAGGGGTTATGGCTTTAAACTACAAGAGGGTAGATTTAGACTGGATATAAGGAAGAAATGTTTTTATGCTGAGGGTGGTGAAACACTGGCCCAGGTTGCCCAGAGAGGTGGTCGATGCCCCATCTGTGGAAACATTCCAGGTCAGGTTGGATGTGGCTCTGAGCAACCTGATCCAGTTGAAGATGTCCCTGCTCATTGCAGGGGAAGTTGGACTAGATGACCTTTAAAGGTCCCTTCCAACCCAAACTATTCTATGATTCTATGATAGGAGAGAGGACCACCAAACACCTGTGTGTGTGTTACATTGTGCCACATCTTCTCTGTTTAGCTGTGCTGGGGAACCCTTCTTCATTCCCTTGGCTTAATCTGTTCTGTGATTAACCAAGCAACATCTCATCTGTATGTGAATAATCACAAACACTGTGAAAGGATGAAAGCCATTGTGCTGGTGTCAAACTCTGATGGGAAGCAATTCTGGAGTGGTTTCCAGAATTGTAATCATTTCAGTCGTTTCAAAAGAGTTTAAAGTAGTTGTTAAAAGGAAAGCGCCTCATCATCCTGGGAAATAGAGACATTCTTGGCCTTCAGTCAGGCATTCTTCTTCAGAGCTAGTGACACATTTATGTGATTATAACGCCAAATGACTTTTCTGTCCTTCTCTGTTTGTATAATAGATGAGATGTGTGTGTTTTATAGGATGGAAGGAATAAGGGAGGATGGGATATTTACATTTCAAATATGGGAAATGGCAAAATTCCCCCCTTACTGAAAAAAACCCAAACCCCACCAAACCCGGGAAAACCAAATTGTGATTTTAACATCAAAGGTGTAAGTCTAAGACAGGTTCTTGCATTAGAATTGGGCAAATGTAGCTGTCCAATTTCTTGGGCAACCTGGGGCACGTCAGTTCCCGTTGGAGCTGTTATGTGCCTGTTTTCTGCTGATTTTCTCAGTCTATTCAAAGGACAGGTAAAGTTATTCTGAAGCCAGCTGAAAAAGGTCCAAAACCTGCCATCAGCTAAACTGGTGGAAATCATATTTGATCAGGTATACCTCATATCTACAGAGAAACTGAGAGCAGAATTTGGCCCATTGTATTTCATAAGCTTAGTGCAATAGTACACATACAGATCTCTTGATGCTCTTGCTGAGTGTTCTGATTGAGTTAAAATCACTCAGAATTAATCATCGTGATTTGTTTCCTTTGCTGTATCTATTTCACAAGTGTTTCTCATTTTCAGAGTAAATATAACACTTCAATTAATTGTTTAATAGCCCCAGCTGTCCCCCCCCAAATTTGTTCAAACAGTTTCATGGGGAAAAAAGAGCTTAAATTTAAGGATTCTGCCATATATGAATTTAAATTTTGATTTATAAACTTGGAAGTCAGTCCCTACCATTTAAAAACATGCATAGTTTTCTTTGTCTTCTCAAAACACCAACTGTGTTATTACTTAGCTGGTCTGCTTTGTCAGTGAGCGCCAGGCTCTGGCTCTGCCGCAGTCCGGGAACTTGCCTTTGCACCTGTCACAGCCCAATCTGGAAAGTGGTGCGTGATAAAGAGTCGGAGTGACGGTCCAAAATTGTTCATGCAGCAACCTTTAAAGGCTTGGAGAGACTTTTCTTTTGTGTTTTAACTGTACAGTTTCAATTCCAAAAGTCCTGTTTTCTACCCCAAATAATTTTCAGCAACAGAAGAAGTCTAAATTTGTAGGTAAACCCTGACGTTCAAGTGCTGAAGTTCCTCAGAGTAAGGCATATTGAAAAGTGGTATCACTGAGAGATTTTCCATTGAATTCGTATTATAAGAGATGGACTGCTCTTTCAAAGTTCAAATGATCTGGAAATACAGAAGAGTTATTGCTGGATTTCTGTTTCTTTTTAACAAGCGTGCCAGCCTGGATGTGGCCCTGGCCAACCTGCTTTAGCTCACCCTGCTTGAGCAGAGGGACTCAGTCTCCAGAGGAGCCTGCCAGCCTCAGCTGTGATGCGGTACTGTGCATTTCAATGAGATTTATACCCTGTTTATGCTTGGCTAGTGGACCAAATAAAATGAATACTCTAGCATAACTTTGTCCTTAAACCATGTATTACAGGTTTATGAGTTAATATAAATAAATGCAAGAGAAAGAATGATTCATCTTTCACCCCTTGAGAAACTGCAATAGCTTACGCTAGATAGACAGTCAGTAGAGAATAAGCTATTTCCCATATTGGTACCTAGTTCTTGGCACTTTTTTTATTAATTCCCTTTACAGTACAGAAACAAATCTTGAAATTTTAAAATGGCACTTTGCTTAGTATGAGAATTAAGCTTCAGTGCTCTTAGGTGGAAATAATTGGTGTAGTTTTATGATACCCAAAACCTAATGAGAACTGCATCTTTTTTCTTTCAGGAAATTTATCTTGTTTTTATCATCAGAACAGTGAAAAATGAGAAAGAGTAAAGATCTACAGTGTCAAAAATATTTCTATATATGTAAGTATATATATATACGTAAATATATATATCTACTGCTAATTAACAATGGTAAAATTATATATTACCAATGTGCTAGTAACTTTCGTAGTGTTTAGACAATACTTCAGGATACATGCTGAAAAAGAGTATGTTCTTAAATGCTCCCTATTAAATGAGTCAAATAAATGAAACTGTTGTTATGTTGCAAAAAATTGCTCATGTCAAGGTCATGAGAGAGAGTATAATAAAAGAATATGAAAAGCTGACTGGATTTTTAGATGCCAAAGTAACTCTTGTATGTGGAGTTACAAACTCAAATGGGACTTGTAGCAGCCACAACACATTCAGTCTCAGTTCTACTAAAGTTTTACTATCAAAACCTTTTCCAATGTAACTAAAATGGTCATATGCCAAAGTGAGTAAGTCACATCCTTCCAATGTAAACATGAGCAACTTATTACAAGTGATTTTGGTTAGATAGTTTGGAGAATGTCTGCAAGTGCTAAATACATCACAGAATGGCCACAGAGCAGTGAGATTTCTCTCTTGTTTTTCATCTTAAGATTTGAGTCCAGAGAATTATGTCACTATATTCACTAAGCTTTACTACTGGTGAAATATCTTCCTGGTTTTTTACTATTTTTTCATGTGCTTGAATGTTTATAGTCCATTTTTCTTCCAGTTGTTGTGGACAGCTACACTTTCTACTACACTGGGACTTCTGTGATCACATTCAGTTAATATTGGATGATCATTTGGCAAAT
Organism: Himantopus leucocephalus; assembly: GCA_003993805.1. Lineage (NCBI taxonomy): Eukaryota > Metazoa > Chordata > Aves > Charadriiformes > Recurvirostridae > Himantopus > Himantopus leucocephalus. Next base: position 12,950,736 of record RSEF01000014.1, on the reverse strand, counting down.
TTGGTGAGGATACTGACTGTAATGCAGTACAAAACTAAAGAAATGAAGCAACAAGTACCCATTCCTATGGCAGTCAAAAGGCTTTCTATTAGGATCCTAGTTTATTCGTAAAACAATTCCTTACTTCCAGTCAGCATCACTGAGTTTATCGTGATGTCCCATCCTACCCTTCCTAATGGACATTTCCATCCACTGATGCCTTTGCAGCAGATGTGTTCTGTCCAAATTAGAAATTTCACATGGAACTGAGCCCAGAGGATCTTTTAACACTATTTAATTCTATTTCAGCTGACACATGTTGAACTGCTTACTCTTCCGACAGCCTATTTTTCCTATCCCATATGTGTGATTTTTCCCTCTTCTTGACAATAGTATATGATTATGCAGGATTTGTGACTAACACCTGTAGTCACTCCTTGTTGAATTGATTTTTCATACAAGTACAGGACAATCGTTTGAAAAGAAAAGCGTTGTCAGTCGACTGGAGTGAAGTCCTGTTGCAGAGTACAGGAAAGCCTTATTTATTTTTTTTTTAATTTGCCTGCATGACTCTCCATTCTAATTCTGGTTTGTATATTTTACTGTCAGAACAAGTCTTAAAATACTATTTTATTTAAGCAACACTAATGACAAACTAAAGCAATATTATTTTACATATGGCAACTAGAAGATCATAAGGCAAAGCTAACCTTTATTGGATTTGTATAAAACATCAATTATGTATAAAATAAGTTTGTATGAGATGTTCTCCCTATTAATTCATCTTTCACTTCAAGCTGAACTAAGGACATTGAATGAGTCTGATTCCCAGTCTTGGTATTTCAGCCAAAAAAAATAGTGGTATGGAAGGTTACTTGCATATGGGGAAGGGCAAGGCCTTTTACTTTTTAAATTTTTGCTACTTTTATAACCTTTTAGGTTGGAAGTTATTCTTGTGTTCATCATCTAAGTTTTAATATAAATAGCCCCATCTTATAGTGCTTCTAGAATAGCCTCTCTTTTCCCTGTCCAGAAAGAAACTTCATTTATAATTGTATCAGTGCATTAATTTTTTGTTGCTTTTTGAATGATTCTAATTGCAAATAGGTCAAGCCTATGTTCCTTCATATGGAGAAGATAATGCAGAAAGGCTGCAAGGCCTGTCCTGCTGCTCTTTATCAATAAAGCAATAAATATTTGAGTAAGATAATTGTGATGTCTCTTTTCCCCTGGACTATGGGATAGCAGCAATCTGTGGTAGATCCAGTGTCCTGGAATAATCTGTTATATTTCAGGTGAATGATGGTGGAGCTGAAGAGAAAGAAGCGAGACACCTGCAGGAGAATACATCAGGCAAAAGAGTAGCTTTTGCTAGAGAGAAGCAGATATGACATGATGTAATGTTGAAAATACCCTACCTAGAGAGTTTCCTGAACAAAAGGTAACTTTCAAATGTGATTGGAGTCACTAATTAGTTGATCTGGTGTTCCATCTGATATTCTATCCTTATCTGCAGAAGCATGTCTAAGAATCCATAGGCTTTCAGAGTAAAACGGAGCTGTATTAAGGCAGCATAACTTTAAAAAAAAAAAAAAAGCTGTATGCTTTCTTCTTGGGTTTGCACACACTATTCTGTCTTCAACCGAGAAAAATTAGGTTTTGCTATGAAGAAAATCAGTGGGATTTTACTGGGTGGTCTTTACTATGTTTAGGTTAGGTTTGACAGGTTTGCGTTCAGTTTCTTGTGGTTTCTTAAGTTAGGTGATTGAAGGATTTATTTGTGAGCTTTATTTCAGACCCATCAGGAATATTTTGAGAACAGTTATTCTTAAGAGATTTTAACTAAAAAATGGTAGAATTGGCTGATCTCTTGCAAGTTCCAGTATGATGTGTTAAAGACTTTTGAGCTTTTTGGCATTATTGAGTCTGAATCCAAACTTGAGCTTTGGCTAATCTTTATTCTGATAGATGAAAAGCAAATTAATGAATTAAGCATCTAAGAATTAAATAAGCATTTTTATATATCTGAGATAAGCATAACACCATTTCTGTATTTTTAGATTTGTCTCAAAAAGGTTTTGTAAATGTAGGAGTTGAAAACATTAGGGATCATGAAGTCTTAATTAGGCATCAAAATTCTTTTCACTTGTTGTAGTGCCAGAGGAGGTTGTTCTGCAAGAAAAGAGAGAAGTTTGCCTGTGAGAACAGGGTTTCATACTATGACAGCAATGACCGCTTGCAACAAGTGAGGTTCAGAAAAATCTTTGTAGGTTCAAGTCATGAGAATACATTGGGGAGGAGGGTCAGTATCACAGTAGAATTGGGTATTTTTTTTGAGGAAAAACAGGCCTGTAGTCTTCACAGCTGTAAATTTGGCCACAGTAGATATGACCTATGTAAATGGTGGACAGTCCCTATTTAAATTAAGAAGGAACCTTTACAAAATATGTAAGTACACAGAATTAGCAGTTTAAAATTTGTGAATCCATTATATTTTCCCTTCAGTGTTAAACCACTGCTCTGACCACTTATTAATTATAACTCTCTAGAGTGTGTCTGAAGTACAATGAGTTTACACAATGTCTGTTGTAGTATGTCCCACCTAATGGTTAGACCTTCGACAATTTTGTAATAAGCATAAATAATAACGCTAATAAATTGAGGCACAGAATTGTTGTATGTCAGAGCATGTTTAGAGTGCAGGCTTACTTGAAGTGTAGCACATATTCTGAAATGACCTGTGTGGCATAGTGAATTTGTTAGGTTATTATGTTAGTCTGCTAACAAAGAAAGTGATTTTTTGTGAAGATGAGTTTTCATTCAGTAGGGAACAGCTTTTTCTAGGTTTTACTAATCAGCACATATAACTAAGCTTAATTTTCTTACTGCTTCCTACAACTAATTACAATGTTTATGTAATCAGTAATTAAATCTAGGGCATCTGTCTTTTGGCACTTATCATTAATTTCTATGGGACTAAGCCACTTGAGACTGTCCATATGTGATCGTAAACTATACGGTGAAGGCCAGAGAGAGGAAATTTATGCTTCTGTAATCTAATTATTTTTTGGGTAGTCCACGATGCATTTTCCCTCACTTCCCTGTCAGCATCCAAATCCACAATAAAATAGAGATTTAGATTCTCTACTTCTGTTGGTTCTAACAGGAAAATTATCTCCAGTGAATAATAAATGTTTCATGTTTGCAAATACTTATTGCCACTCCACGTTTTCTCCTAGAACAGGTAGCCATATAATCCATTGTCACTAAAGGCCCTTCTGAATGAAAAATATAAAATACAGCATTGTATACTGAGGAACCAGTCAGAACTCTTAACTGAAGTGATAAGAAACTTTATAGAACCACTCTGGACAAATTTGTATGTAGTCTGAATCAGCCTACTTCCTCTGAGAAGGTTGTATCCAGCCTGTAGAAAGCAGCGTTTTTGGGTATGTGCTTGACAAACATGGGAGCATACCTGAGTGCAAGTTTCTGAACACCTTTTAATTGTAAATCTCTAGACATAGATAAAGACTTCACCACTTTTTATCATTATTTTCACAACAGCATATTTCTGTGCTATTATTACCCTCAAACTTTATTTTTTTTCATTATAAAGAGGGATAGTTCAAGATAAGAAACAGCAGGTTGCCAACTTTCCAGCAATTTTTTTTTCACACTATTTTTGTCTGCAGAGATGAAAATTACTCCTGTGGAAGTTTTCAAATACAGTTAAGGGAATAGCTTGTCAAAGATTATTTATTCATCTAACAATAGATTTGAGTATTTTACAGGATTTATGAAGTGCCTGAGCAAGTTGGAACTAATAAAGTTTGAGCCTCTAATGTGTTTAGCTTATCTTAAAAATTCTGTGAGATGCTGGTGCAAAATTATAAGAGAATTTTTTACAGATGGACATAAAATATTTTAGACGCAACCATGTTTTCAGAAGTGCCTTAATTGTTTAAATTAGAAATAATCCACCCTAGTATTTAAAACACTGAATATAAATATGCAGAGGAGTATTGTTGCATTTGGGAAGATTTAATGTTGGGAAAGAAACAAGGCTGTAGGGAGAAGTGGCTAATACCATTGAAAAACAGAACAATTTTCCAATCTTTTCATCATATCTCCTTGGTGTGTCTGACAGCCTGTTTGCCTTTTCCAGCGGTATCAACTAGTCTATTAAAATGTATTGCTTCCCTGAGAAAACCTTGTATTTCAACATGAATATCAATCTGTTAGTTATTAAAACAAGAGAGTTTAAAATTGTCCCTTACTTTGTACTGAAAGAAAAAGCTAAAGTGTGAGAAAACGTAGCAAGGGCTCACCTTGGGATTATGTGCAGTGACAGTAACAATAAGTACTTCTTAAAGCAGTGCTACATCTTCCAAAGAACTAACTCTTTTCTCTCTGAAAGAGAGATCAGAAGAGCCTCGGAGTACCATAGTAGCAAACCCCAGCCCCAATTATTATTCTATAGAGACAGAAACTGCAGCTCTTCACTATTGGTGATAAAGGCAGCCAAAGCCCCTTGGGTTTTATGAGAATGCTATTTGATATCCTCGAGCAACCCTGTCTCTAGAGACTGTTTATCAATCCAAGCAGTACTACATGCTGTACTTAGATGCTAGCTAAGTATTCAGGCCAAACTGGCATTTGTGTTAGATAATAATCTGAAAGTTCAGGTCAGTGCTCTCATGAGAATTATGGTTGAGCAGACTGAGGCCAAAGGAGTTCGAATGTAGTGCAACTCGACCTTATTCCTATCAAAGCTGCAGTGGTGGACATGACACACTGGACTCAAGACCCATAGTGACATTTTGCTTTCCCACTGTGCAGTTTTTCTAAGCAAAACGTGAGTGCCTGCAATGACTTCTCAGCAATATCCATGAGATTGCCTCTACATAAGGCAGTGAGCTGCCTCGGTGCTGTAAATCACCTCTTGAGACACCTGTATTTCTTCTTTAATGCAGAGGTAACAGAGGGAGACTAAGTTCCTGACTTAGCTGCCTCATCCGAATACCAAAAGTTATGCTGCAGTTGCTCATGTTTACTTTCAACTTGAATGGAAATGCAAGAGGTTCATTTGGTGAAGGAATGGGAATATATGTCCTGAGCTGGCTCTGTAAGAGTGTTGTAGGTCTTCTTACGGGAGCTAATAGCTAGTTGTATCTCTTGTTTGCATTTGCATACTCTTCAGATCTTACTCACTCTAGCTGAAAGGTTCATTTGTACCAGGTTTTCAATATTTTGTTTTATTCTCCCGAAGGACGGTTTGCCAGTTATGTCATTTCAGTAAATTGCACATGCTTTGCTATATTTTTACCTTCTGTTCCTTTGCTTTTGAAGGCTTAGCTGGAGAGTGAGAGCTGCCAAAATTGCAACTGTGCAGTATTTCCTGGCCTGGCAAGTTTGACATTTCTCCCTTGCTGACAATGCCATGAATAGCTGAATGATAATGTGGTTGTTGCTTTTTAAGTCTTTCTCACACCTGTCTTTGTTCGTCTGCAGAGATTTCATGTTCTCTTTTAAATGACTAAAATGGAAGCATTTCCAAAATAGCAGAAGGAAAACACGCCCACAAAAACTCCTTTCCTTTATACTGCTAAGGTACAGGCCAATTAAAAGTAGCTTTTACTGGAATTGGTCAAAACCCTTAGGCCTGAGTTAGTCTAAAAGCTACTGGAAACCCAAAATCTGGTGGTTTATGTATCATCCCTTCTCTTCCACAGGGAAGACACTGTCAAAACCATACAGTTCAATCCTCTAGTTGAAGCATCAGGGCTCTGTGACATGTTTCTATCTCCTGAGGAATTTACTTGTGCACCTAAATATTTTTCCAGACATGAACACTTTTTCCACCTTCTGAACTTAGTGAGAAAGAACATTGTGGCTTTTTATTTGAATACCAAAGTTACAAGTTGATAGACTGTAGACAGTTATAAATTGAGAAGGAGTTGAGACCACATCTGTTCTTCTCTATTGCCCCATTCCTGCATTGGGTGACTAGAAGAAACCACTGATAATGGCAATATACATCTACAGGTCTCCAGAGTGCCTTGCAGAGGGAGCAAGTGTCTCCTGTGGAGAGCTCTGCACCTCAAAGTGTATGGTAATAATTAAGTTACTGCTAATTAAGTTGAGTAATCCAAAGGCTCAAACACTAACCGGCTAAAACCAGAAATATGAAAAAAGGGAAACGCCTTTTCTGTAACTTTTTGTGTTTTTCATCTCATAATTGCCTAACCTGCACTGAGAATTGCTCTTCGTCACATCTCCTATCTCATTTGTGTTTGTTACTCTTGGATTTCTTTTCCTTGGGGGCAATTTTGTTTGTAGTTGCTGTTTGCTTACAGCATTGGAAATAAAAATAATTCACTGCCTGTCATAAAACAATTTACCTGAGACAAAACAATAACACCACTGAGGCGACTGTATGGTTACATTTCTTGGTAAATATGTGGTTTTTTACTGATTGCTTTTATTTCCTCAATTTCTCTCTCACAGCCGTTGACAGCCTGTAATTCCAGAGGATAAATTCCCTCTTGCTCCAAAGCAGGATACACCAGTTAGACTGATAAAGGCAGTTGTATTAGCAGTGAGTAATATCATAGAACAGGGGCAAACCAACAATCAATAATGGTAATAATCTGTCATTAAAAAATAATTTTAAAATGTCAGCAAAATTCATATTTTGCATTTTTCCCTCCAACTCAAGATTTTTAAAAGCAAGCAACTGAACTCAGTTTGTATGGGGCCCATTTTGATGACATCTGGGAAAGTAATCAGTTTTAGTTTTGTTGCTTTACATATTTTAAAAAGCTCCTGTTGATCTTAACTGTGCTGGCTAACAATTTTCCTCTTCTGGCTTTGTCTTGATTTTTTACGAGTTCTGTCTCTTGAATGATATGTGTTATTGTCAATTGTCCTGTTTTTGTAATTTATTAAGTATTCTTTTCTTATTACTTCATGGATTCTTTCATCTCTATAATGAATCTTTAAAAATTAGTAGGTCTTGATTATTATTTTGTAGCACTTGGAAAAATAATAGCATTGTAACCTGCTCTCACTCATGCTCTTCTGTTAAATTCACACCAACAATCTGTTTTGTAATTGTTTCTAGCTTTCTGGAGCTAGTTCTTCAAAAGCACTGTGGTTTAGACTTTATTCTGCTTGCATATAAGAAATGTAGTAGGATGATTGGTTTTACCTCAACTATCACAATTTTTTAGCTCTAGGAGGAATTAGTCTTTATCTCTCACGGTAAACTTTAATATAGATTTCCTATCACATTGGATGCAGCCCTTTTGATTTAGGAAATTGTCTTCTGGACTAGCGTCAGTCTTTTAAGGTACACATTTCATATTGTAGCCCTGTGTGTTAATGCAACATTTTGCTCTAGGTAGAAACTATAAATTGATATTAAGAACCCAGGCATCCTTTACTTTTTCTGGTTTTATGGTCTGTAAAAAGTGTCATTTATATCCCATCCCATGCCTTATCTGTTATCATACTGAGCATTCAAGATCACTTTAATATTATTTTTCAGTGAATCAGAGAAACGTAATTCTATTTTTTACACAGTTTTCTCAAATGCAAATAACATTTTGGAAACCTCTAGTTTCTCCTTATGAAATGGATACAGAATCTATCCCTCTGGTTGTTCGATAATGCAACATCTTTCTCATATTAGATATTTTTCCGTAATGTCTTCTGTACTTGAGGATAAGAAAGAGTAGCTTATATCTAATAAATGTCAGGCAGAAGATGTGCCAAATTTTCAACAACAAACTGCAGTGAAGTGCACAGCCTAAAAGCTGCAATATATTGCTTGGATTCACAGGCTAGCAAGGACAGCTAGATATTTCCTGATCCTTTTATGGTAACATTTTTGGTTGAAATGAAACTCTTTAGGTTGAACCAGGTACTCGCCATGCTCACTTATCCTCTGATTCCTCAGGCTTTTGTTTATTTACAATGCCCTTGGAATAAGGAAATGTAAGCTGTGAGCTCTCTCATTATACCTTGCTGGAACAAAACCAGTACAGACAATAAATATTAGTCAGTTATTTATGGAGAAAATAAGAAATCATGTCCTCTTCAAAAATCACTTCCCTTTGTAACCAAGAAATGGTGCCACCTTCCAATGCAGTAGAAAAATTTGAAGCTTGGGAATGTGTATTTCTCTTATTGACTTCTCTCCTTAGCAAAGCAGCTCTGTTTACATATGGGAACACAGTTGGTGCTGTACTCCACAGACCGGTAAAGAATGGGGATGGATTTCAGGGTTGCCAGAAGGATATTTGAGGGCTTTTTGAGGATCTGTCTGAATAGCACTGCTCCAAGGGTAGCCCATTTTTTTTTTTTCCTCTGCACATTGTCATTTAAAAATGCATCCTGGTCTGAAAATAACAGATCTTGTTTTTGCAAATTTGGACAGGGATTTGTTTTTTTCTTGGTGCTCTACAGTACTATCACATCCCCACTGTTTTTATTCTTTGCGGTAGACATTTTTAAAATCCAACTTAAAAATAAAATCTCCTGGCTGCCGCAAGGGAGGGATTATCACACATTAATTTGATATGCTTGCTCTGAGTGATTTTGTTGTTTTATTGCTTTTCACAACATTTTAAAATTTCAGTATTCATAACCCATTTTAGAAATTATCATCAGAGGATATTAGTCTTACCCATGAAGGACAAATGATATACATTTTTACAGCTTATTAGGCTCCTAGATTTACCCTGAACATAGACACAAAGTCTGCTTGAAATATTGGCCTCCTACATAGCTACATTCAAATTACTGGGTAGGTGGTCCCACTGGGGTTCCTGTTTTGTACCCTGTAACTATCAAGATTCAGCATGCCAGTGAGGATCCTAATGATAGCTAAGAGTCCTGAAACTTTTGGTTTTCATGGCAACCACACAGTCTGTTGTACAATAACTACTGCTTTGCCACTTGTTTCAAGTTCAGCTTTGAAAACATTTGGCAGTGGAAAAGCATCTTTTTATGTCTTCTCTCTACAGAGCCTGATATTTTTGCCTGATGCGTTTTGTTAGCACACAAGATACATCTCTTTCCATGAAGTTAATTGGCAGGGGGCATTCAGCAATATTAACGGCTATGTGATTAGCTTGCTGTTCATGGCACTATGATAATGAGAGTTTCCTTCAGGTGAACACTGATATGATCCTCAGCTTGCATGCTCTTCACCTCACAGGTTCAGCTGAAGCTCTTGAAGGTTATAGTCAGAGGTGAGAAAAGGTGTAATGTCAGCAAGAAAAATACCCATTAGCTGCAGATATCCAATTAGATATTAGCTAGGTGGGGCTGAACACAGTCATTTGTGGGGGGATACTAAGGGGAGAAGAGGCCTTTCACAAATACTCCTCTCAAAGGTCTGTTGTCTCTCCTAATTGCTCTGGACCACAGTCCCAGAATGGTGCTGGGGCAGGAGCTTCTGATACTGACAGTAAAAATACACAGTCTGGGCTCCCTGACTGTTATCCCGCAAATAGTGCTAATTTATACAGATCCGTTTAAAATATCTAACTTTCATCTGCTACTCCAAGTGGCAATAAGATCTGAGCTGGTGCCTGCAGAAAGCCATGAAAATGACCCAATAACTTTTCATGGGCTTCAGATCAGACCCAGGATATTCATTTTGGCAACAGTCTTTAGGACACGATTCTGCAAAAGCACACAAATGCATGCCTAACTTTAACAACTAAATACGCTCCATCTGAATAGGGATGTTACCTTCAATCGGGGTGTGGCTAATTGTTATGATACTGTTATTAATAAGCAGCAGTCTACTGCACATGTGGCTGTGTGTTGGTAGTCGGTAGAGTGGTGCGTATAGATCCTAAGGTTTTGTAAATGGACTGAGGGGGAACTTTCCACATGAATGGCTTTCTCAGACATGACAGTAACGGGAATGGTTTCAGAAGGGTGACCTACTTCAGCGTGGACCTCAGTATAGTGGAAATTCTTCTTGAGAAATGTAATGACAAGGGAGTTAAGTCTATTTAATTTTTTCTTATTTTTTGCATGCACAACTGTAGCTAATTTATTAAACAGGCAACATCTGGTACATTTCTGTGTCTTTATGGTACCATAAAAATCTCTAAATGACTAAGGAGAAGCTGTTATTAGAACCCCTTTGATCTGGGTAAGGAATTAAAGAGTTTAAGACCAGAGAAAGGCAGTTAGAACATTTAAACTGACCTTCTGGGTATCGCATGAATGTTGCATTTCACTCAGAGGTCACTGTGTAAAACCCAAATATATAAATTACATTATTGAGCTTTCAGGGTGCTGAATGGTGTGCCATGTACAGGAAGCAGATACTCTAACCTCACTGCTGTGTCTGGTAATCAGGTGCAATTTGCTGTGGTAGCCATGAAACATGTTCCCCTGTCACCTGGTTTTGAAGACATACATTGCTAAAAAAATCCAACCAACAAACAAAAACCCCAATGACTGATACAATCCTGGGCTGGTCAACAAACTAGACATCAAGACAGCAGCTTCGCCATGCTCCCTTGTAGCAGATGTTCATCCCATGTGGTGTCTCAGCTCCAGTGGTGGCCAAGCACTGACTATCAGAAAAAAAAGTGAAGGGAAAAAATCGTGGAATAACAACTCCCTTATCTAGTGCCTCTGCACCAGAATATGCTCTTGGCCTTCTGCAGACTGTCCTGCCATGGTGAAGATACACCTGAGTCATTACCACCAATCAATGTCACCTCCAACGAGACATTATTTCTCAGTAAGAGTTCAGTTACTGCTCCATCAGCCTTTAAAGCAGGCTGCAAGTTCTAGTGGTAACTAACTCCTGTAGCTGCCTTTGAATGACTGCCCTTTTGCTTCCTGCACTTGATCTGACTTACACGTTTTCTTTTGTTTTGCTAAAAATAGGTGGTCTAAAGCTTTCAGCAAAATGAAGTGACCTGTTCAGAGATGAACTGCGATGTTAAAGAGTGCATTTGCCTTTTAGCAAACATAATATGCATCAAATCAATTATCTCAGTAAAGGCTAAATAGCATTTTACTGTGCTGACCAGGGAGCTCCAAGCTTCTGTTGTCTCACACAACGTTTTGTTGCTTTGAGAATGGTTTTCTTCATAAAAGAAAACAACACTGATTAGGAGTTGTTTGGAATTAAAATACTCAGCCAGGCTGGTGTTTTGGATGTCAAGTACAATGATAGAACAAGAGCAATTGGAACAGGAAAAGTAATTTTCATTTTCAATGTCTAAATTGAGTGATTAGGAGAGAATTAGGTTGGCATGGACATAACCAAGAAATGTCAATAGGTAACAAATGTCAAGCAAATCACGGTAACACTGTAATTTGGGCTAGTCTTTAAGTATATGTGCTTGCTCTCTCCCTAGCTCCTTCGTTCATAATTTGTAAATAATTGATGGGATGAAGAGACGCAGACAGACCTTAGAAAAATTTGAGGATTCCTGCAGTCTCAAGATTTGGGGTTTCCTGATGAAATAGTCAAAGTATTCATGTGATTCAGGAGGCCAGGTCCCATTCTCCAGGGGAGCACACAAACACAGCTGCTGCTCTGAAAAATACACAGCCTACATTGGTGTGACAGAAAAGGAAGGGAGGGAGCCAGGAGGTGTATAGGGGCTAAAGGGAGATCAGGGCAGAGACAGAAATAGATATAATTTCTATACAGTCCTGTCTTTCAAGACATAAGTTGCAGGATTTATTAAGTGTAGATCCAGATGCATATTTTCAATGTGGAGTTTTAGACCTGCCTCTGTCTGAAGTATTGCCCCACATTCCTGTTTTATTCCCTCTATGAGTGTAGTATGAATGAACAGGAAAGGCAATTTCAGTCTCGGAACATGCTACTCTGTTTATATCTTTGCTTGTTATTTACATGATGTTTTGAACAGCTGCTTTGGGAAGAGGCTTTCATTTATGGAATTTCCCCTAATACTGTCACTTGAAAGTTTGAAGTAATGCTGTAGATATTTTGACAAAAGCTATCAACAGGGGAACTTTGAGTGCCATTCAGTTCCTCTTGTTGTCTCATCTAAGTTTAAAAGAGCCACAGATATAGTTGTTTAACTGCATTTTGGGGGGCTCGGTCCTGGTGTGATGGCTAACCAGGAAGTAGATTTTCCCATTCACAAGCGTAGCGTCTTGGTCACTGTCTCAGTAAATTTCCAGATGAAGTACCTGAAGTAAGTACATGAAGTAAGAGTCAACACAAATCCTGGTGGAACTTCTAAAAGCTCTGACTGGGGAGGAGTCAGACTTTATTGTTTCTGCTTCCTTCACTTTACTTGTCTGCGGTCGCGGGAAAATAGGTACCCTGTCTCCAGGGTCTGGGTTCCCCAGAAAGGGCCACCTCCTGGTATGCATGTCTGTTATTGATTATTGCATATTTTGTTTTGCATTTTCATATGCTTTGTATTTGTCTTTCTAGTATACAGTCATTACCATCAACGTTGACTTTAAATCAATTCCCTGATGTTGACAATGGCTGTAATTGATTTTCAAAAAGCAATTATCTTTGTTGTGGAAAAAGTCCAGATATAATTCACGTTAAACTATACTGAAACCTATAAGCCAAGCCATTGGAAGTCTGAGTGTTTAGCAAGATCAACCCTCCAGTTTTAAGTGTATGTCACTGCAAGATAAAAGACACTTTCACAGAGCCATGAAGTAGAAAATGAAAGCCCAGCAATTAATTTTAGAAGTTTGTTGTGTTGGGAATACACAGATAGATTCACATGTGATTAGATCCTTCCATGTAGAGTGAAATGTCACCCCCCCATAGAACTGAACATCACGTACACACTTTAAGAAGGGCAGGTGAATTTTAAATAAATTAATTTTTCCTCCACTCTGCATTTGCAGGCAGGCTTTGAGGCAGAAATAACAATGTGCACAAAGTGCTGATACCTAATGTTATGGAAGTCGTATATTTTTACACTCTTCTGAGTCCTAAATGTTCCCATTTCCTTATTAAATTATTAGATTCTGTACCTTTCCTGAATGAAAATATTGGCTCTTGAAAGTGACACAATTTCTAAATACTGAGTCTCTAAACATGATAAGCAGCACAATATCGTGGACACAGCAAGAACTATTGGAGTGAATATTGCCACGTGAGGTGCTCATAAAACTGAGGTTGTGTTTTCTCAAATTTTCATGACAGATTAATGAGTTTAATCAGGTAGTTCAGCCCAGTAGCACAGAACTCATGATGACAGTTGTTTAAAATAAGCATACAACCAATGTATAGCTCAGTCCCTCATTACCATACATGCGAATGGCTTATACATATATTTTTTTAGAAAGTCTCAAAGTTGGCAAGTCTGTCTGGAGGAAATCAGCACAGTTTCGTCACTGTTGCCTGGCTTCCTTTAAAAGATCCCAGGCTTCATCCTCTTTTCATTCCAAGCTGCAATTGTACCGTGCTTATCATTTGAAATGTGTTTCAGTGTCATGATCAGCTTGAAACATAGGGTGAGCAGTGAAAAACCTTGTAACTCAATAGCTTTATCTCATGTTTTCATTATATTTCAAGACTTCAAAATATCATATCCAATCATACCCAGATATTTTCAGTTAGGAATAAATTAGTTTTAAAAGATGGTTGTATCTGGGTGGCCCAGTATCCTTTAGAGTAAGACATATTTTGTAAATGTATGTTTTTGTGCAGAAGTAAACTTTAAAATTATTCCCAATGAAAATGGAAAATACTTGTGGGAGAACTTGTGTATAAAGGTCTAAACCTTAGAACTTCCCTTAGCTTACTTCTGAGTAGAGTGTCCAGTGCAGTTACAAAATAAAAATGTGTAGTATCTCACTCTTCCTTTGGAATACAAATTTAAGCTTAATTGCCATCAGAATTAACAGACATGTCTTAAAGTAGATGCAAGGAAGCAAAGAAAACAAACCTATAGGATGTTTAGGATGTTTGTCTTATAACTGATAAATTACCTTTTTTTTTTTTTTCATTTTAAAATTGGTATCTGCATTACTCTAGAGCTTCTGGTGAGCTTATGATTAAACAATGTCCATTTATTTTAGAATGTCAAGATCGGATTAACCTCAAGATGGTGCTAGATGGTTAAGTTGGCTGTCACAACAACTATTGTTTGTCATTTAAATTTTTTGCAGAATGAAAAAGCATTGATAACATGTAATTGGTTAATAACCAATAAGAAAGGATAAAAGGTTCATATTAAAGTGCATCACTATTATAGATTAATGTGTTTATCTACCTAAGCAAGACATGAATTGATTTGAAAAGATATTGATTATATCAATGTCTGAGAATAAAACAGTGCTTGGGAAGAAAGAGAGCGTATATAAAAGTCATCAGAACAACAGTGACAGGAGATATACAATATGCAGTTTGACAGCTTACCTAGTTATTAGAACCAGACAGTCTGCGAGTAATGGGAGTGTCATTCTGGCATGTTAAAGTAATTGAAACTTGCCAGATAAATAGTAAACTCTTAAAGTTCTTGAAGAACTTAAAGAACTATTAACTCTTTCATTCAAAATAAATAATACATAGAAGTATTTTAATTATTCCAAATCAAGCAGTTTCCATGCTAGAAGATGGTTATCCAGGGCATGGCTGTAGTATTTAAGTTATAACAGTGCTATGAAAGTGGTAAAATCCTGCTAGTGGAATCACAGGACTTAGTATACCCATTCTTGGATCAGCAGGGAAATGGGCTGCACTGATGCGTCAGTACCATTATTCTGACAGCTTTCTTAGCACAAGCAGTTGTGCAGGTGATGTAATTGCAGAATAGAAAATGCAGACTGCTGTAGACGTTTTTCCCGTCAGTTACGGCACCAGGTCTAATTTTCTAGTAGAGCCAAACAGTAGCCAGATGGCCAGAAATTCATGTTACAACTTCCTTCCTTGGGAAGCAGTTAAGGGAAAGATTTTCAAAGGAGCCCGTGACAGTGTTGTTAAAGTTTATGGCAAAAAAGATAGTGCTAGGTTTGTATAAACTGCTTATAATTCAATGTGGTGGTCACTAAAACGGACCTACTTTGAAAAAATCTTTTCCCAAGATTTCAAGGGTCTGCTTAAAGATCCTGTTTCCTAGGCACATCTCCTGTGATCGGTGGGTATTGGAAAGCAGGGACTCTCTCTTCCCCACAGCGGGGATTTATGTTGTTCTTTTTGTTTTCTGTCCTTTTGTCTTTTTAATGCTTTTTAATACTTGCTTTTTAGAATCTTTTAGAAAAGCTGCAAAATGGGAACAATTTCTGTGTCAAGTTAATTTATTTTGCACCAGAAAGGCCTTTCAAAAAGATGGCTGTTTAATATATAATCTTATAAATGAATCAGCAAAATAATATGGGGACTTGATGATGTGCAGTGACAGGAGGCTTTTTGTTAAATTTTATTTTATTTTGAATTTTGAATTTACCAGTTTCACAGACATTTGCCTTGATGTCTTCCAAAGTTTTTATAATTGTTTAATGCAAGCAATTGCTAATGAGGAGGCTAAATCAGCCAAGACAACATTACTGAAATGCGAAAAACTCTGGCATTGAAAAGGGCTGCTTGATCTCCTGAAATAATTGGAAATTTGCCACCATTCCTTTGTAACCTTAAAAAAGAAGGTTTTGCAGTCCTTCTCATTTGTAAACCTGGAATGACATAAATGAACACACCACTGCCTATACTGCTCAAAGTCTTAGTTTCTTTATTGTTTATATAATGCATTTCTGGGAGAGAAAGAATCAGCTAAATGTAGTTGTTTGGCTTTATAAAGCAGGGAAATAGACAATAGACTGTGTCCCCTACCCAGAGATTTCTATCAGATAGAGGTAAAAGTATAAATAGCCTAGGAGACAGTGTCCTCTTAAATGATGATCCTAAGGTTAGTGGGGCTTCTTGAGAAGATTTTTCTTGTCTAGACAGTTATAAAGAAACTGGCAGTTGATTTAAGGTTTTATTATAGAGAATGTAATTCTACATCACTCATATTCAGTATTTAAGCAGGAAGGTATTTTATGTATAATTTTAGAAGGCTATTCAGAAGGAAATATCATCCTGGTCAACCCAGCTATCCAAAAATCTATTTTAACAAGTATTTCAAAAAGAAAATAGATGACATTTTTTTAGAACGGGGGGGAAATCAACATACTACGTTTTTTTCATTAGATTAAATTCCAAAGTGACATTCCAGCTGACAGAAGGAGAGAGCCAGTAATAAAATTCATGCTTACATGGTTCAGGATTAATCAAGGGGAGAGCTAGGGTAAGAGTGTTTAGCCAAAAGTCATTTTAAGTCACAAGTACATAAGGATAGATGATTAATAACGTTGTCCACTTTGGGCAATGACTGTGCAGGTCAAATTGCATTTGAACTTAGTCACAAAAGGGTTTAAAAAATAAAAGTACTGAGTGACAATACAATATTTGCTTCCTCTCAAAGCATTGTATATTGATACAGGGAAATGATTACCTTTGGCTTCATAGAGGAATTTAGGAGAAAGTTGTCTATAGATACTGATCCTGACACATGATGCTTCTAGTAACAGTCTCAGAGGTGCAGCTTGCTGAGATGTAGAGGCTGAGTGTTTGCACTGACCTCTGCCACACAAAGATCATAGTCAGCATCTGGATCTCCATATGGAGGATAAAACTTTTTGTATTACAAAAAAGCTTTCCAACAACTATTTTGGCAGGGACAATCATAAAGAGAATATTTGAGCATCTTATTACACTGTTAATATATTCCCATCAGGAAGTTAAACTAATTAACTTCTCTCTTATGCATACCTTGGTGATATTTTTACATTTCCCAGGGCACATAACCAGTCACAAGAAAAGGAAAATGTCACCTTCCAGTAGTCACTCCATAGCGGCGATGGAGGACATTCTTAAAGAAAATAATTTTGTTTGCTATTAAGTTTCTTGATGAGGTAGAACAAGAGATCACAGTCTCACCTGACATCTTTGCTTCAACTTGATGTGTATCTCTTCTTTGTCTATCTTTTTTTAATTTTTACTTCTGTGCGGTCTTCATATCAGTTGCTTATTCTGCTTGTGTTTTTCTGATTGCCAGGGGAAAAAAGAAAAGTATTATTTCAGCATTTATAGATATGGAGCTATTGGAGAGTCCAGCTCCAAGTTGATTAAGGGACTGGAGCACCTCACGTATGTGTAAAGGCTGAGAGAGCTGGGACTGCCCAGCCTCGAGGAGAGAAGGCTCAGGGGGGATCTCATCAACATGTACAAATATCTGAAGGGATAATGCAAGGAAGGCAGGGCTAGGCTCTTTTCAGTGGTGTTCAGTGACAGGGCAAGAGGCAATGAGGACAAACTGAAACATAGGAGGTTCCCTTTGAACATCAAGAAACACTTTTCTGCTGTGAGGGGGTGATCGATTATTGGCACAGGTTGCCCAGAGAGGTTGTGGAGTCTTCATCCTTGGAGACATTCAAAACCTGTCTGTACACGGTCCTGGGCAGCCTGCTCTAGATCACCCTGCCTTAGCAGGAGGGTTGGACCAAGATGACCTCCAGAGGTCCCTTCCAACCTCAAGCATTCTGTGATTCTGTGAGTCTGTAACATTGCTGTTCAGTGTTTCTGATGTCATCTGTGACTGTAAAACAATGATGTGGGAATAAAAGACCTGGATCTCTTTAGCCTTGAACTAAACCTTCTAACCCACTTGCCTTCTCTTTTTCATTTCTTCAATCTGTCTGTGAAAACAAGGCCTAAGAAAAGCATCCTTTGGAAGAAAACAGATTTCAGCAATGAACATTGGTCAAGTAGAGCAGAACATAATTTAGGTGAGTAATGAATGACGAAACACAATAACAGTGTCTGTATGCAAGCTTATCCTCTGATGGCAACTCTGTCATTTGTATTATTCTTCCTATTGTGAGGGAATACATTTTTTAAAAAGTATTATTGTCAATGTATCGTGGAAACCAACAGTAACACAGAAGGACAAGGACCATTGTCTACATCTGCCTAGTGCTTCTAAATGAGATATTTTTAGTGAATTGGAATCTAAAATGGCTTGTGTGTCAGTCAAGGTCATTTTTTTTTTAGCTTATCTGATGCACACAATGAAGCTACACTATTAAGTGCAATTCAGCATAATATCCCTAATTTAAGGTGTAGACAATTATGACGGATTAACCAGAGATAATAGCTGTGAACCTGATTTTTTATTACCTGGATCAGCGATGCTGGAAGAATAAATGGAAGGCATAAATGAAATAATCTGTTGCTGGGCAGCTGAAGAACAGAGTAAATCACCTGGCTAACCAAGAATGAAGATTATGTTTTTGAACTGACAGAAAAAATCATGGTTAAGGTCACTGTAGATTTATTACCCCAAGGAACGTTATAATAAACTGGGTTGTCTTTATATTATAATTAGCTAGAAGAAGCCTCAATCTTCAGATGATTCTCTGTTGCAGGCACATGAATTTGTACCAGAATTAATTAGATGACACTGTCATCTGATCAAATTGATGGAAATCGATTGAACTGCATGAACTATATGTTTTCAGAAAGGAGGCAGTGAAGATGTTGGCAGCACTTCCTTGTCTGGCTGGAAATTCCACAGTTGGATAACTTTGTGTTCCAAAGCCAGTATAAGCACAGGGGTTGGGTTTGGTTTCGTTTGGATTTTTTTGGTTGTGGGTTTTTTTTTCAAAGCAAATTTTATGAGAGGAAAGGAATTCTGGATGATTTAAGTACAAGGTTGCGCCTTCTGTTTTAAAATGTCTAGACTATTCAATGGATAGTAAACGCAATGAACTTTAACATCTATTTCATGAAAAAAATAGAAACATATTCTGAAAACATTTAAAACTATTATTCAAATGTTTATAATATTAAAAATGGACTTTCATCAAAATTCATCTTTAAATGAAATTTAAATTCCCATGAAGACACCATTGTAGCTGAAAAAATTTGGATGAACAACATGCTGTAAGTCCTATTCAAGACTATATGTCCCCTTAAATGTTATCTTCCTGTGGGACTCAGCCACTTTGGAAAACCTAAGCCCAGATTTATCCCATGTAACTTGAACAGTTTCACTGACGTGCTAGGCAAGGAGCCTCTTTGCTGGTATGGCCAGTGCAGAAAGATAAGCAGCTCCAGGGACACTGCATCCCATGTGGCAATGTCTTTTCTCTCCATTGATAAGACTGCCAAGGTATTTAGGCCTCCAGTACGTAGAAGACACAGAAACCAAAGGTAATTTGGTAACTGAGTGAAGGACACATGGTTTATTCTTGCTGGTAACCCTAACAAAGACTGTTCCGAGTCTTGGCCATTGTAAATGAGACCATTTTTGTGAAGTGCAAAGGGATCTTCTCCTAGCCAGGTATTGCTCTGGTCTGTCTGAGGAGGCTACTTCCAGTACAATTCAAGCTGGTCAGTTAATTTACACCATAAAATTGTGTCTTAAAAATGAAACTGAAAGCCTCTGGTTCAGCCTCTCTTCTGGGGATCCCAGGGCAGCCATAGAAACAACACAGAAGAAAAGGATTTCATACCAAATCCTTACTTTCTGTCAGCAAATGCACTCAGATTTATGGGGTAATAATTCCAGACAGATTGTGGAGCTTCATGGATGTTTTGAAGTTATATATATTGCCCACAGATTTTGAACTCAGTGAATCTGAGTGTGTAATAGCCTGTGATGAAGCGTGCAGGCCTGTCAGTGCCCCCGGAGAGGACTCTGAAGCCATTTCACACTCTGTGCTGAGCAGGGTCTATTAAGAGGAGATCCTGCCAAGCCAAGTCCCCAGGACTTAAATTCCCAGCCAGGGTTTGAAGCTATTCAGGGTGTTACTAACAATGGAAACATCATTATCTGCAGCCAAACTCATTTACATGCTATGTTTTGAAAGAAGGGAATTGGGATTAGTTAGGAGAGGACTGTTCTTCCTCCCAGCCAAAGGGGTGAGCACTAGGGTAATCAGGTGTTACCCGAGAGACTTTTTGATTTCTTGTTCTCATGTTTATTGATTGTCAGCCTACATGGATGGCATGCAGTTACAAGTATTTCCTTGAAATAAAGCTTTGACAGCCTTACATGCATCTTGTTTAGATTTTGATAATTTAATGGCTGTAGTTGTAAAATCAGCATACTAGAATTTGTGTGTTTTTCTGCTGGCCACTGAAGTGGTAGCATGCATGTTGTCTCTGGGCAGGGCAGTTTGCTTGGTTCAAGGTTAATTCCTTAGCACCAGCCGTACTCACTGATTTTATTTTTTGTGTGTGATTCTCTCAGTTTTCTATGAAATAAGGATAGGGGTTGTGATTTTCTCTAAATTATCGTGAGGTATAGATCAATCAGCATCAAGAAGGTAAATAGTGAAATTAGAAGTATATCAACATTTTGGATACTCACACAATCTAGTAACATGAGGTGGCAGTCAGAGAAACCATAGCCACCATGTATTTCTAGAACCAAGCCTGCAAATGTTTCCGAAAGACATGAACACTTTAAGTGGAGGTTATTTGGCTCAAAGAAGCCTGAATGGGTTCAATTTTGTGGCTCATATTATGCTCAAAGCCACACTAGATGGCAGTAATGGCCCCCTGAAGGCTTGCAGTAGGACCCACAGAAGATGGTTTAATTTTCTACTTTGTAAAGTGAAAACCACCTTTTACTGTCCAGCTCTGCCTTTCTCACAGAATTGAGTTTTGCTTCCTCCCCATCTATTGTTAAAAGATAAATCCAAAGTCAGTGGTTTCATTTTCTACAGGAACACTGCTTGTTCAAAGCAGCAGTCTGAGAACCCGCAGCCCTGTTAACTTTTTGTTCACATGCAGTCCTCTCCTATCACTAGGAACAAAGTATTGGCCTTGGGAAATATTATCTCAGCTCCTGCAGCGGCCAGTACTGCTCTATCTGTCTCTGATGGCCCAGAGTGCCAGCATGATTTCAAATATCATCCACAGTGAGCTAATATTGCCAAAGAGATTTCAAATACCAGCCAGCCTTTGCTATTCACACCTGAGTAGTTTAAAATATCAGCACTACAGTAGCCTCATAAATTAACAGCACATTACATCTTTTTGTTACAGATGTGGCAATGTCATCCAAGAAAGTTAATGACTCGGGCACCAGGAAATGGTCTTCCAGGTAGCAAATGTTCAGCAGATCACAGTATTCCATTTATAGCACAGAAGACGATCTGAAATGTCACCATTGCTCTGGAGAAAACAAAGTACTGCATCCAAACATGCTGGAGGCTATGTCAGTGAGAAAAGAGTTTCTCTTGCTAGCTCAGGTAGTTAACATTCATGCTCATCTATTACATTACACGTTGTCTTTAGCAACTCTATGGCTCTATGTAATAATATGTGGTAATTTTCTTGTGATGGATATTAGTAGTTAGAACAGTAGGGGTTTTTTTAATGTTTCAAGGCACACTACAAATCTTAGTAATTCTTGCTGCCTCTCTGTGATGTCGGTCTTGTTTAACTATCTCAGGAACACATACATTGAGATAAAGAGAGGGAAAAGAGTTTGTCTGAGGTTACCTCCGTGGCAAACAGGTTGGATTCCCTCAGTTCTCAGTTTGCTGTCCTCCTTGTTACAAGGTGAGACGCTGCTTCTGGCAAAATGGGATTTTGCACGCCTTCACACTAGGGTATCTGTGATCCTCGGGTGATACTGTTTTATGTTAAGCTTTACAGCAAAGTTCCCTAAGTAAACTCTGTGGCATTCCAATGATGTGGACCTAGAGTATAGGGATTGACTAGCTGTTTCACACAGAGACTAGAATAGTGTGAAGTAGCCTGAAACAAAGCAATGAGCATGTAATGTGTTTTTGCAAGTTTGACCTTTCTCTGTTAGATTCACTGATGTTTAGCTTCCTAGGAGCAAATCTAGGTGAGTTTTGGATGGGGATAACTTGTGTAGCTAACTACAACTTTTAACAGGGTGGGGAATCATCGTCTGTTTTACACTTCCTTCTCTAAAGCAACTTCTCAGTGTTTATTTACACTTAGTGTCCACTTTCACCTAGTTTCATTTCATTACAAGTACGTCTCCAGATGTGGCATTAGGAGGCTTTCCAGCTGGAATGGAGGGAGAAGAAGAGAGGGGAGCTTTGCTCCTGCCAGGTTTGTGGCAGGGACATAGTTCCTGAAGTCCCCAGAGCTGCCCTCACTAGTCTGGACCAGAATCACTTGGGACTCAAAGCCTGCCAGCAGTGGAGCTCCTCCAACCTGCATAAGAACTGTGCTTGTAGAAGCAGCTCACTTAGTGGCCAGGTTGCAGTCTTTCCAGGACACCTAATAAGTGCCCTGGAAATATGGACTGCCTGGGCAAAAAGGAAATGTCTGGCTTTAAGCCCTTGGATTGCTACATTTTCCCAAAATGTTCCCAAAATATTGCATAGAGAGTATTGTCCAGACTGACTTCCCACTTGCTCAGACAATTTTTACAGTCTACACCTCACATTGTTTTCAGTGCCCAGGCACATTCAGAGCTTCAAAACCTGTACGGACAGACTTTAAAAAAAAAGGAGGAGAAAAGAGGGGAATGCATTAGTCAGAGTTTAACAATTGCTTTCCAGGAAAATGTCACATCCTTACAAGCTTGAAAGTTTTCTCTGAGTACTGCGTCATTTCTGCATGGAGTTACTCTGGGCCATCCAGTCTATGATACTGAGTTGTATTCTATACATGGTTGCATAACAAAAATAAGTTATGCCGAGTTCATTCAACATCTTGTGGATGATTTGGGAAAGTATGTGACAATAGCCACAGGTCAGGATAGTTGAGAGTCAGGTTACATTATTACAACTTGCCAGAAACCAGACCAGAGGGCAACATTCAGTATGGCAAAACCCATTCTGGAGATTTTTTTCATCACGGTTTCCTGTATATAACATATCTCCTATTCTTGCCGTTATGGAACATAGAAACGAAATTGTTCTAGACAAGTTAAAATCAAAGACTTGAACTGTAAATAATGTTTTTGTTGGTAACAGATTGGGAAGAATGGTTTAGTTATACGGATACTATTACACCTGAAGGGGCAAAGGAGCCTGATCTCTTTCAATGTATGTAAACCCGATTGGGTCTTTGTGTTTTTACGCTGGGGTCACAGAGGGAGAATCTTGTGTATAATTTCAGCAGAAAGTCATCACCTTGTAAAGAAAAAAAATAATTCTAAGAGTTCACAGCCTTGCGTGAAAATAGAAATAAGGTCCCTGCCCATCCCTTCTTCTTTCATCTATCACTGACCTACCTTAGCTCTCACAGATTTCCCCATCTCTGAACGAAGCCTCTGGATTTCTGACAGTAGAGGCTGTCTTTGAAATATGCCTGCCTTTTTCTGTCTTCACGGTCACTGTGTGTTGTCCAGCCTTCAGTCAAGAGCATCAGTTTTAGCTCAGTACTAACATCTGATTCATGCTATAGCTAGCCAGTTTTCTTCACTCTTCTCTGTTTGCTGAGCATCCCAGAGGCTAAAGGGTTTGTGTTGCCATTCACTGTCCCAGCTTTTGGCACAAAGATCTCTTACACTCAACCCCAAAATACTCAAGATCTTGTCATGTGAAGATGTTTATCATGTGATGTGGTGACTGCTACATACAGAAAGCAGAAAAGTTTGTGAGAATTATTGGAAAACTTATTTTAAGGTAGTATTTCTTGTACTGTATTTACCATATCAAATGATA
Organism: Himantopus leucocephalus; assembly: GCA_003993805.1. NCBI lineage: Eukaryota > Metazoa > Chordata > Aves > Charadriiformes > Recurvirostridae > Himantopus > Himantopus leucocephalus. Next base: position 12,927,063 of record RSEF01000014.1, on the reverse strand, counting down.
AAGTCTTGGTTAGTGGAATATTCCTTCCCTTTCGCATATATTCTGAATCAGCAAAATACCGAAGTAAGTTTCTAAATGGAAACCTGTGAAGACCAACTAGATAGGCTGATCAGATGTTGAAAGTTAGGAAAACCTTGCTTAAAATGTGGTTTCTGCTGCTTAGGTATTTAGCATTGCACCCTTTCTTAGAAGGTAGATGGCAGTCAAACTATGTGCCCTGTGTACATAGTAATAGTGAAAATTTAATGTGCTGTTGAGCACTGTTCACAGGTCAGGGAGTGCCGTGAATCTTATAGATACCGTGTAGGTCTTGATATCTTCATAGTGATCTTGACTAAATTGTAGAACTCACTCAATAATATGTTGCTCCCAGGTCATTAATAGATTAGGAACGGCTTTCTCACTGTTTGCAAGTGAAAGCTTTTCTACATACTCATTGCACATGCCTACGTGGCAAGTGGCACCCCAGGAATCTCCAAATCGGGCATCTGACTGGCTGCACCCTGTTAACTTCTGTAGAAATTATTTGTGTTATTCCACATAAAGCTATCGCAAGGAACAGAGTGCATTGTCCTTCCTGCTGCCTTTTTGAAAACGGAATTCAGAAAGTGATAGGGGTGAGGGATGAAAGTGGAGAAGGTTTGGTACCAATTCCTTGTGTCTTGTACTCTGGACAGTTTCATTCTTGTGTTGTGAATGGCCCATGGGCAGGAACCCATCAAGGGCGATTTATTAGGAGGCAGAAGGGAAAGTAACTCTGCCCTTCAATGTGTGATGTATTCATCTCGGGTCTTGTGATAAGAAAGCAGCTGTGCTCACATGCATTATATAACAAAACTGTTCTGGCATCTGTAGTCAGATGATTTCAATCACATCCAAATTTCCCTTTGTATTGCAGTTAGAATGAGGCTGGTATCATGCTTTACAGAGTTTTAAACCAGCCAGGGAGGCCTCTTTCAAAAGGGTGTTTACATCCGTTGAATCTACTTGACGTCATGGAAGTGTTGTAAAAGAGCCTTTATGTGATGGAGAATCTAACCCTCCCATATTAGTGTAGAAAACCAGATAAAATATTGTGAGAGAATATTTCAAAAGAAATAGCAATAAAAAGAAAAGGAATTGAGGGAAGATTATTTGGCTTTCAGGATTACCAAAGTATTAATATAAGCTGCACTTCAGTTTCTATCCAACATATATCTCCTGAAACAGTCTCTGAAAAGGAGAATGGCCGAGTTTGTAAAAATCCACTAGTATGCAGTGAAATACCTTTGAAAGCCTGCCTGTTGAGCAATATCTTACAGTTTGTTTTGTTGTTTCAAGCTATTTTTATATGAACTAGAACAGCCTTTAGTTACTATGACCTTCGCTTTGTAAAACATTTTGGTATAATAGAATTATTTATTGTTGAATATAGACCAGTTAAAGGTGAGCTTCCATCATTTAAAAGGCAGTGTGCATATATTTCCATTGATATGATTAAAACAAGCTGATTAGTATTTCTTAACAAGCTGCTTAATATTTGTTAAAAGCAAATTTTCAGTCAGGTTCCAGTAACACTAAAAGAGGATGCAGCATTTGGTTTAGAAGGATTTTGAGACGAATGTGCAACAGTCTATGCAATGTCCTGGGCTGCATTTATACTTGCCATTTCTACATTGTCACTATATGGCCATGAAAGGTTTTCAGGCAATCAGAGACACAGAGTTTGATCCATCCAGAGAGTGGAAGAATTGATTTATGGGAAAGTGAGAAAAGAGTAAGTATAACAGAAGTGAGATTTGAAGGCAGAGAAAATATTTTTCATTAGAGGAATGGAAATTAGGAAAAGTGGAAAAGCATTTGACCATACAGTCCCATTATCAGGTTTCTGATTTTCCCAGCTGTTTTAACTGCTTTGATGTAAAATATGACTCTTCTCTACAATCTTGCTTTCTTAAGTCAAAGCTTATATCATGGCTGTAACAGCAGCGTTACTACTGAGTGAAATACTTGCTATGGCATGAGCTGAACGGCGCTAAGAGCAAACAGATCAATCTGCAAATGTGGGAATACCAACAAACAACAGCAGAGCTGTGGTTTTGTCACAAGCTCTTTGCCAGCATCAGTGCACACTTTGGCTGTGAATGGAGCAAATCTGGTATGAGAGAAGGTATTTCATTACCTGTTGGAAAACACCATGTGTGTTTAAGCAATGGAAAGGATTTTATCTTAAATGAATGTTGGTGTGAGGTAGTATTTACCTATGCATAACATTGTCAGATCCAAAGGTCTGGTGAAGTGATCTTCCCTGCCGGTTTCCCTCAGAACATGTCTGTCCTCGAGGGAGGCAGATCCAGGATGTTTAAACATGAAGACTGAGGTGTCTCTTCCAGGCCTTTCCTTGCAGCCCTGCTGCCTTGCCATCTGATTTTCTTTGCAGTGTTGGAGGAACACCTTGATGTTCACTTCACCTATGCACTCTAATGTGAAAGTACACATTTCCTTTGCCTTTATTTGCAATGGCCAAATACTCTTCTATTTATTAAAAGTTTGACATTTCACTGTTCTGAGAGTGTCACCCTTCACATGTGGCGTATTGATTGCGATATCTTAAGAAGTGAAGGATTGTTATTAAACTTCCATTTTCCTTAAACCGTCTGCCGTGAAAGGTCAAAATACTGTAATTCTGAGGCAAGGCATCTGCCAACGATCGGCTCACTGATTTACCCATATATATAGTGTTTTTTCCCTGACTAATCTACCTATTCAGTGAATTGAAAATAATTGATGGAAGTCCTATGCCAAGTTTTCAGTTAAATGCACTTGGTTGCAAATATTTTGGCAGGATATACAGGAGGGAGAATTGCAATATCTGTAAGAAATTATATCACATGTCAGTTTGCTTCTGTGAGGCTTCCCATAGAATAGACGCTCTTCACAGCAACAGTTAAAAGCCCTTGGTCCTGTCCAGTGGACCATTGCAGGTGTAAAGAGCAGAGTCCCAGCCAGACAGTTTTGTCTGTGGGAAGCTGTTTCTGTTCCAAAGCTTGGGAGTGCACCGTAGCTTGCAGTGGGCTTGCTCCCTTTTCAGTCTGCTCTAGTGTTAAGAGTAGGACATTGGGAAAATCCTTTCACAAGATGAGAACAAGAAAGCTGCTGAGAGCTCGGAGAGGGTCCTGTATGTGTTTGTTTAGATTGCAGCTCTCTTGGCCATCCTTGTAAAGGCATGGTGAGCCCTTCTGCCTGGGGTAGGGAGCTGTCTCTGCCTGCTGGGAATGTTGCCTTTCCAAACAGGTAGTGCCTGAGCCTCTGAAATGATGTCTTAGCAGCTGTTCCCACAAACTGGCTTCTCTGTTACTCGTCACAATTAAGAAATGGCAAGAAAGTCCTCAGCGGGATGTATTTCATGGCAGCAAACCCAAGAAACATTGTTCTTCTCTCATATCTTATTTTACCAAGCATGAGGTCACATCTATCCAGAGCACAAAAAACCCCATCATTTTTGTCCAATGCTTTAGTCTTCTGTTTTGTTTACAAGTGAGCGTGATTTAGAGCTGAATGAATAATGGGCAGTATTATTCCTCAAATAGTTCAGGCATAAAAACATAAAATTTAACAAATGAATAATTCACTGAATATATTTGTGAATTATTTAGCCATCTCTATATGCTGAATAAATACAGCCTGATGCAAAGCTCAGGGGAGTCAGTACCTTTCTAATGACTTTAGCATACGTTGGATCAGGCCTTACAAGGAAAAAGAAAATTGACAATTGATCTGAAAGCAATTCCATAAAATCTTGATAAGTTGTTCTCATTTTGTGATGTGTGTAAATTGCATTCAACCAATGTCAAACACATTTTGAAAAGTGTATGGTCTGTTCAAAGACAGTTTGTAAACAGAAAATTTCAGCCTTTCCACCCACCTGTTGTGTGGGTGTAATTTTTGGGCAAGTCACACTTTGGAGAAAGCCAACATTTTTAAGGGGTAAGAATTTAAAACTAAATATATCATATTAAAGGTGATTTAAAAATTAATTTCTAACAAGAAACAGGAACTTAAGAAAATTGAAACTCTTCGATCTTGAGGAGGCTGATTTATTGAGTTCTATAACTAATAACAATAATTACAGTTTCATGAAAAATGCAGCTTGTTGAAAGAATTTCTTTTTTCTGGAAAGATTACAAATTTGGCTGATACAAGAGGAAAGGTGACATCAGATGGGAGCCTGACTGAATGCACATGTCTCTTGGGTTTAAAAAGTAGACAGACACAAGATAAAATATGCAGTAAACAGATTAAAACATTTTCAAATGTGTGTATTTTTCTACTGTAGCCCTTCAGTTCAAGGATGAATGAATTAACGACAATCCCATTACCTTTTTTTTTTCCCCCCACTTCACAAAAATGTCTGACTGGTTGATCACGAGGTCTTGTGCCATCCTAATTTATGAGTCTGATGGCAAAAATAAAGAATTACTAGCATTTGTAATTTTATTGGCAATGTACCAGCTACCATTTTGAATGCTTCTTTCCTGAGAGAGTTCTGCTTGATGACTGAGCAATCACTGATAGAGTTGGGATTTTAGAGTTGCTCTGAGATTTTGGATTGCCTTGTCTAAAAAAGTATTTTTGCCTTTCTACTAATGAGAATTTTTTTTGAAAGCTTGAAAAGCTAATTTATTTTGCTAGGTAAGAGGACATGTTTTTCTTATTTTAAGGAAAACTGAGCCAGATTCTCAGCTAATACACCAACAGAGCAGCATAGTTTTATCCATTTCAATGGGACTGTATTGATTACTATTGATCATAGCACAACCCTGAGTCTATGTGCTTTTTATGAAATGTTGTTCACATATAAGGTATTCTGAACTATGTTTGCTCACATCAATTAACTTGTTTACAAGAGGCAGTAATTGCATTTGTCCATGGAAGCATATGGATCAGAGCACAATTTCATGCAATTAAGTTCTATTTTTGAAACTCATTGAGTTATAGAACCTGAAGTTCCTTTCTCTGCTGATTTTGATGGATTAATTGATTTGTCCTACTTTAATCTTAAAGTAAAACTATATATATAATATAGGTTGTATCTTGACTACTCTTTTAATTCTTAAGTATTCGTTCTGATAAGTTAGAATCTGTAATAGTTAGTTGAGATGAATGATTAGATCTTATATGCACAGTTTGCCCTCCGCCTGTCGTCTTAGATCTATCAGTTTTAAAATAGGTGACAATGGGGAACATACAGGATTTTATAATCTAGGTTTTACAATTTGCAAAATTTCAAAAAATGCTGGTTTTATTCTCTTCAGAGGCTCAGCTGCAGATGTTAGTGCTGTCATTGTTGATTGAGAGCAGTTCAGGACCTTGCAGTTCGGCTTCTCGTCATAGGAAATACCATGCTCAGACTCTGGCGCAACCCTGCATGTTGAAACCCATGTACAGCTGGGCAGGTATGTTAAAATGCCGATGCATCTGGTGCACCAAAGACTGACAGGAAAAAACTGGTCTTCCTAAGGCACGTTCAATGTGTCTGAGTGCAAACCAAAAATCCTTCAAGAGCTATAAAGGCAACAGCTTTTTCATGCTATTGCATAACTCAAAGACTGGATAGAAAATATTAATGTTCCTGGAGTTCTGGCATAAAAAGGAGGAGGAAGTATTTTGACAATGCAGTTTGTATGGCACTGCCTTTGTCCATACTCTGTTTCAGAGGCTTTTTAATAGATGCTTTCAGCCACTGTCTCTTGTTCAACATAATGCACTTTAGCAAAGTGTAGAATATTACACCCCAACAAATGTTGTTTGGTTGACTGTCTTAAATTGTTTAATAGTGTGCATAGAATCTGTAAGAAGAAACAGAGTACGCTGTTGAATATCAAAGGAGGGAAAGAGTGGATTTAGGTCTGAGTTGTACCCATGCTCAGGTAATCACCCAGACAGGACACAAAGACTCTTTGAGGACATGGGCACTGTCACAGAAAATCAGACAAAGGTACATTAGGCCAGTATTCTTTCTTTGTTGGTGACTAGCAGCCGATACCTTCAGAGTCAGGTGAGAAAGATCTCTCAGCTGTCAGGTTCCCACCCCCATACAGTATTCAAATATTTTTGATGCCTGAAGAGGTCAAAATCATTTTGTCAAGTCTCAGGACTTCCACTCCATTAGTACAGCCCCAAAACTAGCAGGGGGATTAGGGAGAGGGACTAAGACCTACTGGTACAGCAGGCAGCAGGAACTGCATCTTTCTCACCTGTGTCTGGGATTGTGCCAGCCACACAACATAGAAGAGGCACTATTAGTACAGCCTAACCATTACTTTCATTGCTTGTTGTCGTGGTTTGGGCCGAACTGGTTCACCTGTGAAACAAATTTGTGGCTTCAGATGGGGCAGGAATGCCAGGACAGTCTTGTCTAGGTCCTTGGTAGGATGTTTGGGTTTTTCAGAAGGACAACACTGCTCATACAGAAATGTCCTCAACTGCTACACATCCACAAATTATAAGAACAGTGTAACTGTGTGTGGGCCATTTTGCCTGCATATTACTAGAAGCAGGATTGAAATGAAGGTCCAATATTCGTAATGACTGTCAGAGATCGTTTAACTCATTTCTCCAGGGAATGAGAGGTGGCACAGACAATCTTCTCTATTTCGGCTTTTGTAGTTACTAAGTCAGTGTAGGGAAACACCATCTCTTCTCTGTTTGTGTTGGGACACTGCTAGATAGATGGAGTTTGTGAATAATCCTGCCTCAAGGACAGAGTAACATTGCCCGCTGGAAGGATATGTTGCCATGTGAGATATCACAAGTTTGGTGTGTTTGGTTTTTTTGTTTCAATTTCACTTTCTCACTCATCTTATTCTCATTCAGCCTCAGGAGAAGCACAGTATTACATTTAAAATGCAGATTTTCATAGCAGCAATTTGTCAGTTAACCTGAAAGAAGCAGGTGTGATGCTTCAGCTCATAACAAGGATGTGATTCCTAGCTGAACAAAGCCTGACACACTTTTAACTGGCTTGTTTACACCATCAGCGCTGCTGTTTCAACAGCCGTGCTCTCCAGTATCTCATATTAATTGGGAATTGCAGCCAGAACGTATCAAGTGTCGCTGTAAATTGCTGGTTGTTGAATGACACATGTGAAACCGAATCACTACCTTAAATGCGGTATAGTAAGAAACACAGCACTTAGCACACAGACCTGTCGCTCCTGCAACTCCAGCTGTGAAAGGAGGAATATCCCCCACAAAACACTGCACTACTCCATTGTCTCTGGGGATTTCTAAAGAGAAGCTGGGGATGCTGTGATTGAACAAGTAGCAGTAACGCAGATGTACACTGCAGTAAGTACAGCACTATCAGCTGGTTACCAGCTCTGTGTACTGCCTAGCTACTAACTGTAATGTTGCAAAGCAAAACAACTCTCTCAGTTAATAACAGCTCTTGGTGTATCTGTCTCAAGGATTTCCCTTCGCTCCTTGGTGTCTGCTTCCCTGCTTTTTCTGTCTACCTGTCACCTCTGGTACCTGTCCTTTTCAGCCACCTTAAAGTGCTACGCCATCGTCAAACTCAGTCTTTCAAGCATTTTCGTTCATGCCACTTCTTTATCTTTGATTATGATGCCAGTCTTTGGTCTTCTGTTGGCTACTGACCTAGTGTTCATTTGTAGGTCTCTTTTCATTTTCCTCCAAGTTTTAAATCTCTGGTCCATCTTTCAGACCCCTTAAATCTGCACTTCTGTAACTTTCATGCTTCTGAAATCCTGACCTAAATTTTGGCATCTCTTTTTGACAACTGCAGTCTTTTTTGTCTTTTAATTTTTATTCTTCTATCATCCTAAAACAATAGCAGGAAAACCCTCTTCCGAGCCTTGTATTCCAAATTCAATCCTTCTTGAATATCTTTCCTTTCATTAAAACTAATCTGAGGTGCACTATAGTCTTTCTCACCAGCACTGGGGATTTCATTGTTATGACGCTCTTCTTACTCTTTTCATCCCATCCCAGCTATTATTCCTCTTTTTTGAGGCTTAAGTCAAAATGCAGCACTCATTTCATGGGCTTAGTGGCTTTTGGTCAATCCCTACAGCCCTCCTTCCTGTATCCACAGAGAACCTCTTTCCCAGCCTGTTGCAAATGTCACATCTGCATCTTGTCTCTCTTACACAATAAGAGAAGGGAATGTGTGGCTCCGTATTTGTTAAGCCTTGTGCATCTCTTCAAACTATACAAGAAAATCTTATATTTATCTATTATTAATAGGACTGAATCTCCAATCCCCTTGGCTCACCTCAATATAAATGCAACAGAAAATGCTCAATATATTTGCTTTGCCAGGATGAGAAAATTAATATTTTATTTCTTTTATTAAATAAATAATGTTTTGCAGGACTACCAGCCTTTGAGGTGTAGAGATACTGCATTAATTACCACCCCAGCCCTATTTCCTTCAATCCTCCCAATGAACTAAAGGAGAATCACTGAAGTGCTTTTGCTATTTCTGATTAAACAAATGCTTTGAGAATTTATTTCAACCTCAGATGAATTTGTGCAGTTCACAATTAGTTCTGTTATGAGACTGCTCTTTCCCTCCTCACATTTGTTTGGATAAACATGTGTCCCTCAATGCAGGCTTGCACACTGGTGGCAGCTGTGATATAAAGCATGGGTTTGAAGATGGTAAGAGAGCAATTGTAAGTCTCCAGCTGTTGCAACTTCATTCTCTAGCTCTCTTTTTATTTTGACCTCTTTAATAGCTATTGTTCGCATCTTTATCAAATCAGGAGTGTCATTCCAGTAAGTTCTCCACATGTTCCTCTCCTGGCTGCTCTGCCATGTTAATCTGCTTTCTGTAATGAAGATGACTGGAAGCTATCTATCCACTCTGTGCAGCACTCCAGGGTCTCTCAAAACACATTGGGGAGAGTATTTATTTAAACATTACCATAAATGCAAAATGAATGTCATACTTTTCACAGAATAGCCTTGAGTAGGTTCATTTTATGAAAAGCTCTCTGTGAAATCTCACTACTTGCTAAAAGAACAACAAATTGTTTTCTGGAGAAAGTAGACAGAAGATGGGGAGTCATCAAACACTAGGAAATTAATCATAACTGCATTTTCCTAGCTAACCAACAATTCAAAAATATCGGTGCTTTTGCAGAATTTCTTCACTTGCAAACCTTGTTTTTTATGATATTTTTTCAGTAAGTTTGATTCAGAGCCCTTTGGTGTCAATAAGAAGACTTGTGTTAATCAGTGAATACAGAATGTCTCTTCATAGAGTAAAACAACTATTGCTGCCTTATAGTTAGGATGGAATTTTCCTGAAGCAGATTATTTGAAAGTGGGTCACTGTAAAGTACCATTCATTCTCTTCAGAAGAATTTAAGACATCTGCTTCTGGAGACAAGATGCACAGCATCTAAGGTGGCCCCACTCTGATACAGCACTGCAAAAACCATAAACCTCACTGGATTTCTCTTAGGGCTGCTGGCTCTGCCTTGTTCTGTTTCTGACCACAAGCTAGGCTCAGATGCTCAAGACGACACATTACGATGCGTGTCGTTTAACCCAGTGGAAAGTTGTTTAGGAAGAGTTATGCCTGGAAAATAACTGACTACAATTTTTCTACCTGTTCTGCAGCACAGTGTTTAAACTTTTAAGCCTATTACTCATTATAAGTCTGGTGGATGGGTTCAGTATCTCACTGATTTAGAAAGTCAGCAGCACATTTTACCAGGACATAGTCCAGCTACTAAATATATGTCATGCCATACTAATGAGTGCAAGGTTGCATTGGCAAACAATTTACTTGAATATATTTTTAATACTTATTAATACTTATTTTTAGTACTTAAAGAATCACACAGTGTGCTTCAGGTCTTAGACCTCAAGATTATTTACTCTTTTTGTATGAATTTATGCTAGAGGTAAAACCAAAGCAGAATCAAAGGAGCAGAAATCAAGCACAGGCTTTGCCTGTTCCCTGCAAAGGAAACTCTAGGGCTAGTTTTACCTTTCTGCAGGCTCTTAGTTTCCTCATCTCTAAATTTCTACAGGAGGAGAAGATTGAATTCCCTCAGACTATGAAAGCCCTGAAACCCCTACGTCCAACTTCTTGGCCAACTGCTTAAGCTACTAGACACCATAGTCCTGTACTCCTCTGCTGGTTTTAGGACAAAGTTCCTGATTTGGATTTTTCAGCGACTTTTGGTCAGCGTCCATCCAGGAGTGTGCTCCCAGGTATGTGATTTGAGAAGGTAAGAGCATCTCTGCTGCTTTGCTGACTGCTGTTGTGCTTAATGGTTTTTACCAACATCTCTGCATTCATCGTACAAGCTTTCCTAGTCTGTCCCAAGCCACCCGACCCTCCTTAGGCAATGTATGAGGAAAACACATCTTTTAACTCTGGCCTTTGAATGTTGGTATGTGGTGCCTAATTTGGAGGTTAGGTCTGCTTGCAAGAGGCGTCTGCCTTCATGCTAGCTTGTGAAAGAATGAGGATTTAGTGTATGACTAATATATACTGCATTGCTCGGAGAACTGAGCCTTGTGTCTTTCTTCTACTCTGTTCAAAGCTGAGAAAAGTTAGACACTTGCCTATGATCATCTCAGGTATTAGAGGAGGGAGAAACATGGACTGATGCAACACAGTGATTGAAGAAAAGAAAGCTCTTGGGACAGTCTTAGGCATGCTGCTAACTTTAAATGTACGAATCTGTCCCATTTAAATCAAAGTTAATCAGAAGCTAGGGATTTTTGGGATTGGGGAAAAATTAAGCATGCACTTGAATGTTTTCCTAAATTAAAACACTGACTATGTTTTTCTTCAGCTAAAGATGGACCTCTTGTAGGAAGCCAAATGTTAGACTATTCATAGTGGAACGTTTAGTGTGATCGTATGTCTTCACAGATGAAACAACACACATTAAGATCAGTGGCAAAATTGAGAATATACTTTTACTTTCCACTTACACCACAGTTTTATCTTGCTTTTATAAAACCCCGTGAACTTCTGGTAGTTATTTCTCATAGTAATTAGTAGTAGTTAATGTAACAGCTGTACAGTATTAAATAATTAGCCTGTATATAAAGTATCATAAATTTCACCATAATAAGATGTGATTGTAATGAGTTTTTCTACCTATCTTCATTATTGTATGATTTGGTAACTGCTTGATCTAAGTTACTTTGCAAAGTGTATGTATTGAATCTTATCATTCAAACAAATGAAAATTATAAAAGGGAGACTTAACACTGTTTCTTGGCCAGGATTTTTTACAGCACTTGTGAAAGATTCTTTATGACAGATATGAAGACATGTTACTAAAATACTTTCTTTCTGGAAACCTATCACAGTCTATAAATGTCTCCCAAAATAATGCTGAGAGCATTCTGATATTGCCATCCCAAATATATACATTTTTCCCTTGTCTTGAAACAAACCATAGGGAGTCTTTGGTTTGGACTGTCAGGAATAACAGTCACCCCTAAAGGGAGATATTTGACTTCCATCTGTTTGGGGGTTATTTTTTATTTGTTTCTTTTTTGTGCTTCTGCTCTCCTAATTTTTTAACTAGCTTTTTCTTTTGAAGAAACCTTGCTTAACCTTCTTTCTGAAGTTTGAGTGTTCAAGCAAAACACAAAGAACTAGCAAAGTACTAGCAAAAGGATTAGCATAATTTAGAAGTACAAGTTCATCCTCTCACTCTAATGAAAAATCTGCTAGCAACAATTAGATGTCTTTGTTCATACTGTGTTATCCCTCATGTAGTCATTAAATTACATTGCTGTGTAAATGAGCATGAACTTCCTCACTTTGTTGTCTGGTATTCCTGCAGCACAGACCCTGCTGCTGATGTCTGTCACTCTTGCCTGTGGAGGGTCACTTGCAGTTTGTGATCGTGTCTTTCATTCTCTTTCATTCATTTGCTAAAGATCACGTTGTCTTCTGGTAATATATTGTGACTCAGGATCAGAAGCAGAAGGCCTCTGTGGGCAATTGTTTTCTGCTATTTCTATTCAATACCTTAAGCCGCTCGCATATTTTGTGCTTTATTTTCCATTCATGGTTCCATTTTACAAAAATGGTTTGTTTTCAGCCACAGGCATGAGTAAAATGCACATATTTCATTAATTCTCTGTAGGCTTCTTAGTTTAGTAGTAAGGCATATTTTGGTAACTGAAATGAAATCTAATATTTCTAAAAGATTCTGTTGATCTGAAACCAGTAATAAATATGCGGCTATTAACAGAAGTGAGCAGTAATTTTGGGAACCAAACATAGTAAATAGCCAAGAGTCCACCTTTCAGCAGCTACCAAGCACTCTTCAGGAAAACACAGATTTCTTAGCTTCAACATGTGGATCTAGTGAGCCAGAGGAACTGGTCCAGCCTGCAGTGCCTTCTCTCCTGCCTGAGACCAGACCAAGAAGGAGCTTCACAGGGTGATCGTCTCTGATCCCAGGTTCATTGTCCGGACTGACTGTTAATACTAGTGTTAGTTCGTTTCATTGCTAATACTTGAAAGGATTCTCAAAATGTTTATCTTACTGTAAGGTGTTACTGTTTGGGGAATAGATATTGTAGGATATAAACAGGCCAAGTGAGACATGTCATTTTAGGGAATACACTGATTATAGGAAGGTGCCTGAGAATTCTTGGCCTCAATGTTTTTCACCTGTGGAAGGCTGTGTAAAATACCGTATTTTCTATTGCATAGGGTGCATGTTTTCTTATCACACTTGGTTTTTAAGGCTAAGAGATAAAGAAGGGCTTGGAATGATAGAGCTTGGGGGGAGGGTGAAAGGAAGGTTGAAACAAAGAAATCTGGAGGAATAGAACTCTAATATACAGTAACTAATTAAAACCAAGGGAACAGGAATTTTAAGAAAAGGCCTTTGTGAAAGGGCACTGAGTTTGAACACAATTTGCTCAGAAAGGGGACTCGGGCCCAACAAGCACCAGGTGAAACAAATAAGAATTAGTTCTCCAGCTGCTGGGAGGTTCAGGAGAGGCCAGGGCCAATCAGGGCCAGGAAGGCGCAATAAAAGGGGTTAGTAGCCTTTCCCATGTTTAGTAGTTTAAAAGAGATTGCAAAAAGAGAAGCTGTAGTATTTACGATCCTTTTCTGGAAAGGAAATCCAGATGAACTTAATTCTGGAGAATTACATCCTGTTCTAAGGTAAGCTAATGAAATGTTTTTCTGGATTAACTGTGTAACTTATTTTGTTGTTCTTGGGAGGAACAAGTCTGAGTGGGAGGTTTGACTACCTTCCTAATTACTTTTTACTTCTAGACCAATTTTAATACTGTCTTATGCTAAAGTTGCAGGACTGGCTTTTCAGTGTTGTTAGTTTGAGTAGGCAATACTTGAGTGAGAGTGTGTAAATATGCTTACATTAATGAAAGATTATTTCAATCCCAATATTGGGACATATTATGTAAGATATGTTTTAGCACTTACTGTGTACAGGAAGGGTAGAAGCTGCTAAATGTAGGGTATCTGTGTGGTCTCTTCCATATTTCTACTAGAAAGATCACTTCAGCAGTATCCTGCACTTTTGTATTGTCTAGCTCCCTGTCTTCTGTCTTACATGAAACTTTGCTTGGTTTTTAGAACTGAATATGCTGGGAAATACCTCAGAAGCAATGAGGAAAAGCATGGTTTGATAGTACCTGTGTCTTTAGTTTGTTTTAGTCAAGTTCTGGACTTGAAATCTCTGGATGGAAATGTATGCTATTATGAAAAGGTTTTGCTACAGAAACAGTGGCAACTTCATAGTTTGTCTCTTGAGATGTGACTGCATGTTGGCTTTCAAATTTTTTTAAGGGATTAAACTTAAGAATGAAGCGTGCTAACGTGTTTCCCCTTAATCACTGTGATGTGTCTGAGTTGATTTTGAAAGAATTCAACTTGTGCATTTGGAGTCATCTTCCATAGTCTCATGTAAACTAGGTCAAATTCACCTTTTAGCTGCACTGGAATGACCTCTCTTTGTGGAGGAGAGGGGGTCATCTATTTTGGAGGTATCTTCCTCTGCTGGGGAACTGATAAAGTACCAAAGGCGTTTTCTTAACGGAGCTTGCATTTCACCATCCGTTTGTGTAAGGAGAATTGATACCTTTTCTGACAATCTGTCATGAGGTAACACTTCTAAAAAAGTGCTGAGGATCTTTGAGCATCGATTTAAAGAAATATGTACTTCAGCATTTGAAATAAGGAAGAACAGTCTTCCTTCCTGCAAAAAAAACACATCTTGGAAGAGCATAGTGCTTTGAACTGCAAATGTTTGCTGCCCTTCGGTGAGCATATACTACCAGCTTTACTGTAGAGCAATCATTAGGTTCATTATCAGAGCTGTAAAAGCTGTGATGTTCTGTCTACTAAAACTACTTTTTATTTCCCTTTTTTTATAAAACTTTTCATTGCTTCTCCCAAGTAAAATAGTTTTTGCAACTCTCCTGTATTCAGGACCCAATGAAATGAAAGAGAATTAAATGTACTCTCACAGTCATACTGAGTTTTGCTAGATAGTGGCAAGAAATAGTATTTGTTTTGGATGTGGGGTGTGGCAATACATCACTGCTTACAATAAGTATATACAAATTTACAACCTTTATTGATTGCATTGCTGTCTCTACTTCATCTGCTGAGTTCTGTTCTCCTTTACTTCACCATGGAGAACTACAGATGCAACTGGCCGCAAAACAGGACCTGCGATTAAGACTGGGAAACGCTTGCAAGCTTAGTCATAGAGCTATAATACTGACTAGGGAGGAAACTTGTGTGGAGACCATCAGTTAGTGTTGTTCCATTAGCATGTGTAGTAGGAGCAAAAAGAGACCCCTGAAAGTCTTTGGAGAGCTAATATGGTAAAATCTCTTCCCTAGTAGCATTACATGGACTTCTTCTGTCCTTCTATGTAACATAAAAAACCTGTCTTGTCTTGGAGTCCAATGTACTGTCAGTAATAATGTGGCTTTGGTTACTATGACTTGTCTCTCTTGTAGTCCTGCTCCTCCTCTTGCTTTTTGGCAAAATAATAGCATTTTCTGGCTCACTTGCTACTTGATTAAGGTATAGACTGGCTTTGTGCTAAAGGCTATGTAGCAAGAGCGAAGGACAATGCATGCTTCCTTGCATGAATTCATGTAATGTCACTATACAAGGTCTTAAGTTCTTGTTTCTTCACGAGTCCCCCTCCAGTAGTGATTATCCTGCTTTATCCCTCTAAAGATGAGTCTTTCACCATTAAAAAAAAAAAAAATAATTCTTGTTGAAACTGGCATTAAATACCACATCTGCAAACTTTGTAGTGAAGCAAATGGACTGGCAATAAACTCCTATTTCTGTATGATATCCTGCATCCCTATTTTGCTAAATCTCATTATGTTTCCAAAGCAGTACCTGCTGTTCTCAAACAACACATGCTGTTAGCAGCCCCACACCAGACCAGCTGGCATATTCATGACAGAGGAGACTGGCTGGGCAGGGCACTGGGAGGAGGAATGTCTGGTGTAAAGGGAATTGACCTGCAAACATACTTTTGACCATGGCTCGCTCCATAAATAACCTTATGCCCTACTGCTTCCTCAGCTACTGGTACTGTTGCATGAGCACTAGCACTGGAGCACCATTCCACTTTAAATATTTATCCTTCCAATACTGCTGTGAAGTTGGGAATTACTTCTCTCGCTATTCGTGCAGGGAATAGAGCCTGGAAGGCTAAAAGGCTGTGCTGTTCTGTATGCAGGAATGCTATGACACAAAACAAAACTAAACCTATATTTTCCAAGTGCCAGTTATGGTTCCCCAAAAAACAGGAAGCAACTTTGGTCTTTTGTTGGTGTGCTCCAAATGATAAATGCCTGGCAGGCTCTTAATGCCATGCATCACATACTGCCCTAGACTCAATTCAGTGCCAGGTCGTGTGCGGCAAAGCTGTGGCCAGAATGCTATATGGCAGTAAACCACTGTATTTTTTTGATATTGCTGGGGGAGGGGGGCAGAAATCTCTTCTCCCTGGATTACAAATAGGTTTTTTCTGGCTTTACTTTCCACTTCAGTGGCTAATGCAGGACTGTTTCACTGTAAACTAGATGCCGATATTGTATACGAAATATGGCATGCACAGGAAGATGCAGGGCTGTGAATTATAGGTGCCTCTTCGTGCAAACAACGCATTGGTATAATGTGGCAACAAAATGAAGTACGAAGTATTATCGGTTCTCGTGTATATTCTAGATTAATTTCAACCCAAATCGTGACAGGATTAATGTATTGCCAAAATTGCCCCTTGTTCTTTCTTGATGATTTATAGCTTATCCGCATTCCTTTCACTCTAGAGTAAAGCAACACTTACTTAAATAGTGGAATGTTTCCTGTGAAAGCACTGCTTGCAAAGCAAAGGTCCAATGCATGGTGATAATATTGTGGGCAATGACAAATGGAGTTTGGACTTACTGGAAAGTCCAGGACCTTTAAGAAACTTGACTTTAACACCTTGCACATATATATACACACAGATTTCTTCTTCTCTGAATTACCTATATGATGGTTTATTTAACAGGCTGCAGTGGTGTGAAAAGTGTCTTACTGGGCATCGAGTTATAGAGCATGGGAGAGAAATTTACTGTCAAGATGAAGAAAAATGTGAGTGGCTCCAGATGGCAGATAAGGTTAAAGCTGCTATATTCCCCTTGTTCAAGTCATAGGATAAAGCTTAATAATCTGGTTGTTCTAAAAGCATCTTCTTTCTGTCTTGAATAATTAATTTTTGAGGGAGAAGCAGGTCTACTACTGTTCAGGACTTTTTTGTTCATATTTAGGGCCATAATGTTCTGTGAAGTCAGAATTTCACAACACTAATGCTGTGGAGAAAACGGGAATTGAATGCAGCTGGTGCAGTATCTGCCTCCCAGCAGAGGAAGGTCCCTGCCACTTACCTGTCACCAAATTGGGCAGAGGGGAGAAGAAAGGGGCACAGCTGCTAGCCGAAAGAGGGGTCAATGCCAGAACTCTCTGCTGGCTCTAATTGATTTTGAGAAGAGAGGCCCTAATTGATTTTTTTTTTTTCTTCTGAGGCAGTCTAAGGTCCCATTTTTCTGAAAGCAAGTTAAACAACTTGCATTATACAGGAACAAGGCAGTATGCTGTACAAGACCTGCTCACCATACAGATAACCCAAAGGATCATCTTTAACAAACATCTGTGCATTGGTTCCTTCTCTAGTACTTGGCCAGCACCAATAGGTACTATCAGTGACTTTCAGTGAGGAGGGTTGACTACCCTGGAGAGAGGAGTGGCATGAGCCTAGAGCAATCTTTGACTTTCTAGAACTGACATTAAAAGATGACTGGTGGACTGGGTCAGAAGGTAAGGTGACGATGTGCTAACCTCTTAAACTGAGTGAGAGTACCATAAATTTCTGGTCATAGTATAAATATACTGTATTCTCAACAAAATACGTCACAAGGCTGAAGTGAGACAGATCACCCTGAGCCAGGATCATGTTTTGGTTTAAAGCATTCTTTAGTGCTGCTTTTTGCTTCTCCCCTTTTCAGATTTAGAAGAGGCAAGGACAGGGACTGGGAACTCTTATTGATTCCTGAATAAATTTAATGATGTTTGCCTTGTTGGCCTAAGGGATAGGGAAATACTCTGTTTTAACACAACTCAAGTGGGGAGGACCCCTACAGAATTATATAAAATCTTGTTCTGTTAGAGTCACAAATTTATCCCATTCCTTTCAGCTAGGAATATGTCTCCATTCTGTTACTAAAATGGCTCTGTTGTGTCATTTATCAACTCTGCAGTGCATGAATCTTTTATCATGGATTTCTGTGGTCTGAATTTCTGTTAGACACTGCACCTTGTACCCTACTTTTTCAGTGCTGCTTAGAGCTACTTGTGCTGTTTTGAAGTTGTATCTTCCTCCTGTCGCACTTATGCTTGCAGAACTTCTTTTGAACAGCTTTCTGAAAGGAGCTGTGCAGATGTGAGACTTGCTTGATATGGCTATCTAATATTGACTGTCTCGCCCTATATTTCACCTC
The DNA here is from genome assembly GCA_003993805.1 of Himantopus leucocephalus. Lineage (NCBI taxonomy): Eukaryota > Metazoa > Chordata > Aves > Charadriiformes > Recurvirostridae > Himantopus > Himantopus leucocephalus. The sequence goes on along the minus strand of RSEF01000014.1, from coordinate 12,909,018 downwards.
CTAGTGATGCTTTTGCTAAACCAACAATGGAGAAATGGATACATAATTCATCAGACCTAAAGGAGAGTAGGGAATAATGGGAAAGAATAGCTTGCATCTAAGGTTCAAGAAAACTGCTCATTAGTCGAATTTTTCATTGCAAGTCTAATATTTTATTGTAAAAGGAACTGACTTTTAAGCTGTGGACCTCTGGCATAGAATGTCTCTTGTGGTCTCCAGGCAGCAGTAATGTCATCCATCATGGCATTATAGGTGGTTATAGTAAGGTTTCTGCCCTTATACTTAAGTTCAGATAACTGATTTACACCAGAACAATTAAGAAATTACCCAAATGTTTCCACAATTTATCCTTAGAACTGCACAGCCACTGGTACTTGCTAGTCCTCAGTCTCATGGCACTGCGTGACTTCTTCTGGAGCCTCTGGCTGGGAAGCAGCTGAGTCTAACTTCCAGATTTGAGCCACACTGAAATGGTTGGAAAGTTTTGTAAGGGTAATGAGTGCTCCAGACAAAGAATAAATAATAATGAGAAGTTGGTCAGTTCAGCCTAAAGTAGCTCTCCCCTCAGAAACTGCATGCTCCATCAAAAGCTGAAATGTTCAGTCTTTTCATGCTAGTGGCTACCTCACGTTCAGCTGGTTGTTAATATGCATACATGATAACTTTGACCATGCTTGCTCATACAATTGTGGGGTTTGGGTTTTTGAAATAGTGTCTGAAATTCTTTTAAAGACCTTGTATTTGAGCTGTGTCTAAACAGAATAGAAAAAGGCCAGTGTAGGAGTTTGTCCCTTTTAATACTGAAGACTTGGCTCAGCAGATTCAAGGCTGAACAAAGTCTCCTGGAAAAGCAGGCAACCAATTAAATGGATCTTTTTGCTTCTGGCAGCACAACTCTTCCTCAGTATTGCCCACTGTTTCCATTCATTAAAGACTTCCAACATGACACTATGTTTTTGCCTTCTGCTATATTACTGTACGTGGCCATTTTGCCTGCCTTCATGCCACCAGCTTCTATTTCTTCTTTCCTTGTTTGCTGTACAGAGGCATCTTGCAGTCAGAATAAGGATGAGATGCTATTGAGCAAACTATTTACATATACATCCAGGATTTCTTTAAAATTGTTTCATTTGATCTGGCAGCTGGTTCAAGAGTTCCAGGACTGTGAAGTTACCAGAATGATTGCTTCTTGTTTGGGGATCTGGTAGTGGTGTTACTGGCTGTTACCATATAAAATTTTATTAGGCTAATCGATATTAAGTAGTTGTCATGCAGTCATCACTTACTGGTGTTGTCTAAGTCCTTTTAAAATCAGAATGAAGCAAACAAACTCTATTCTTAATTTCTTGCTAATTCATTCCTGGCTTTGTTTTCACTACATTCAGTGATCACAGCATGCATGAGGCCTAAGGAAAAAATGTGGCTTCCCTTTGGGTGGGACTCAATTATCTGACTGTCTCCATGTGGTGATGCATGTGCATTGGGTAGTGTTAATGTGATGTCTAATATATTACACTTCTCTAGCAATATGACTGCTATCACAGAAGGTGATGAGGGTGGGGAAGAAGTGAATGGATTGCTACAACAGTGATGCATTTATATTTGGAACCAGCATTGCCATGCCATTATCAGGATGTCTTTGAGTAAATTTCAGGATTTAACATCCATCAAGCTGCCTGACAACACTAAGCCTGCATTTGTGAAATGTCTCATAGCATAGAGGCATAAATCTGAGTTATCTACATAACAGGGATATTGAATTATGTTACACAGGAGAGGCCATAAACATAGCTGCTCTGGAAAGCGTATCTAAGAATAGAGACCTAAAATACAACTCATTGTATTACAGTAACACTGTTTTTATTATAGCTCTAACTTTCAGCAGTAGCAGAAGGAAAGAAATAATTTTAGAATTATCCCTTCAGGCCAACTGCTTAGGCCGCACACTTATGTGACATTTTGCATCTATCAAACATGGATAAAATTGGAATAGCCACTTCTATCATCCTTATTCAGAGGACAACTTATTCAAGCATCTGTTAGCTTAAGAAGTACTAACTAGGGACATGTAATTCATTGCGCAGGAGATGAACAAAGCTTTAGCAGATCTCATCGACCGCTGAAATTCAAAGAACTATGTGCTTAGATAAACTTAGTTGAAACTAATTGTTCTGGCCTTAGCTTGTTACCTGGGATACTTAAAAACAAACTGAAATGTCAGGTTTATTGGGCCTGATTGCTTTTCATTGTCACTACAGGAATTCTAGTGTATACCACTTCTATACTGTAATACCATCTGGAAACTAATGGCATCTCACCAGCATAAAATAGATCTGACGAGGGAATCAAGACTATCACTGCAACTTTCCTTTTGAGTTGTGTGGCTGTTGTGAATTGAATAAAATATTTGTCTGTATTTAGTGTAAAATATCTAAGATTCTGTACTGGTACATAAAGTTCAGGCTTTCAGTAATTACACTGAGATGATCTTTCCATTTCTACAAAATATATTGCTTTGGAGAAAAATTATTTCAACAGAGTGAAGTACACTTTTAAGCCACTCTGGGATACTCCAAGTCATTCTATCTTTAGGACTCTCTTGGTTTTTGTTCAAAAACTTGGATTGGACTGGAGTAAATCATGATGTGAAGCAACAGCACTGGGCTGCAGCTTGTTCTACAAAAGAACTGACAAAGTATTTGCTCAAAACACTGGTGTTCTGGATGTGTAATTGATTTATTTAAAACATGATGCATTACTTTGTATTTCATGTAACATGAAAATTATTTAATGGATTGGAAAGTGGTATGACCATACACTGATGTGGCTACTGGCCAGTGATGTTAGAGGATCCATAAATTACTGTCTCTCTGAAAACAAAGCATAATGGGGAGCTCAGACCCCTCTGATCCCTGCTTTGTCACCGACACTGACTGCAGGAGCATTATTTGGCTCCCTGGCTCTAAGTACATTAACATCTAGAGCAATTAACCCTGTGTTTTTCTGGGGCATCATCCATTTCAGTTTGTTGTGAATTAGATGTTCGTGGTGTCTCATAGACACTTATGTGAGTCAGATTGAGAGCACTTCAAACCCTCTGACTTCAGAAAGAAGTGGGAATGCAATTGCTGATAGGGCTGTGTAAGCTCAGCTTCAAAAGCATGCTTAAGTTTCCCTCCCTTTTTTAAAGCCCTTCCTTGGCTTTTCACAGAGATAATGCAATTATAAAAGGAGGAGCAGATACGAAGTGAAAACAACCTAGACTTTCCATTACCACTGTGGAGAGGTCTGAATACAGAGCTGAAACTTGTGGTTAGTGTGGGCTTTAAAACAAAGTGCCCAGAATGTCATTGGTGCATGGTGGTCGCTGAGCATCCTTCATCCTACGGGAGCAGAAGAGGAAATGTGAATCGGGAATGTTTGTCTCTCTGCTTTTGTAGCTGGACTAGAGGACTTGCCCCACTTTGCAGGGGACAGGAGCATAGTAATGGACACACAGCACTTCCAGTCCCTCTGGAACAAAGAGGAACTGAACAGCCCAGAGACAAGCTTGCTCTGATGTGACTTCCACATTGAAAACATCTGGCTTTGTTAAGATTGAACTCTAATTAATTCGTCTAAGTGATATAACTGTGTCTTAGTCAAGGAGAATATGCTTCAGATAAAAACAACCAAGATATAATATTAAATAACGTGAACACACATGATCAGATAGACATGCATTTGGTTGACTTCTGGGTTATTAATTGGTCCTTTGGGTCATTAATCTACATTCCTTTGCTGGGGGGAAGTAATCCCAAATTTTTCCAAACTACTGAAAGGATTTTGTGGAATAAAGGGATCCTTGCCTTGGCATTTTGAGTTTTTAAACTTTTGCTAGGATGATAATGACTGCTCTATGAAGGGACAACAGGTTTATACCATTAGACAGAATATAATGGAGGTAATCTCGTAGTGGAGCCCAGCATAACTGTGATACAGTTTTTAGATGATGATTGGAGTGTGCAGATTTCTTTTATGGGCTGTACTTGGCTGTGTCTCCTAGGTGAAACCAACATACAATGCACAAATGATGATCCTGCATATTGCCTAGCAATAGCAATATGATAAAGCATTGCTCTTAATGAATGCTACCAGTAAGTCAGTGCCAGTGTTTCCCAGGCACTACCTAGCATCATCCATCCCTTCACTTCGTGGAGGATTTGAGAAAGACAGGCTCAGCGATGTGCCCTGGAGGTGTATGTTTTAAGTGTCCATGGACCAAAGGAGAATGCAGATTGCCAGGGATGTGATTAAGCACACCAAGCAGTGATTTGCCTCCTGTTCTTCTCTGAGACAGCATTGGAAGTAAACTGAGTTGGACACCTGATGTACGTAGTGAAGGTGCCATAATACTTGGCTTAAGCAAGGTGAAGAATGAAGCTTGGAGTATCTCTGCTTGCAAAAAGGGGCAAACAATAGGTTTAAATGCACACTTGGATGTGCCGAGCAAGACTTGTCTTAATTTCTGGGAGGGCAGTCTCCTATATGTTATGAATGGGGTACCACGTGGTAACTGCAGCAATAACCACCTTGCTTTCCTAAAGAAACCTGTCTATGCAGAGCTGAGATAAAGGGTAAATCCACTTATTGGTTATACTGAACAGGCGGGGAGACGTGTGATAATCAATTAATTTAATACATTAGAAAAGGGGGAAAAACAAAGCCTTTATAAATGGAAAGAAGGAAAGCCTTGTCAGTTACTAATGCTTTCTTTTCATGCTAAAAGAACAAATGCAACTTTGCCTGGGTTTTTGCTCATAGATAATGAGGAACTCAACAATTTGTAACAGTCTTATCCTAAAAATAACCTTAATTACTGCAAAACCAAAGGCAGAACATACAGAATACTTTCTAGAGGCATTGCTTCTTAATTCATTATATCTAATCTTTACCTGATAGTTAGGTCCAAGCCTTAATATATACACTGTCTAGATGGTAGCCTCTCATCTGATGGGGAAAAAATAGTCTGTCTAAAACTGGACACATCCAACAATCTGGTTGAGCTTTGGAGGCTGTGTTCTGAGTGGCTGGTACCTGGTGCTGATGGTGTCCCTTGTGTAGGGGTCTTTGCAAAGATATACCCTTGCACAGTCAGTATATGTGAGGTGGAGAGTGAAGGGCAGTTCGCTGAATGGAGATGCTGGGCAGAGACTTGTATTCAGTACAGCATTCCTACAGGAACGGGGCGTTCCTGTCAGTTCTATGTCAGAGATCTGTGAGTTGTCCCAGTGGTATGGTTTGCTTTCACTCTAGAAAGCTGAGTATGAACGTTGGTGACACAATCTGGGGCAGCCCTGCACTGTTTGCTGTCTTCATCTCCTGTACTAGAGAAACATTTTTCTCTGACCCAAAATAAACAGTCCTGGGATTCTACACTGAGCCACAATAACCAGACTGTCATGCTTCAGACTGTTCTTATAAGCTCATTTGGGACCGAAACAGGTCCCAAAATGAGGGAGGAACAAACAGAGTTAAAATCCTGTGCTCATAACTATGTTCTACCCTTTGGTTGATATGAGCAGAAAGATCTCTGTGAATGGGGGAGCACTGTGGCCTTTGAGTCCACACAGAACAGATTTCCTTGAAAACCTAATCCTACATAATCACCATATGAATTGAGTCAATCAATTGAGTCAGAGCAGTCTTTCTCTAGGGGCTGTGGAATTAGTATCACAGCAAAGTGAAACATTCTTTTTCAATTCTTAATGTAACTCAGGATAGTAATTCTTCCTATTCTCTTGTCATTTCCCTTCTATTTCCTCTTCTGCTTAGAGGTTTCCTTATTGACAGAGCTTGTGATTGCAGACAGCAGAGTGAGAGAAGCAGCGTACTTGGAAAACAAGTGGAGTCACTCGTTATCAGTAGCTGTACAATGTAAGTTTGTGGAGTTGCAGGAATTACAGGATCTAGATAGCATGCTAGGAACTGGTTTTTCTATTTTAGTAATAAAATGGCTGACTTAGAGGGACCATCTACTCTATACAGTAAGAAGTGTTGATGTGTGGTCAGGTCAGCATTAATGGGTGTATTTGGTACATTAATGGAAATAAACAACTTAATTTCCAAGCAGGAAGAAGTTGTTGGTTTTGGATTTTTGGGTTTTATTTTTTAAAGAAGCTTAGATCAATTGTTCTATGAAGCAGATTTAACTGACAAAGAAATAAGCCAACTATATGAATAGGTAATTTTAAGTACTACAGAGCCCAATGTATTAATACTTATGCGAAGTACAATTATGATGGAATAGGGCCTCAAATCTTACCTTTACATCCTTTATTTTACAAATAAAGAGCAGTGGAACTTGCAGAAAAGCAGATATTTTTGTGGATTGGCAAGAGTCTCTCCTGAGGAAAAAAAAAAAATGGGGGGCAACTGCTCACAAACTAGGGCAGGTCTGAAAAAAACAAGACAACGGTAAAGCTGCCAAATTGGAAATGCACTGGTACTACTGAAAGCTGAGTGTTAAGGGAGACTCTATAATAAAACTAAACCATGAGTTTAGTATATGCAAACTTCAACTCTAACTTTCTCCCTTTGTGAAGTTTAATTTTGAAAATGAACTGCGGTTGCTTTACTTGGAAGAGTAGTTGTAACTGGTGTGCAATGCATAGCTCAGGCTAGTTTACCTCTCAAAACTGCAAAATATTTGAGACACCACCACAAAAGTAACATGGCAAATGCAGCTTTAAATAAGGGTGTCAGTGTTTACAACCAATGCGTAAGGAAGTTGGATTCTTAAAAAAAATAAAAATTACTCTGATGTTTGTGTTTCTAGGTCATTAGTTTGCTGTATGTTACGCAGGTGTGCTCAGCTGTTTGCTAGAAAGGTTTCACTTGCATAATATGAGCTTTGAATTTTATTTGAAATTATTTTATCTAACTTGTAATTTTTTATTTTCTGAAGCTAGCTGCTGATTTTTCAGTTTAAGGCTATTTTCCAGGCTTAACCTCTAATTCTCACCTTTTATAAAGTAAGTCATCCTCTCTATTAAGTAGAACTACTTAAAACATGTAGAAAAAAACTACTTCTCATCCTCTCTGTTTTTTGGCCAAACTCCAGATTAGTCGCCTTCCAACAAGAGTATAGGCTGGCAGAAAGCATAACATCATACAATAAAAAAATACTCATCACTGTCAGCAGAAGAATGAAAGTGAATTGTGCTTGCTAATGAGAGGGAAGAATAGAAGTTAAATGGAAAAAGGAAATGTCCTTTGATGCTTTTAACAAACTTTAAATCTTTGGTACTGCCTGTGGGTACACTTGTGTGCCCAGCATTGCATTGGTTTTTTTCCTTCAGATGAGCAGAATAAAAACAACGATACCTTAGTATAATGACAGGATGTGAAAACTGTAGGTTTTGGGTGGGGAAGAGAAGAGTTGAAAGGGAAAAACTCAATGTTCTTTTGCTTTGAGCTTTACCTGGCATAATTACTTCCATGTGAGCAGATTTCTCTTCCAAGACAAAAAAAGCTTTAATTTCCTCAGCCCACAGTATATACTACAATAAAGGAGTTTCACAGGCTTAACTGGCTTCCCAAGGAGTAGTTCCTGGCGGCTGAAGGACAGCAAAATGCAGCCCTTCCCCTCTGTCCTTGAGCACGTAGTCTTCTTTCTTCTGGGTCATGGTGCTGATCTGGGGGATATGGAGTAGATGGAAAAGCCCTAGGTGAGAAGGAAACAGTGGCTTTCCCACAGCCAGACTCACTGACTGCTTCTGCTTTGGATTTCTGCAAGGAGTTCTAAAACCATAGTTGGCAACAATTAAGCTCTTATTAGCATTTTCATATTCAGGAAGGTACAAATTCTATTCTAATGAAATGCAGGTAAACCAAGTAGGGAGTATGCCTTCTATCACAATGGGAGGGCATGTCTTTTCTGGCTCTAATACTTAAATAAATAAACTAGGTCTGCTTCTTAATGGAGGAAAAATCAAGCTACTTCTCCAAAATTAGTCAACACTTCAGGGGTGAAACTGGAAAGGGAACCTGTATCTCCTGAGTCCTGGCCATGAATTCCTTGTAACAACATGGCATCATCAGAACCAGAGGTTGCAGAATGACATCTATTTCAGCAAGGCTTATAATCTGTGCTCCTGCCAATGCTGTTGAGTCCTGCGCTTGTTATTTCAAATATAGGCTATATAAAACAATCACTGGTGTTCACAGGATTTAGTAATAGAAGTGAAGAACACAGCTATAGGATTAAAAAAAAATCAGAAAGTGTGTTAGAGTGGAAGAGGCTGCTGTTGTAGGAAACTAAATATTCCTGGTTAAAGGGGTGAATGCAACAGGTAACACTTAACAGGTAAATTCATAAGGAAGCAATGTTTAAACATCAGCGTGTTAATAATAATGCTGAACTATGACACATGACAATTGAGGTAATAAGTTTTAAATAAGATAAGAGGAAAAATCCTTTTAAGTGCAGCTATTATTTAAAGTACTTTTTAAGTGATCATATTATGATCCATCAAAGAAAGATCAGTAAAAAGGAATATGGTAAAAGTTATTCTTGAAATGTACTTCTAGATTATTCAGCATAGTGATTCATACTATATGCTATATTATGCTGTTCTTGAAGCATGGCTGGGGAAACGTGTGACTAATATATCAAATGGACTCAATCTTGAGAGGTAAATGTCTTAAAGTATGAAATGAGTGTTCGTGTGTAGGTAGGTAACTTCAAAGAGCGACCTTACCTTTGCTTTATAGGACAGATCTGGTAGCTGTTTAAACTGATATTACTCAACTGAACTCAGGGTAGTGCTGACTCATACCTGCCCAGCGTTTGCTTCGAACTCTTGCTAAAAATTCTCTTTTTGGGTAGCGTGATGCCATGGCCCACAGTACAACTGTCTATTGGATCCCATTTACCCCTTAAAATAAATCTGTGTATTAACTGCTGTAGCAATGGCCAGTTTTGGGGGGGCGGGCAGTATTTGTGTGTGTGTGTGTATATATAGCTTGTATATAGTGTGTGTATAGTATATGGCCTATGCCACCCTGCTTTTTACCATATATATAAAAGAAGCAGGGTGGCATAGGTTATATGCTGTGGAAAAGTATGAAAGATGTTAAAGACGACACTTTTAGTGGTTTATTGCTGAAGTACTGTAATTACAGCAGTGATGGAATTGTTTCAGGCAGTTCGGATGCTACTTTATACACCAATGAACTGTAAAAATGTGCAATAATAGGGAAGAGGCCCTCTAGTTTGTGCTTACGTGTGGTTTAGTTTGTGTTCTTCATGCTCAAAAAGCAGGGATTTCAGTTGCTGAGTCTTTCATCTTCTTTTAGCTTGTGGACATACGTGAAAAAGTTGAGATTGTTTTCCTTTCCTATCTTGTTAGACATTTGTGAGAGTAGAGTACAGTGGCTTTTCAGTTCACCAACAGCCTCCTCAAATTAACAGGAATCGATAGGCACATACTGCATACGACTGAAAAAATCTCTCAAATGATAATTGTTTTTGCACACAAGGGGTTTTCAACTTTATACGCAGACACCAACCTTGTGTTAGTAACATCTTTTTTAATGGAAAAAATATGTAAATATACTTTTTTCTAAATCCTTGTTATTAGTTTCTAATATGAGCAGGGCTACTCCAGGGAAAACTGAGCAACTACATCCGTACGAGAACTTAGCTGATTTGGATTTAAGCCTAGGCTCAACACACCTAAGGAATGCCGATAACTGGTTGCCTAGCAAAGATACTATTACAAGTACCTGGCTTTATCGTTATTATCTGGTCTCAGGGGTGTGTGGTATGTTTCCTGACTAAGGTCATGCAAGCCTTTAATGTGCTTCTGGTACATTTTGGTGACATTTGTGCCTTAGCTGTCTAGAAACCTTTTTTTAAGCTTCCCAATGGAAAGCATAAGAAAAAAATCTTTCTTAGTGTTTCCCAAAGACCTCAGAGACACCCAGACCAAGAAGGTAATTATCTGTGTAGCCCATAATGGTTAGGGACAGGAAACCTAATGGTCCTTTAGCATTTACCCCTGTTTGACTGACAGATCTGTGTCTGAATTCCAACAGGGACTTTTGATGTGATTTTGAAAAGAGGGTGATCTGTGTACTGCTAGGTCTTTTGGGGGTACAAACCTGATAAGGATCAAGAATGATCAAATGGGACCAGGCACATGATGGAGCTTACTTCAGCTTTTTTTAGGTAGTGTGCAGAGGTACTAAGGGCATATGGTCCGATGTAAAGCACGTAAAGCTTCTCCAAATATTGAAAAGTGGAGTAAGATTGCATGGGTTTGGCACTCTGCACCCCCTAATCTTGCTAATCCAATAGCAAGACCCAAAATCTGGATTTACTCTTGTCAAGCTGCAATGTCCTTCTGCTGCATTGTGTCTAGAAAAACAAAGCAAACCTACTGGGTAACAGCTCCATGCCTTCTGGGGGGTGCTGCTCTTTCTGGTATTGAAGTAATGGATGGTACCTCCATGGATATGCCTTCTATGGGTCTTCGTCTTTACACATTCCAGTGCATGGAGAGCATCTGTGGCTGCCAGAAGTGCTCAGCAAAGCGTGTGGGAGAGGAAGGGCGTTGCCAGTGCCTCTGCCACAACCTGAAGTCTGATGCACAGGACTAAGTGAGAAGTGCTGAGAAATAAGTATGTTTTGACTCCTTATCAAATGGAGGGAGTCTAACAAAAATTGTAAGCTGTTTCACAGTCAATAGGAGAGCAGACAGATCTCCATTTCTAAGAGTGGTGTGAACTCTAAATATTGTACCTCCAGCAAAATTTTTTAAATTTGTATGCAAACGGCAATTAACATAGATGTCTTGCATTTTATTACTATTGCATCCTGGTAGAGCTCAGCAAAGCCTATACAAGGGCATCATCAAACACTGGTTTTCAAAGTAGGATTGCATAACTGTGGCACGCTTTCTCTTATTCCAATCTGGCTATTAATAAGTACAAGCAGGAATGAAAATCACCCCTTGTGGTAGAGAAAGCAGTTGTCACAAGCCTGCTGAAAAGGGGAGGAGAGCTTGGCAACATCTTCGTCCTTTGTGATAGCTTGGAGAGCTCCCTTGTCAGTTTAAATCTCTCTGCTGGTGAGGATCAGATACATTTCTGATGGACAATCCCCAGGATATTCCAAGAGTTTGTAATTTAGACTTTGGGACCAGGGGCCATCTTTGTTCTGTCTGTCCTCATCTGCTGTGGAGGAATCTTGTTCACTAACCTGTTCTTACAACCTCGTAAATGGTTGCAGTCTTGGAAAGTCTGCTGAATTAGCTTCTCTTTAGAAAAAAAAATTGCATAACTCTAAGCACTTCATAAAGTTCCATTAAAGTAGCAGTCTTAACACATATTACTGTGTTGAAAAGCGATAGACACAAGAATATTGTCAGCTGCTTTGCTGAATCGGGGCTGCAGCCTTAACACAACTTTTTTTGTTACTGGGTAGTGTATGCTACGCTTACTTGCAGGGTTAAAACATGTAGTGATATGAATGAGGAGAAACAGCTCATCTCGCAAATGTTAACTTAGTTAATCAGCTATTTTCCTAAACTACCCCTATTCATTAAAATCAAATGATGTTCCACTAATAAAATCTGATCCGTGCTTACATAAATTTATTCTGACATAACCTTTAATAAATTGGAAGGAGAAAGTGCCAAAAAAACTCAGTTGTGCGCATCTCTGGTATACGATACTGATACACTTTGACACCTGCACATTTTAGTTTGCATCAAAGATCACTTTAAACTGGGAGGGAAAAGGAGTTTAGCATAAAGTCAGCAAATTTACTTTAGTTTTTTTTTTTACAACAAAAGTACCACTTAACTTTTTTTTTTAAAAAAGATTTCTTTAATTATGTCGTGTGCTTCACACTTGTGGGCCTGAAAAGGTAGCAGAAAAAGCTGTTTGAGGAAAGATTCTTCTACGGAGAAACAGCACATGGGGATTGCTATACCCCATCTGACCCCAAAATTGTTACCTTGGTTATGTCCTTAGTTGATAACTGGTGATGAAAATACCCTATAATGGCCAGAGCTGGGTGAAGCATCTCTGTGTCCTGTGCTGTCCTGTTTGGTAGCCTGTCTAAAGCCTAGAAATGCAAAGCAGTAAGTAATAGAAAGGGCTTTGGGTCCACCACAAGGGAAATGAATTATGTTTTTTCATTAATAAGTATTAGGTTTGTGATACTAAGGAAACAGGTGGGTTCATATGACTCTGGTTTTACTCAGTCTAATGAAAGACTGTGAAATGTTGACTCTGTATGCGGCATCGTGGCAGTGGCACTTTTGGTTTTGTTTATTAGCAGGACTGAAACTTAATTAAAGAGAGTTAGAAGCTTTTATCTGAACCCACAGAAATCCCCTCCACTTAAAATAACACTTGGTAAATCGCCAGCTGCGATTAGTGCCCAGTAAGAGAGATGTATTGAAGTTTCTGTAAGATGTCTCGTGTAGCTTAGGAGAAGACTGTCAGCTGGGGAAGGTCTGAAACTGGATCAAAGCTAAACAGAAAAGCAGTTTCATGTTGCTGAAGCACTCATATTTAGAACATTTTTTTTTAAAATCAATTTAATCTCATTTCATTGTATAGTCAAATGATTAATTAAACATCATGTGAGCTGAGATCCTGGTTTTGCAAGCATCTCTATCTTCTTACTTTAATAATTATAAATAGCCAGCAAGTCGAGGAAGGTGATTCTGCCCCTCTTCCTTGCTCTGGTGAGACCCCACCTGAAGTACTGTGTCCAGCTCTGGGTCCCCCAATGTAAGAAGGACATGGACCTGTTGGAGCGAGTCCAGAGGAGGGCACAAAGATGATCAGAGGGCTGGAGCACCTCTCTGATGAGGACAGGCTGAGAGAGTTGGGATTGTTCAGCCTGGAGAAGAGAAGGCTCTGGGGAGACCTTATAGCCCCTTCCAGTACCTAAAGGGGGGCCCACAGGAAAGATGGGGAGGGACTGTAGTGATAGGATGAGGGGTAGTGGTTTTAAACTGCAAGAGAAGAGATTTACATTAGATATTAGGAAGAAATTCTTTACTACGAGGGTGGTGAGACACTAGCACAGGCTCCCCAGGGAAGTTGTCGATGCGCTGTTCCTGGAGGCGTTCGAGGCCAGGTTGGGTGGGGCTTTGAGCAACCTGGTCTAGTGGAAGGTGTCCCTGCCCATGGCAGGGGGGTTGGAAGTAGATGATCTTTAAGGTCCCTTCTAACCCAAACCATTCTATGATGCTATGATAAATACATGCTGATGTTGGAAGACAATACAGTATATTATGTCTGCAGAATGGCCTAAAAATCAGCTGCCTTGAAAAAGACAGGGAACGTAAATAGAAAATTCAAAAATTATGTTTAGGATATCCTGTAAACAGTTGTTGATCTGTATTGACAAGGCTTTGGGAGATAATCCTGAATAATGTGCTAGGGCAGATTACTTTAACTTCTTTCGCTGAGGGAAGAGAATTTGAAAAATTATTTTGGAAAGAAATTGAGGCAACAATATGAGGCTGTGTGTATGTGAAATGGTATCTAATGATAATTTTTTAATAAAAAAGTGTAAAGCTTCTATTCTATTAAATTCATAATTTTAACAGGATTACACCTTTAATAGGTCAAGAAAAAGACCTGATCCTATGAGAGTTTCTAAATGACTTGGCATCACATAGCTTAAGCAGAGGAGTGCTCTGTGGTAAACATATGACCAAATTATAGGCTCTATTACCCTTAACTTCTGCTTATACATGGGAAATCGTGTACCGCTCTATATACGTTATCACTTTAAGCCCCCAAAACTTGCTTTATTTTTTCCCCTCATCCCTAATGGTTAATCAGAAGCACTACATATAATTGAGAAACATGATTTTCCTTAAGCAAAATAAATACCATGTTCAGGAAAGAAATTGAATTTAATTTCCTCACTGGTTACCCAGGAAGATATCAAGGGCAAATTTATCTTGTATGCTCCCTGTGTGTTTATCTCTAAAAAGAGATGAGTGAAATCTCTTGTGGGGTGAACTATTTTACTGTTGCTTCTCAGATTTCATCTCTAGTCCCAAAGTATTTAACTCCAGGTTTTGTAGTCTCTATTACATTTTAAAACAGGGACTTGTGGTAAAGAGGAGAGTGCCTGGGTTCAAAGGCAGGATTATAGATGTTTTTGCACTTCCAGCAGCTGGAAACTGCAAATACAAATTTCTTTTTTTGGACACGAGCTGCTTTGAGCTTCTCCTTCAGCACTGCCATCTCATCTGATTCCTGTGTCCTGGAGCATCCTTGCTGCCTCAGGGAGAGCTGTGAACTTCCAGTTTCCCTCCTCAGGCCTCCCTAGGAGGCTTCGGAGAACTTTCTTTCTGTGCCATAAGTCTTTGCTTGTCCCAGAGCAATAGGATTAGGCAGTAGCTGTTGGCATGGCGCTCAGTCTCACTGTGGCCAATCCTGTGACAGAATATTGATTTACTGAGATGGAAATGATGGTGGAAATGTCCTGATTTCATGTTGGGGTGAGAGGGCTATAGCTTATAGCTATGCTGAGAGAAGCTGTACTCTGAGGCTCAGTTGGCAGCTCTCTGCTCCCGTTATGGCAAAGCGCTTCAACATGGGCACCTTGTTGAGGCACTGCCTTGGCTACCTGAAATCAATTTCAGTCATACTTAAACAGCAACCCCTTGTTTTGGGTGTCTTTTTACCTTTGATAGATCACATTCATAATGCTCCAAACTCTGCTTTGGTCTATGTGATGCAACTCCACAGAGAGGGCAACTGCTGTCAAACTAACTGCCCTTCATGGAAGGAGAGGCACTCTGAATTTAAAATGCTGCTTCTCTCTAATAGAGGCTGATAGATGGAGACTGCTTCACGTTTCCATGCCCTGATGGAGTCAGCAAGTCCCTATGCCTACTGATGAAAAGCTTTCTGAGATGGGCTTTTGTCCTGCTTCTGACATTCACCCCTGTTTCTTCAGCAAACCATTAGGTTGTTGACCTTAGCCATCCCTCCAGTCTCATCTGTTTTTAATGGGGGCCTTAGCTGAGGTTTGAAATCTATAAGGGAGTGATTTACCTTTTTTTACCCAGCAGTTTAGGCAGTTTGTCTTTCCAAGGTGGTTTGGATTGTGCTTGCTATTAGTTTATTGGATTAAACTCTTCCTGTCTTATTTCTATCAGTAAAAAAAAAAAAAATATTTAAAGTGGGGTCAAGGGAGTGGGAGTGTTGACAGTGAATTCTGTGGAGTTAGGAATTCAACCCCTTGTATTTGATTTTCTGAGTTTATGAAAAATTGCTACTGCTGTTTTGGAAATAGGAGGCTAATGTAAAAGTAGAATGCAAAAACAGTTATTCTTCAGAGCTTTCATGTATAGTACACCACTTCTAAAGTGCCGGACATAATTTGGGTGAATGTAATTCTCTAGCTAATGTTGCATCTCCTGGACATCTTACTATCACATCTGTTTCATGTCTTCCTGTCTCGTAGGAATTCATAATATAAAACTGCGTGTTGAGGGAAATGAGATTACTATTTCCTTTGGCAGGTTAGTTACATAATTCAAGATTTGTGCCTTTCAGGTTTAAAGACAAAATAATTTCCTGTTTCTCTCTTTGGCTGTTTCAGGAAAAGGCCATAACTTTTTTTTTTTAGTAATTGCATTGGATTTGTGTGGCAGGGTTTTGCTAGTGGGTGGCTTCTGTGAGAAGATGCCAGAAGCTTCCCCTAAGTCCGATAGAGCCAATGCCAGCCAGCTCCAAGATGGACCTGCTGCTGGCCAAGGCCAAGCCCATCAGCGATGGTGGTAGCGCCTCAAGGATAACATAGTTAAGATGGGCGAAAAAGTTGCTGCGCAACAGCAATTGCATCCAGAGAGGTGTGAGAATATGTGAGAGCAACAACTCTCCAGACACCCCATGGAAGGGACCCACGCTGGAGCAGTTTGTGAACTGCAGACCATGAGAAGGACTCACATTAGAGAAGTTCGTGGAGGACTGTCTCCTGTGGGAGGGACCCCATGCTGGAGCAGGGGAAGAGTGTGAGGAATCCTCCCCCTGAGGAGGAAGGAGTGGCAGGAAGAACCTGTGATGAAGGAACCACAACCCCTGTTCCCCATCCCCTGTGCCGCTCGGGGTGGGGAAGTAGAGAAATTGGGAGTGAAGTTGAGTCTGGGAAGAAGGGAGGGGTGGGGGAAAGGTGTTTTAAGATTTAGTTTTTATTTCTTGTTACCCTACTTTGATTTGATTGGCAAGAAATGAAATTAATTTTCCCCAAGTTAAGTCTGTTTTGCCTGTGATGGTAATGGCTAAGTGATCTCCCTGTCCTTATCTCGACTCACAGGCCTTTTGTTGTATTTTCTCTCGCCTGTGCAGCTGAGGAGAGGAGTGATAGAGAAGCTTTGGTGGGCACCTAGGGTCCAACCAGGGTCAATGGGCTGCAGTAATGCATGATTTTTGAAGTCAAACTGATGCCATACTTCACAAATAGTTGCTTTATTTTTGCTCTTGCTTAACCTGAGTCAGAACACATGCTGTTTTTTTCAAAGTCTAAAAAAAAAAAATTGTAATGCATTTATTACAGGAGGTTGAACAGTGTTTTTGTAAGTATGACCTAGGGATCACGCTGTATAGCTGAGCCACTTGTGTACATGGAGATATTTAGAGATGTTTTGAAAGTCTCTCCATGACAGAAGAACTTTACCCCGAGGATTAGCTGATGGACAGAATTTGTGGTATATCACTGCAAATAGATCCAGCAATAACTGTAAATAACTTGGCTGTTCAGTTGTATTACACAGAAGTTCAGAAATGTGATAGTTCTGACGCTTTTTCTCTAAGTCACTTCAAACACGCATCAGTGATGAACTATACAGGCTGTTTGATTCCCTCTTACTACACAGTAGTAGCAGCTTTGGTTGCACAGTGTGGTTGATGTTGCAGACATGATAGACATAGCAAAGGGACTTTCCTCTTTATACTGTTACAAAATAAATAACAGCAATATGACCCTATGACCCACTGGAACTACCAGACTCTTAGTCATTGGGCATGACCTTGTATTTGTATGAGATGGATCCATCTTGATAGCTTCTAACTGACTATTTTACAGTGAAAATACACAAAAATAAATGATCTCAAAGACAGCAAAACTGGTTGCATTTTCCCTGCCTTCACACACAGCCTAGAAGATGGCTGCTGATTGATTAACCTTTCAAGATTATTCATCTGCAAGGTATCCTACAGCTGTTTTGACCTGAGTGAAAACCAGAGAGCATATACGGTACACCTAGCTCCAGACTGCTGCAGAAGGACAAAACTGCAATGAAATGTGGTGTTTTAAAGTCTCACTTAATTCACTACCTGTCTTCAGTCCTCACTGTTCTTAACTTTCCAGCTTAATTTTCTGGAAAGGTGAAGCTTTGAATCAAGTTGGTGCCAGGCCTCACTTTTGAGAAATTTATATAACTTGTGACCTGTATTTATATACATGCTCATGATAGTAGTTTAAGGACTTGTTTGCTTTCACATTTAGCTGACTGAGAATGCTTACATGGTCTCTGACTACATCTCAACTGCTTCTGTGCTTCAGATAAGCTGGATTCTTACCTTCTCTCTTTGACACACCTTCAGAGATAGATGTATCTGCAGAGTTTCTGCAAGTGGCATAATCCCTCATGAGCAGGAAAAGTCTGGCTTATTTCAGCCTTTTACCCCACTTGCTGGTTCATTCCAGAACATGGCAATTGAAGCCCAAGTCTTGTTGCATTCTAGAAGAAAATGGGATATAAAAGGGAACTATGAAAGTGAAAAGTCTCTGGTAGAAGGGAGGATGTGAGTTTACTACTTAAAGTATGTAATAATCCTAAGATTGTCTTGTAGAATTCTTATCAAGATCTTATGAGGGGGAAGAATTGCTCAGAAAGCCAATAATCTGCATTAATGCACAGTAACGTGCAGCCATTGCTCTATGGTAACTGCTCCATTAATGTCACTGCTGTAGCAAATATGCTGCTGAAGTCATGACTGCAGCTTAGTTTTGAAGAATTACTGGCAAGCTTTCTAAGTCATAACTAAGTAATAGAGTGCAATTGTCTCATTGAAGCATAACCTTATAAAAACTCAACTGCTCTGAGCTTGGCATATCAATTGTGTGCTAAAGATAAGTTGGTAAATAATCAAAGTATTATGAGGATTCTCACAGACAGTGTAATATATAACACAAACAAATACATGTAGAAATAGCAGAGAGTAGAAAGGATTATGTCTGGTATTTGTATAGATCAACTTTTCAAAGCTTCTTTGTCATTTAAGAAAAATTCCACTGTCAATAGACTTGCTTACGTATCAATAAAGTAACACTGAATTCTAGTAGAAAAGCAAGTGCAAGAAGTAAATCCTCTTGAAGTGAGTAATGTTCAAATCCTACATGTCCTCAACCGCCTATGTGCTACTCTGATTTCAAATGGAGCATTACCTGAGCAAAGGCTGCCTTGACACACTGTTATTGCACCTATGTTCTCTTCAAGATCAAAGGTTAACAGAGTGCGAGAAACATACCCATAGGAGTAATCCAGTGCCTGCAGATGGGCAAGAGAATGTCCTAGCTGTAGGGATTGGACAAGGTTCTCCTCAGAAGAAGGCAAATCCTCACAAAGGTGTGAATTGCATAAAAAGTACCCATTTACTTCAGACTCTCCTCTATGAACCACTCAACAATGATGCACAATTTGAGAATGCTATGGAACCTTTATTTCTCAAATGGCTTTGTGGGTTCACAAAAATACCTGACAGATGGTTGCAGACAGTCAGTCCAGTCCACTGGTTCTGTAGCTTGTTTGGGCTCTTCTCCTTTGGCCCAGCCAAAACTGAACACTGGTAACAGTTCCCTTGATCTCCTCAGAGACATCTCGTATTGCTCATGTGCAGTTGACTGAGGTATCCCCCAGGGGTCCCAGAGCTTCTAGTATTTATCCCTTATATAGGTTAATCTACCTTTGATAGATGGTCAAAAAGGAAGTTCATATTAAAGAAAACAATTTCTTTCTAACTTGATAGAACCACCTGTTAACTTTGAAATAAACCTCTCTTCTCTGGGATGCTACTACAAGTACGAGAGAAGGCAGAAAAAATGATTCAACTTCCAATACTTTAAATGACTCTTCTACTTCTAAGAAAGCTGAAGAGAACTTCCCTCTTGAGTAGATGCCTCATGAAACCTCCCTTTCCATTCAGAGCCCTTCCCTCTAAGCTATTTGTTAGCAGGAACTTCATACATCCTTCCATTTGAAGCACAGTATTCCTTTTCACTTGGTTAAACCAGGATTTTCAACAGCTGCTGAGGGAAATACAGCTTAATTTAATCTAATGCTTAATGATGGACACAATACTAAAATTAACAGCATCTCTTCCACGGGACCTTTGGTTCTATCCGTGCTGCCAGCACTTTGAGTCCTCCACCTATTAATGATGAAGTGAAAAGCAGCAGCAATGGCAGGAGTCAAGGTGCTGTTTAATAAGTCATCTGGCTGCAGAGCTGAAATTCAGGCTCCAGTGTCCTCTGAGTTTACGAAGCACCGAAGGTCTCTAACTCCGAGTGAATAGAGCCCTAAGCCTTTACATGTTAAACACATTAAATGTTTCCAGTTAATTTCATCTGACATCAATCAAAGCTCCACTAAAATTACTCTTGGGGAAGGTGGTGGGGAGGGAGGGGAATGGCAATACTTCTTAGTTGGCTTTCAGTTCTGTGCATTAAGAAAAATCACTGAGCACATTTGGGAAGCAGGAAAGACCCGTGTCAAAAGCTGTTCTTTCTGAAGGCTATGTTACCTGCTCCGCTTTCACTGGGAAAGAGTAGGAGAACAGGAAAAATTGAGTTTTTGACTATACTGTAACAAAAGAAGAATTTTCTTCAAAACACGTCTGTGGGCTTTTTTTCTAGGCAAGCTCAAATAAAAATACCATGAGCTGACTCACATCCTTCAGTCTGAAGAACTATTAAGCTGGATACAGTTCCGTGTTCACAGGCTAAACGGCAGCAAGTTCACTCATTTGGAAAACAATTGAAGCAAGGTGCTCTGAGTGGCCAAGAGCTGCCCAGCTGCGCAGTACTTATAGAATGCAGTAATTCTTATTCGGTGAATTATCTGCTCTCAAATGAGGAAGAGAGATGAAGGAAGGAGAAGAAAGGATACTTTAGTGCTTATAAAGAGAAAGCAAGCTGTAAATTGCCTTTTGATAGTCTGTTCTGTGGAGCCAATGAAACAGCTATGCATTTAGCTGGTATAAAAATGTGTTTGAACTATAACGTAAAATGGGATGCAAGGTTTGTCAAGGGTCCTTGTTATGAAACTAACAATAAAATGAATGGTGGAGGTCAGCTTTTCTTGATGAAACTGCAGGAGCTTTAATGAGCTGCACCATCTGGTCACCCACAATGTACGGAGAATGAATCCATACTTTCCACTAGTCTGTGGAGAGATAAGTCTCTGATCTGGTCACAACTTTGAGTATTTTAATGGATTTCCCAGTTTTCTTGTCCTACGGACTGAAAGGTTCCTTGGCCTGGGAAAATCCCCGGTGACTTCTGGCCCATCAGCTGAGTTAGCCCGCTATGGTTCATCCCATAGTTCCCCCTCCATTCTTTTTCTGCACAGATGCAGTCAGCCTCTGTCCCCGTCCTGTTTCATTTGTCTTAGTTCCCTTCATTTTTTTAAGTCTCTCTCTCCCTTAAGAGAAGGGGCTCACACAAGGAGGTGGGGTACGATGCCTGGAGAAGAAAGCACATGCTGCAAGAATAGGCACCAGAGGGAGAAAAGGAGAGGAGGGGCTGCTCCTTGCCTCATTAGGTGGCTCTTGTTCTCTTCCACTGCTTCCACAGTCGCATTACTCCATTACACTTCTCTCTGCAAGTGCCAGTTCCCACTTGACTGTGCCTATATTTGATCTGTTTACTGCATTCACTGGGGCTGACAGCCATCGTGTCTTGTTGGTGCCTCATAGATCATTTTTAAGTGTTAAATGAGGTATATAATTCTATTATGATTATTCTTTTCTTCTCTCGTTTTTCCCCCCTCAAATTAAAATTGCTTAACAACTTTAATCAAACTCAACCAAGCTCTTGACTAAACTAGGAAATGTTGAGCACATCTCATCGCGTTTCGATTTACTATATTTTAATGGGAAGTAGGAGGTACAGATGCTATTGAAAAGCACGAATAAGCCCTGAGAGACTTGGCAGAATACTAACGTGAAAAGCAGAGTTGAATGCACAATTCTGTAGTCCATGCATTGCCAGAAGCAATGGCCATGTGCCACAAGCCTTCATGTGCAGCCAAACTCTATCAGCTGCACTAACTGCTATAACTAATCCTATTTACTGTCATCACTGACCCTAAAAAAAAAAATAAATAAAAAATAGGGAAGTTGCAAGGTCTGAGCTTCAAATTACCTCTATGTCTTGTCCTGTATCTTCCCTGTCCAATGTGACTGTGTAGCTGAGTGCCAAGTTCTTTGAGAGGGAAGTATTGCCCAGTAATTCTAGAGAAAACATCAACTCGCTTCTCAGTGCTGATAGAAGGGTCCTCTGTAGAAATATGTAACGTATAAGCAGAAACAACTAAAAAGTGCTAAGGAGCTATGAAGACTAAGCAAAACTAACCACTTTTCAACAGAACTGCTGATATTTGTGTTCGCTCTGAACAGTAAACCAATGTCACCTGAGTCAGCTCATAAATGATTCAAGAGCAGGAAACTCTCTGGCTGTTAAACTGGGGGATATAATGCTAAAAAAACACAATAAAAAATCCAGAGCAGATGACTCTGTTCTGAGCCACAACATATCTAGTGCTTCCTATGGAAAAGAAAGTCTTGAGCGGCTCTTAATGGCCCTAGAGGTGACTACTATTTTTTTTTAATCTCAGAAATTCTGAAGAAGGGAGAATATTTAGTTTTGCGTTGTCCAGCTAGTAGTTCAAAGCTATGTGGAGGTTTAGGCTGTCTGTGGGAAAATTTCATGTGCCTTTTGTGTGGACAGAGACCTGGTGGATGGGCAAAACCTATTCCCTGTGGCTGGTGCAGGTGAGGTGCAGTGTGGCCATCTGCAGGGACTGGAGTTCCCCACTCCTGTGATGAGTCTGTGCTTCACCCCAACTGCTCTCTTGCAAGTGGGTTTAAACCAGTCTGCAAGTGGGCAGCTGAATTCAAGGCACACACTTCCATTTACAAGAGAAAAGACATCTTTAAGTTGTGGGCAGATAGCTCAGATCAAGTGACACCTTCAGCTGCAGTAAGCTAAACCTCGTCTCTTAATAGCACTCTCAAACTAGATACATCCCTCTTTAGGCTGAGCTGTTATCTTCAGTGCAGATCTACAGCAGGGGAAGCTCAGTTGGCAAGAAAGGGAGAAATTGCTCATGTTCTAATAAAAGATTGGATATTTTCAGGTGTTTTTGTCCACTGTCTGTGTTGGGAGTGTGCAGTGGCAGAGCAGGCTGACCATCCTGATGGCGCATTTGTAAGCAGCAAACTTTCAGTCTTTCCTCCCCCCTTCCCCAGTACATGTCTTAACAAAGGAAAGTATTTTCATTGCTCAGATTCAAAACATGTTTGCTTTGTATATTGAGCTATAGTCCTTATGTGCTGATCTACTGTTCTGGCTCATCTCATTTAAATTGCATTCTAGCTCAGCTTATTCAAAGGGAAAATGAGTTCTGACAACTGGCATCTCTTCTTCATTATTGTGATTGTTGTAAATCTAAAATTTATGTTTTGAATCTTAGCAAAACTATTGGACTCAAACTACCTCATCCTATTATCCGTTTAATAGAAAGTAAGTATTCTAAGTGAAAATTTGAAGAATTACTTTTTTCCTATTTAGCTTTGTTTTTTTCTCTTTCTCCATTCAAAAATGTGCCAAATAATCTACTGTTTGTGCAGTCTATGGGTGAAACTTTTATAAGACATTGCTATGCTCACCAATTTCTCTCTTAATAGAATTCAGAAGATATGCAAACAGACTACTAAATGTGCTATGCAGTCGAAAATGAAACAGGAGGTGAAAAGTTGAAGGAAAAATTAGGAATATAGAAGAAAGGAATAGAAGAAAGAGATGGAGAGAATGACTTTGGGGGAGATGGGAGACTGTAAATCTTCTAGAAAACTGGGGGGAAGAAGGGAAGGGATTTTTAGCACCTTCCTTTGTTTTTGTTACCTCAGATTTCTGTGTTTGACCCTGGCAATTTTGAAGAAGTACCAGGAACTGTGCACACTGGCTGTACAGCTGTGTGCATGAAAACTGTAAATCAGAGTTAAAGCTGTGTTGATGCTATTGTTCTGATACCACTATTTCTCTGCATAACATGTAAAGGCATCTAATTACACAAAATAAGAATAGCTTCCACTAAGAATCTTTTGTAATTTATTTTAAAGATGTTTCTTAAAGAAATTGGAAACTTAATGAGATAGAAAAATTCTCCATGTATTATTTAAAACCTACTCCTCTGCCATCATAACAGTTCACAATACCCATCTGTTCTGCAGTATGCAAGTTTTACTCTGAATGTAAGTAATACAAGCTGCTCTGGCACATTCATTAGCCCAATGAAGAAAACAATGACATTTTCCCAGAAATGACCCCTGGTGTAAAAGCAGGAAGAAAGGCAAAAAAACCCCCAAAACAACCACACAAAAAACCCCCTAAAAAACAACAAGAAAAAAAAACCTGCAAAACACCAAAAAAACCACAAACCAAAAATCATCCTATCAATATGCAAGCAGTACACTGATGCAAGTTTTTATTAATTTATGCATCTAAAAGATCATCCATGCGTGAAAAAAGCAACATATGCTTATTCTTATTTTCCAACAGATCAATAGAATGACACAATCAGTTACTGCTTTCTTTTAAGTAGAAAAAGTATTGATAATATCATGGTAGTGGTGGGAGTAAACAAGGAAGATCAGGGTCTTTAATCTACAGTGTCACATGCAATCTAGCATTAAATGTTTAGAT
The DNA here is from genome assembly GCA_003993805.1 of Himantopus leucocephalus. Taxonomy (NCBI): domain Eukaryota; kingdom Metazoa; phylum Chordata; class Aves; order Charadriiformes; family Recurvirostridae; genus Himantopus; species Himantopus leucocephalus. The sequence goes on along the minus strand of RSEF01000014.1, from coordinate 12,885,002 downwards.
AATTTTAATTGGTGCACTATAAGCTTTAAATTTAGGAAGGAATAATTTATAACTTTATAGCTTGACATTCCTTGAAATTTGTAATGGGATTATTTGAAGGAACCACTGCTGGGACACAAATAAGGAACATTTTGTTCCTTAATTTGATAGTTCACTGGCTTTTGCACATTTATAAAGCATTGCAGTTCCTGATGAGTTTTGACTTAAACTTGTTTCATACCGTTTTAAAGCTTCACGTAGACTAGAATAAATGCATTTTAAGATTCCTGCAGCACAAAACCACGTAACTGAAACAGGAATGGATCTTGAGGTTATTCAGAGGGTCTCCATGCTCCTTCATTACATGTTTAATCTCTAGTAGATGTGGTATACAGCTATGAACTGTTTCTGTGATGAAGAAAATAATCAGCTTTGTATTGCAAACTTCATAAATTCGTGTTCTCTGCTTCTTACCCAAAAGGAAAGTGTGAGCTAAGGTTTGTTCAGAAGAGTAAAGCTTATGCAGACATATGTTTATAAGCCTTTCTGCTGGACCTGAACCTTATTTTTGGAGACTAGCTCGTATTATTTCTGCCGTTCCTCAAACCTCCTGAGGTTGAGGACAGAGGCAGTTAATGAAGTGAGAGACAGAGATAGGAGAAGTTAGGCTGTCGACAGTGCCAGGCGAGCAAGTAAATGCTTGTTGTGTTGGCAAGGAGAAAGAATGATGAGACCAGTATAATGTTCATGAACCCGCTTTGCATTTAAATGGAACCTTGTTACAGAGGGGTGGGGAATGGGTTTCTTAGCAGTTGCAGACCCTTCTTGTGCCTCTGACATTTGGATGCAATTCCCAGCTTTATGCGGTTAGACAGAGAGAAGTGAAGTGTTTATTCAGGAGAGAGATGTAGATGTCTGGACAAAGAGCAGTTTGCAGCTGCACACAAAGGTGATTACTTTTTGTAACTGTGCTATGTGAAAACTGAACACCAAGTTTGATAAATAGCAAATAAGGCTTCATTCTAGTTCTTATGCTTTCTGTCTCTTCCAGTTAAAATCTTACTCACTTTAATCTATGAAGCTTTTTCTAAAGAAGGTATGAGATGACCAACTCCTACTTAAATTCACATCCCTGAGTCTTTTCAGATAATCCATGAATTTGCACAAATTTGTTCAAAGTCAGTGGTTGTGCAGTCAAATTTTAGATTGTGGTTATGTTGTTCTGTGATGCGCTGATACTACCCTTTGAACAGAGGGAAGGGCAAGCCTTTATGATGTCCAGGACTGAGCTTTCTGGGATAAATATTTTGTAACGGAGGATTTAGAAGTGGAGAGCCAGCACTGGAGGTCAGACATCATAGCAGCTTACCTTTGAGTTTATACCTAGAAGACCACTTTCAACCACACTTGCTTCAGGCATAGGCTCTGGAGTAATCAGGCTAAATGATTCAAGGGTCCTGAACTCAAGTGGTTAATTTATGTCTAGAAGCCTTGGTACCCTGCCTGAGGACTCACTGCTGAAGTACAGCTTTAGGCAGGTCAGTCACTCTTGTTTAAAAGTATCTCCCAAAGCTGTCTCTGCTATGCTACTGGACCCTGCCAGATAGAAAAGATAGCTGGCTCTTTTCTCTCTCAAACTATTTTTGTTTTTATTTTCATGTTTGTAACGGTGGTATCAGCCAAGCATTAAATTATAACCAATGAACCTTGGCAAATTTTACAAGGGACCATGTTCTCCTAAACTTTTCAGGTTTATAGAGAAATTTCTGTCCCTTAGAAGTAGACTTTAAAAACAACTTCTAGGGCATTGAAGTTACAATAAAATTATACATATCCTGTTCTTTAAAAATCATTATGTTGTATCTCTAGCAAGGCATTTCACTGAAAATCTTTTCAAAAGATACTTTTTCTCTGAGTGTTGTATGGACCATTCCTTTGGTTTAGAAATTGTTTCACATTCAGGCATGGTGGCAGCAGATGTGAATGCAAAGACTGTCTAATAGAATATGTATGAATATGTGTGGTGAATCCTTGAAAGCATCCTGTATTGATGAATTGCAATAGCAGAAAAAATACAGTCCTAGCTTTGAGGGAAGAGGTCATGCAGATCTCACTTTATAATTTACAGCAAAGACTCTCAGAAGCAAAATGGCTGCAGAACAGGCATCCTCTTAGGGGAGACTTATATTTGCACATAATACATTTGCGAATCAAAATTATTCCATTTGGGGGGGCGGATAGACAAGGTTTTGGCTGTCTGGTACAACTGTGCTGGGAAGCAATGAGAGGGCAGGAGACCTTTCTCCTCCTCCCTCAATGAGCATGGCTACCCCATGACAATGCCAAAAATTCCGGTGATTGCAGTGGTCTAGGGTCAGATGCTCTTTAATGGGATGAAGAAGGACAAAGAAGAGTAGGTACCACGCTGGCCACCACACTGTCTAGTAGCTCAGGGAGCGCACATGCTACAACTTGCCAACAATATTATAAATTATTGCCACCCACAGAAGTAAGTTTGTCTGAGATGATATTTCCTAGTGCCCATGTGTTCAGTGTCTCAGTTTTCCCACAGCCAACGTGGGAGCTGCCATAGGAAAAGGCGTATGCTGCATGGCGCACCCTGGGTCGCGCGGGCTGCCTGGTGCTCTGTCTGGCGGCAGTATTGTGGCACAGGGAATAGCTGCTCTGTTCACACAGGTTACATCAAATTAGGATCAGAGTGGTTTAGTGACTTACTAGTGGCACATAATTAACAGGTAATAAGTGAACTAAATATTCAGTATCGGTAATGCAAGAGGTAATATTTTGTCCGCTGCTGTGGTTTAATAAACAACTGAATCACTCAACACCCTCCTGTAACTAATCCTGGACAGCTCCAACTCCCCTTATGTGGTACCTGCACACCTCTTCTCTCAGACACGGGGTTTGCAAGCACCCCTTCTCCTGCAAGCATGGGGACGAGCATCCTGTGGGAGCTGCAGGGGCCATAGCTTTGTGTGTACCTGTGCTGCTCCCTACAGTCTGCTCACCCGTGCCATGGTGAGAAAGCGTCCCACAGTTTACATGCTCACACCTGAGATGAGGGTCTGTAACACAAACATAATTCATTGATTCAGCATCCTATTTAAACAGTGAATCTTAATTCCTTCAGCGCTCACTTAGTGACACATATCATCCTTTGCTAACAAGGCGCATTTTACTACGTCTCAATTTACCAAGATTAATGTTGGAAAGTTCAACTTTGTGCAAGCTGTTAGCGAGACAAATTTTTCATTAGTTTCAGTCAACCATCAAATTATACTAAGTAATTTCATAGTGTAGCAATGATTTAAATTAAGGAGAGAACCTATTCACTGATGCTGACTAAACTGGTCTCAAAATTAAAAGGTCAGAGCCTCAGCTGGTATAAATTAGCGTAGTTCTTCAGAAGGCAAGGTAGCTGAAGTCAATGGAGCTGCAGGAGTCTGTGCCAGACAAGCCCATGGCACGAGGACTACTCCTTGGTTGGGTCACAAGGCTCAGTTGCTGGTTGGGCTCCACTGTGTCCTGCCAGGGGCAAGCTGGAATTAAAGTGGACATCCCGGAGTGGTAGGTGGAAGGCTACAAGCCACAACTTTGTGAACATGCCTGAGCATGACAATAGTATACTACTCTTATATGCACTGGCAGGCAGTCCTTGCCCCCTTTTAAAGGTTCAGGTTGTTTTTCTGAACGGGAATGATTTCAGTCCTTATCCTACTTTAAATTAACAGAGAAGCTGATGTGCGTTTCAGTGGTTCAGGCCTTGTCGCTGTTACCTTGTTGGGATAGCAGGTTGTTCCACAAACAGCTATATTAAGAACGGTAAAGATACTCAGGGGTTTAAACAAGTAAATAAGGGTCAACCTAGTCAACCCTGAAACCTGCTAAGCCTATGGGGTGGGTAACACTTGCAGAAAGTATCAGACTCTGCAGGTAGATATTAGTTGTAACTCATTACCCACAGAAAGATAGATCTTGATCCCAACACCCATCTTTTGAGCCATATTTGGATGGATGTTAATTAGGCATTCAAATATAGAATCCATCTCTTGAGGAGTTTGTGCATCAGAGGAATACTCCCTTCCCCACAGCTTTTTGCTTGGTTTCTGTGAAACTGCAAAAAAAAAAAAAAAGCCTTGTTTTTTTTGCCTTGAGAGAGTCCAGTGCTCTGCAGGGCCAGCCTTTCCCTTTGCAGGGTTCATCTTTAGCTCGGTTAGGTTGATAGTTTCTGGTTTCAGCATTGTAAGCAAGCCCAGCAGCTTTTGGTGGCTCTGAGCCTGGTGAAAGTCAATTTTTCTATTGATTTTTGGGGGGAATTTGGACCAGGCCTACATCCTGCCGCTGAAAATTGATAGAATAAGCTGTTTATTCTCCTTTGCTATTCTACTGTCTTGGCAGGAACGTTCTGTCTATCAAAGAAGAACCAAGAGTCTGAGTTTCAACCTGGCTCTCCTGCTGGTTTCTTCTGGCAGAGTGACCCTATTAAATGCACTGAGAGCAGTGAGTCTGTGAACCTTTCTCAAATTACTGCTGACAGATTAATGTTCCTGTAATTACACTAGAATGTCTTGGAAACACAAATATTAATTAAGAGTATTGAACCAATTTAGAACAGTGTTCAATAGTGTTGAACAGAAATCCTGTAAAAATTAAACAAAATATAATCATTGGGAAAATAATCAGCATTAGTCACAGCAGATAAAATAATTGTTAAAGGTGAAGTGATTTTTGGCTCAGAATTTATATCACGGCTATAAAAGCCTTGCTATTATAGATAATGTAATATAGCAATAATAGTTTTTCTACATTTAATTTTATGTCAGATTTTGACTAGTGTCAGAAATACACGCTATGTTTTAGGGTACTTCTTACAAAGTACAAAGCTTGTGCTGAGGTTGAGAGGACTACTAGGCAGTTAAGTCGTCCATAAATGCTCTCCTTAAAAGTGCTTACACTTGTAAAATAGCAATGACTGGTGTCTTTTCTAAATACTAGGGATATTTTGTTTTCTCTTTGTTTTGTCCCATAGCTATTTGATTTATGCTGGCAAGGGCTAGGAAACTATAGCTAATGGGTCAAATCTCTTACTTGCAGAGAAAAGACTGTCATATTTAGCCCTTGGCTTCCCCTCCTGTTCACACGCTACTTGCTTTCCTGCTGCATAACACCCTGAAGGCCCACTCCTCCTCTTCTTGCAGGTTAAAGTCACAAGCAAACCAACACGAGTTTTTGCCTTAGTGTTCCGTAATGTAGATATGAGAGCGCACCTTCAGCTGGAAGTATTGATTGTCTTTTTCCTTCCCATACTCCTTTGGTGTGCTTTGTACAACAAAATTAACGCGTGTTCTTAACTCTGCACTGGGTAGGTGTTGAGGAGGGTTGGTGGGTCTGCTCAAGGTGAGGGAAAGCAAGGATGGCTGTCACAGGCTAGCGGCAGCTACAGGTGACCGTGCCTGCTCCAGAAAAGTACTCAAGTATCTGTTTGGTCTAACACTAGGACTGAAACAGGTCTTATCCATTTTCTTAAGTATGTGCTTAAGTACTTTGCTAAATGAGATTAATTTAGCAGTCCTTTCATCTGCATTTATTACATGTGGCCTTACTATAGAGCTTAATTAAAAAATGAGGTAATTAACCATATTACAATGTCAAGATTTTAAAAAAAGTTGTCATGTGAAACTTTTTTTTTATTCATTTGTATGTCCCGAACATCCTCTGAATGTTCTAAGTTTATATTCTGCATTCAGAGCCGTGTATCTTCATGCTGTATCTTCCCTCATTTGCAACAAACCCACAAATTTAAGAGGAGAAAATCCAGTATAAATACTAAAAATATTCCAGCATGGCTGAAACAAATGAAATCACAGCTTGCCTTGAAAATTATCAGCAGGAGAAATAACCAAAGAAACGTGTATTCTCTTATCTGTACTAAAGTTTTGATTAAGACAACAAAATAAATGGACCGTAACATTCTGTTCCATGTATATTTTAAAAGCATAATCATACTTCAAATCAGAATATCTGTGTATGAATTCTCATCAGATAGGTAATTAACCTTATGTCTCAAAATATTTCAAATCTCCTTGTGCTTGAGAATTTACTGATGGCATATAAACTATTTACATCTTTTTTGAATAATTTATGCTGTCCTTCCATTATGCCAAATAAATTTATAATCTTGGATAATGAAGCATTCTTGAGAGAAAGTTAATATAGAGCTGCAGCTCCTACTGAGTACAAGTTTGTGAAAATACTTTTTTTCTTTTCACAGAACTTTATAAATTCTTTAAATGTACTTATCCCAGCAATTTCTAGGATCAGAGAGCTTGGTTTTGTGCAGCTTTTGCTGATATAAAACAAGGTAATTCCATTTGTCTCAAAAGGGCAATTCCTGATTTTTCACCAGTGTTAAGTCAGAGAATTGAGCCCAGAATATTTAACTCTGGTAGAGACATGTGGATCTTAACGTTATTCAGACGCATATTCTATCCTAATATTACCCTTTATTTCATGACATTTAATTAAGAAAGGTCATTTTTCTCTTCTTCAGAGTGCTTGTAAATATTAAACTGTTTCCCTTATGTATAGTTTCTTTTGCACAAAGGGATTATGATCAGCCCAGTTAAGGTCACTTTAGCTAATTTTGTGCTGAAGAGAAAAGATCAGAGCAAGCACCCTAGAATGAAATTGTCCCATGCAAGTTTGACTTTGTGCCTGTGTTTGACTTATGAGAATTCAAAGACCCATGTGTATATCCTTCTAGGACGCAAAAATATGTGGTCAATAACTTACATGATTATAAGCCACAAGACAAACAACGCACTTTTGTTATTTGTATGTTATTGTTTGTAACAGTTTAATAAGGTTTTACAAAAGAAAATACTACTATTATATTAGGGTTTTTTAAATAAACCCTAGAATAGCATGTAGTTGCAAGTATTTTCTCTTCATTGTATGTGTGCCAGTAGGAATGAGTTCTTGATGTTAGCTGGTGATAGGGTTTCTAAGCAATGAAAGCAGATATCTTTCTTCCTCTGTCTTTCCTGAATGGAAGTTCCCTTCAGCAATTTCTTAGCTTGTTTGACAGCAAAGCTTACCCTCTATGTTCTTTTTGTCCTTGCCCTTAATTTTGTTATGTGTGCAGTGTTCCCCTCCTCCTCTTTCTTTTTCTAAGTACTGAAGGTGTTTGCCTTTTTTTTTTTTTTTTTTNGTCTCCTTCCCTTTGGCTTCAAGTTTCCTTTGCTGAAGCACATTCTGTAGGTAAGGCACCAAGATGCTCCATCCTGATGGAAGCTCAATCTGCTCCTTCATTCCTGCGGGCATAGCAGGAACAAATGATGATGTGACACATAGAAAGTTTGATTCTACCAACTTAATGCATACAATAGCTTGCACCAAAGACAGGCGGACTGTTCCATGCTTTTCCATCTTTAGTAGCTGCATTCAGACTCTCCTGTTACAAGATAAAGATTCAGGTACATCCCACATGGCACAGTACGGAACCACAGTGTTTGACACCCCTACTCTGTTCCTTTTAATTTCCCTTTCAGAACTAATGAACAAGTCACAGATTTACATGCACAACTTCTGAAAGTCCTGGTCTCTAATTTTGCTAATCTTCTTTTCTTTTTCCTCCTTACCTGGAAGCAGTGTATAAGCTGGTCTGTACCCCCTTTCCCCTTGCTTGTATCCACTACTGAAGTGCAGAGAAGGCTACTTGCCCTCTTTTTCCCTACTGCTCATAACCTCACATTTTGACCCATGGCACTTGATAAAAAAAATTACAAAATACTACAGGTAAACCCAATCTTTTTTGCAACAAATGCTCAAATATTGATCCCTTGGAAGCTGTTAGTTTTCTCTCTCCCCACCCTGGAATTCCTGAAATACTACATTTTTTGCATAATTGCAAAAAATAGCAGAAATGAGTAACATGATGGATAAGTAATAAAGCCGAGTAGAAAACTACATTCCTAACAGCTGAAAGAAGGGATCACAAGACTGGATAGGAAAAGGGCTGATACCCTACAGGAACGTGTCTCTCCAAGTGATGCAACACTTCAGTACCTCAACTCAGTTCACGCCATCCAATGGGCAGGTCACTTGGATGAAGCTTCCAGTATGCGACCTAGAAATGTGATGTTGGCCAAACAAAGGAAGCTTCTTATTAAAGGTCACATTTGGCTTTCTGGATAACTTAATGAGATTATTTTATTTTCCCGACTCGTGAAGCTTTTCTCAAATGACTAGCCTAAATGGGAGGAAATAGCTGGTTGTTTAATGATTCTACAGCCTGTTGGTATTACGGTGATATTTTAGGAATACAAATTGGCTGATGGATGAAAAGATGAAAAGAAAGAGCCTTTTTCCAAGAAAAGAGTATCCAGAAGGGTTTACATTTCAGTAATATTTGTTGCCAAAAACGTTTTGAATGTGTCATCTGGACTTCTTATATGTTTCAAAACCATTCCATTTATTTCATATGAAAATGCACCTATGAGATTTTCTTTTTTTCTTCTGGCCAAGTCTCAGTCCTGCAACAAAAGGGTTTTGCTGTAAGCTGAAGATACCCTAGGCCATGACTGTGCTCTGCTATTTTCCATGAAATTTGAGATTGCAGTCAGCTGTCAGGCTTCTGTTTCCTATTTTACCAGAAGACATAATTCATCCTGTGAGCTGACTTAAAAGTGGTATTTCAGCAAGACTGGACAACTTGGATTTGAGGACATATGCTTTCCCTTTTGAAAAGGTTGGTCTGTGCCTAGAACACAATCTCTTATTTCTGTTCTTGTTCTTTTGCAGCTTTGGAAAGTTAAACATTCCACAGAGTTTGTGGCAATATCTAGGGCAATAAGATATGTTTGATCGTTGTGATAATTCCATCCCTAATGTTGTTGTCCTGATGAAACGTTTACTATTTACCTATTTTTCTATTAGCTCCTTTAGAGTTCAGAACAATGGATTCTTCCACTTACTATTTATGTACACCATGACAAAGCCCAGGTGCACAAAGTGACTTCAAATCAGTAAACCAAACAGACCAACCCTTACTCAGGGGTTAAGTTATTTTACTCTGGAGAAAACAAGTCAGCTGTGTTCGTTATGTGGTGGTATGCTGCTGAAACAGTATTTTTTTCCTACACTAAATGGTGAGAGACAACAAAACTTTTTAATGTGTACCTGGGTGATAAATGAATGTGAAGGATCCTGCACTGTTAACATTAGCTCTTTTCCTGGCCTCTAGAGTATGTCCAGGTGGCTGAAACTGGTGGTGATATGAAAGGGAATGACATTTGTTTTTTCTTAGATGTGAAGAATTAAAGGATTTCTTAAGAGAAAAGAAACCTTGGACCCTGTTAGGTGATTCCATATCGATACAGGCTAGAGTTTGCTGATACAAACAATCTTACCGATGCGGACAATGCTATTTGCAGCCTGCGTTGCAGCAGAGCCCTGAGGGCGAGAGCCTTAGCTCAAAACCTGCCCTGGGGCAAAAGGGGAGGCCTGGCAGAGGTCTCTGGGGTGGGGAAGACCCCAGCCTTCTCCAGCCCCTTCACAAAGACCTCAAGGGTGGCTAACTGCTAGAGCTCTGTCGTGCAGAACACAGCCCCAGAATGCTTCTAGTGGGGCAAGGCTCAAGGCATTTACTGTTAGCAGGTTCGTTGTTTTGCCCTTAGTGAAAAAACTCAATAATTATGACTTGTCATTCTTCTGTGAAGAAAGTGGCCAGCCTGGTGATATGCGATAAAAATAACTGAAGAAGTCAAAGACAGTGTTTCAAAGTAATTTTTATAAAGGCAAGAGATCAAGTGACACAATCTTTCTAGCCACTTCAGTAAATATAGGGTGGTGATTAGCAAATAAAACTGAGTAATTGTAGTTTTCTGCTCAACTCAGTATAATTTGTTTAAGTATCTGTGTCAATCAAAGTTATATTTAGGTTGACACTGTAGGGATATGTAAAACCTATTTATTTCTGAATAAATATTTAAAGAGATTATATAAGCAGTAATGTCCAAAGCTCAGGGGTTTTCCCTGAAAAGATGAAGATTAGTTATTGATAATAGCCTAATACAAAACTATTCATCTGGTTATCTAGAATAGTCTAAGCATTAATAATTATAGCCCTAGGCTTATGAAATGGAATAATTCCCCCCCACCCTGGCCTCCCACAAACATTAAGATCTGGATTTATTTGCCCTCACAGAACATCGCCAGTGGCATTAGAAACATGCACTCCGGACTGTGGGATACACGTGCACTCCTGGAATGAGAGCTGGAGGGCGTGCAGAGTAGGCCAGGGCATCTTAACTAATGTGCTCTTAAGTATCCAGTGCTAAAAGTCCTGTCTCTGACAAAATAAATAAATGTAGGCAAGGGCATAAAAAATTGTTTTAATTTGGGTTGACTTCCTCGAGGAGCTTCTGCAAAACCAGAATTCAGTAGAAAATCTGCAGATTTCAAAAGTAATTCAGAAGCAAGCCTTTTTGTTTTAAGGTGTTATTTTTCATGTATGTACCTACCCTGATTTTCAAAAGGGATAGTGAGAAGATACGAATGATATCAATGCAAGCACAAAACTTTTAATTTGTAAAGAAAGCTAACACAACATAAAATTTTGGGTTGTCCCATTTTGTCAAAAAAAAACTTGAGTGTTATCAGTACTGAGACTGGAGTTTTCTTATTTTAATATGGCCACTGAAGAAAAAAAACAACTTACCATTTTTCTTCCTTTTTTCACGTTGTATTGTGGATACTTGCTCTGAAATGTTACCACTTTCAGAGCTAAGGACAGAAATATCCTTGTAGTAGCCTCCTGTCAGAAGTAGGATTTTCCTGCTCTCAATTTTTTCCTAACACTGAAGCTTTTAACGCCTCAAGTGAGTTTATCTGGAGTTAGTCATTTTCTTCAACTCTTTCGGAAGAAGAACTATCAAAAACTAAGCAGCATAATGTGTGCAAAATTCAGCCTTGAATAAAAGGTATCAAGTAGGTCACTTTAATCATTGACTTGGAATCCATGTAGCTCCTTTCAAGTCTTTTCATCAAAATTTCAGAGCAAGTGAAGGAAATGTGAGTGTTCCATTGCAGAATTGATGATGGCTTCATCCTTCCAGTTTGCTCTCATTCATGCAGAGCACTATTTTGTTCCTCAATCTGGTAGTCTCCACATTAGTATGTTTTATTGCTGACTGGCCAGTATCTCCTGGGCACGCTTTCTTTTTGGTCTCAATTCTATAGAAATACCAAATGAAGGCTTTTTAGTGTTCTGGATGGACTAAATACTAAATTTCCAAAGCTGTCAAGAACTCTGGATGCTCAATTCCTGTTAAAATTAACGTCCTCAGTTCCCTGTCTGTTGTTGGTATCCAGGACATGTCTCTGAAGCTGTTTCAAAGTGCTCTTGGTAGTTTCAGGTCATTTCTACTGCCTTTTCAAGCATCAGTTGAGCCTTCACTAGCTGTAGTGATGGTCAGATTTCAGTTTTTCAAGCTGAAATTTCTTCCTAGAGACTCCATTCTTTGTCATGACTACATTCCCATTCCCCTTCAGGAAGATCTCTAGGGTACATATTTATTTTTTATATTTCTGAGTACAGGACAAAGCAATACAAACATTTTTAACTGCTTTTTAAGCTCTATTTTAATTGGCCCAGCTCCCTTTGATAGTTTACATTTGTCATAACAAGCACACAAAAACATCTGGGGAAAAAAGTAAGAATGAACTAACTCCAACGCTGTTGTAATAGTTTTAATTTACAACCAGATGAAACATAACTTTAAATACCTAAGCATTTTTTTCCCACATTTAATTCTGTAGCACGTTTGTATGTGGAAAGATGCATTGTTTTTACAATTGCATCATAAGCCTTTTCCGACATTTTGTGGGTCACAGATGGAGAAGCACTGGCCTAGAAGCTGTATATCTGTCCCACCACCCCTCCCCTACATGCTTGTGTGTCTGTAAAATCTTAAAACTGCTGAACTTTTTTAGGTGCTCTTGGAATTCTGTTTTTCCCACTGAAAGTTGAAATGGCATATAATTTTTTTTAGTGGCATTTGTGTTATTCCCAAAAGACTTATATTTTAAAATCAGTCAGCCAGATGTTTTGATCCCCCCCCAATGATACCTTATTAGCACAGTAAACTTCCTCTTTATGTGACTGTTCAGAGCTCTTTTCATTATCCAAGTGGAGTCCTGGCATTTAGATAATACTTATTTACAACTGTACTCAAACTGTCTGCTTCTTTTAATGTACTTTTATCTTAAAGAAACTTCAGGATGAACCTATTATTGCGATATGAAAAGGCTGATAGTTGTAGAAAACTAAGCAATCTGGAAGAGATGGCTCCTCTGGCTCCTGCTCACCTTGCTGCCAACACCAGCCCCCCAGGGCCTTTCCTGCAGAGCCGCCCCAGCCTGTACTGGTGCATGGGGTTGTTCTGTTCCAGGTGTAGGACCTCTCATTTCTCCTTGCTGAGCTTCATGAGGTCCCTGTCAGCCCATTCCTGCAGGGTTTGAGGTCCCTGTGAATGGCAGCAGAGCCCTCCTGTGCATCAACTGCTCTCACCCCAACTCAGTGCTACCTGCAGACTTGCTGAGAGTTACTCCCACCCCATCATCCAAGTCTTAGATGAAGACATTAGGCAACATTATCCCTGGCACCATGCCCTGAGAAACTCTGCTTCTGAACAGGAAAAAGTTAGATTTTAACCAACCACTGGTATTGCTTGAGCCCAGTGGTCCCACTGGTTTTCAGCCCACTTGTAGTCTGTCCATCCAATCTGCTTGCCCCATTTTGACTACTGGGAATCTTTGGGAGGTCTTGTCAAAAGCCTTGCTAATAAGAAAGAAGGAAAATTACATGCACTGATCTTATCTACAGAGCCAGTTGTTTCATAACAGTTAGCTGAGCTGGTCAAGAACAGTTTCCTCTTGCTAAATCCATACTGTTCCTCTTCATTGTCTTGTCGTTCATATACTTGGCAGTGGCTTCTGTAAGGACTTGCTCTACAACTTTCTCAAGGAAGTGAGGTTAGACTGACCCCCCCCTCTGTAGTTCCCTCTGCCTTTTGTTGAAGATGGTTTGCCACAGCTTTTGAAAGGTGATGGACATCTGCCTTCCTATGCCATCAATCAAATATATCACCAGTCTTGGATGCAGCCTGTCCAGTCCCATGGACCTATATATGTCAAGCTTGCTTCTGTAAATCCCTAACATGACCCTTGCCGATCATGGGTAGTACTTCTCTCCCCCAGACTTGGTTAGTACATCTTAGGAAAGAGCTCCATGTTAATGCAGTGTACTGTTAGTGCTGTTGATAAACACCAAGGTTGGAAAGAAATGCTGGGATTGAACAGCTGGGAGGAGACAGATGGAGTAAGGAGTAGTAAATGGCTGACAGCCATATCAACAAACAAAGGATATATGTTATTTATTTTGCGTTGTTGATGCCGAAGACAAAGCAGATTTCGGTACTTGGGAATAAGGCAGATGGGATGGAAGTGGTTTCCAGAAGCATGGGGAGAAGACAACATTTTACCAAATGCATATGTCAAGTCATATGCCAACACAGATAACAAAAATAGATATTTACATTTGCAGTAAGTCTGTAGCAGATTTCTGTGAGGTGGAAAACAAAGCTTTTCTGTTGTTAACTACTGGTGAATGAATACACTCTTCTTTTTACAATGATCTGTACTTTAAAATTGTATATTTGGTGCTGGAAGGAAATTAATAGAGTTAACAAAAGCAATTACAAGCGACATGTTATTGTAATACATCATCTTCTAGAATCCAGACACTGCAGACATGAAAGAAGTATAGACAAATTGCAGTATTTTCCCAGGCATTGGACTGGGTAGTGTTCCAGCTTTGGCCGCTGACTCTCAGCTTATCCCCTGGTGGACACCATACAGTCTCCCTAATTCCCCAGTTTTCGTTCCTCTCACCAGCTATTTAGGTGCAGGGGTATGAGGTCTTTCTCATGAACCAGTATACCATGGGACCTTAGTCTTGACTAAGCTGCCAGGAGCTATGACTGCATGAAAATATGTTATTTACCTCTAAAGTTAAACACTTTTTAGTAAGAGTAAGCACTCTACGTTTCTTTATGTCATCTATACTGGCTTCTCCACACTTGGAGAATACACACCAAATATAGAGCTCACAGCGTTCTTCAATGTCAGTTACTACCTTAGAGGTTATAAGGTATTAATGATTTGGCAAGAGAGAAAAAGAAGCCTGTTTGAATCAACTGATCAGTTATTTGCTCTAAGGCTTAGGGATTTGGGCTATATGAGTGCTTTAAGGGCCTGATGTGAAAAATGGGAAGAAATTAGCTGGTTAACAGTATATAATGAGGATAGGAGAGAAGCATATAATTGGATTGAATAGACATCAAACCAGCTCTTGAAAAAACTGCTCATTATTGTTTTAATAGTTGTAATGTGCATTTGCTGTGGTGGTTGTGTGCAGCTACTGCTAAGCTATTGCTACAGTGAGGCATTCATTCAAGTCCTTGGGTTTTGTACTTGCCCCTTTTCCTGATGAATTCTTTTCTGTCTTAGTTTTAAACATTTTTTTCTGGGAAAAAAACAGAAGCAAAGGGAAACTGAAAAAAATCTTCTGTGTTAGTCATAGAGGAATATCTTATAACTCCTCAAATTGCCCTTTCCCCCATAATTGTTGCAATATTTTGTGGAAAGTCAAAAACGTGTTGAGGGATTGCTGCAAACTAGTAAAAGGGTGATGTAGGAGAACTCTTTAAAATGCTTTAAAAGTTACTTCTAAACTGTGACCATCAGCCATTTATAATGGTCTTAATGAGGCCTCATACTGAGCAGCACATTTTCTACTTAAGCTAAACATAGTATTTGCCAGAGAAAGCCATTTTCCTGTCTATTTGTATTCATCGCAATTATATATGCCGTGTCTTACGCTCTTGCATTATAAAGAGCTGCATTTTCCCCTAGGTATATCTTCCACAACGACGGTGCAGGAAAAATAATTGATTCTCTCTAATTTTTTTTATGAACTGCAGTCTTACAGATGAGGTTGGGTTTGTAAGCAAACATATTGTGCTGTGCTGCAAGAATGGCAGTCAGGAAACAAGCTCTGGGTAAGTTATGAAAAATCAAGATGTTTCCCTAGTATTTCAGAAGTAAGAATGTCCTTTTTCTTTCTCAAAAGTTCAGCAACGTTTTTGGTTTGTTTTGGTTTTTTTTTTCCATTTAGGCAAGTTCAAAGGTGTTTTGCCAACTTGTTAAACACTCATTTTGTGTTTATTAACTTGATACTCGTTAGGTAATTTGAACTACTTCACTGAAAACACCTCCAAATGTTTTGAGGTGTAGTTGTACAGCAGTTTGCAGTTAAAGCAGCACAGCAGTTTGCAAAGTGAACCTCCTAGCATCACATCAATCTTTTCCTTTCTCTTTGAGGAATCGTGGTTATACTTCGTTTGGGATAGAGCAGTGGGTCTCCATCTTTCTAAGACAGATGTGTCAGTTTAAAAGGGATGCACAGAAAGCCCTGCGCTCTTCAAACAAGTATATGTCTTAAGACAATAAAGTGTCTAAATCATTGCATTATTAATGATGTACCAAAAAGCCCTCTCTTTCCAAGTGGAATGCTCAATCATTTAAACTTTTTACTCTGAAATTATCAACAGCAATTTTAATGGTGCAGCTGACTATAAATGGAGGCAGGTTGCCGGTGGCAATGTCAGATGGGATCGCATCAGGCTGAAGACCCTGGCAGTAATCTGGGCTGACAGCTTCCCCCATTACTGCTTTTTCCTCACTGCTCTGTCGGCACGCAGCGTGATGCAAACAGACAGGCCATGCGCTGTGCGCGCAGTCGATGTATTGGCATCCTGTGCTGTGCGCATCAGTCCTGAGCTCACAGCATTTCTGTTGTGAAATTCCACAGATTGGGTAGATAAGTTACGGGCTTGGCAAGGCCAGCAAAAAGATAATTTTCTTCATAATGGGATTGAAATAACAAGAGGCTTGGGTTTTGTAGTCCAGGAATGGTTGTTTTTTAGCTGTGCTGTAGTCTGATTTTCCAAGTGTCTTCCCTTTAGAGCTAAACTGCTTTCAGGAGCAATCACTTTGTCGAGTCATTAAAATGATGAACAGTAGAGGTAGCAAAGCTTAGCAAGTAGCTTTAGAAACACAGGGTAATCTATAACAATTCTCCTTTTCAATGAGTTTGTGTGCTTTTGACGGACAGCATTCCTGTTTGTGGCTCTCCGAAGCTGCAGCACTGATTTAACTGTACTGACTAAAAATAAACCACAGCTCTACATCTCACTCAGATGTGCTTTTTTGTGCATTTACTGAGTTTTTTTCCTTTTTTCCACATAAGTGTCAAGTATTCATTACCAGTGTTTATCTGCTTTGGTATCCTGGAAGTTCAAGTACATGGATTTCTAGGAAACATCATGTTAATCAACGGCAAAATAACACATTCAACTTTCCCATATTCACCTGCCACTTGATATTAACATCTGTAATAAATTTAACATTAAATATTAGATTCTGAATAAATATTTTAAGAAAGGGATGCTCTGGGTAATTTGAAGAGATGATCATGGAGAGAAATGGGAAAAGTAATACTTTATAAATAAGGTCACAGCAAAATCTCCTCTTGTATATAACTCTATGGTCTCACAAGTCAAATGAAACTGAAACAGTTAACTTCTAATTTTTGAGGTAGTAATATATGTGGTATATAATACATTGCTGTCCTTGTGGGAGAAGATTCTGCCATTATTTGCGTGAAGTTTCTTAAGAGCGATTGCTTTAGACTACCTTCCCCCCCCTCTTTTTCCTTTCCCCCCCCTCTCTTTCCTTTTCCCCCCTCTGTTTTGTCTTTTTAGGTTTTTTGGAGGGGGATTTGGGTTTTTTTTTGTTTGGTTTTTTTTTTGGGGGGGTGGTGTGGTGGTGGTGGTTGGGTTTGGGGTTTTTTTGTGTTGTTTTTTGATTATTTTTTTTTTGGGGGGGGGGTTGTTTGTTTGTTTTTATTATTGTTTTATTCCCCTTTTCCCTTTCTTCTCTTCAGTTCCCTAGCATTTCTATGCTCACTTCAGAATATAGACTGGTCCCTGTGACTTATTTTTAAAGCCCATAAAAAGACACTCTATGGCCATTGCAGTACTTTGCATATTGATGGGACTATGCAAAGTGATGTTATCTGAAGTTCTGATCCCCTTCGTTCATGGATTAAGTACTGAGTAAAGTAGTACTTAAGTACTAATAAAATAACAACTCTGGATATTTATGAAAATGTATTTAAAACTTGAAAGAAATAGCTCTTTAGTATTGGCGTTTATCATGCAATTTATCTCAGCAGTTTTGAAAAATTATCCTCACGCTTTCAAATAATAAGCATATTAGTTTTATTATAGATGTTGTTGCAAAGTCAGTCTTAAAGCTCTGAGAACAAAAAGAGAACCTAGATTAAGAGGAAACTTCTCATGAAATTAACCTTTCTTGAAATGCTGTCAACATGTCTTCATGCTGGATATGAATGATCAACCTACTAGACAGGTACTGTTAATTAGAGAGGTATTTTAATGCCCTGTGAGATGATGTGGCAGTGAGGAGGTGATCTGCCTTTGTTGCACAGAACAGGACTTCCCAGGGAATCTGTACTCTCTGTGCCATATTTTCAGAAAGGCATTTCTGCAAAGCTTACTGTGATGTGGGAAATTCCCTTTTGGTTGGAATTGAGGCGCAATCAAACTTAGTCAG
The DNA here is from genome assembly GCA_003993805.1 of Himantopus leucocephalus. Lineage (NCBI taxonomy): Eukaryota > Metazoa > Chordata > Aves > Charadriiformes > Recurvirostridae > Himantopus > Himantopus leucocephalus. Next base: position 12,867,242 of record RSEF01000014.1, on the reverse strand, counting down.
GATTTATAATTAGAAGTTGGGGTTTTTTTATTTGTATGACTTAAAACTCTGGTTAGCTTATGCATTATGATTGGCAACCTTAGCTAAAGAGACAAGATTGAAAAGGTCACAAAGTTATCTGTCCTCTAACTCAAGATGATAAATCCAGGCAATGATTGAAGCAAACAAGTAGATGGGCTGGAGAAGCTTATCTCATAGTTTGCTGTACTGTGCTTCCTATCTGGAGGTGCAGGTAAGTTATAAATCATAAGCAGTCTTCAGGTGATGTGAAAGTTATCTGTCTCAGCATGGTGGTATGTCTACCAGAGCTTCCAAGAAGCCTCAAAGTGCAGAGGTAACTTTTGTATTGCAAACTGTCAGGCATCGTGACGTCCAGCATGTGGAAGCTAGTGAAATCTGTTTGCCAGCCTTTTGCCCTGGGGTAACAAGCAAGAACTCTTCCCAGGGGTTACAGACACCTTAATGTGCCATTTGGTGAGGGTCTAACACAAACATCTGGTTTGACCATTTGCTGAGTATGCAAACCAATTGCAAATCTGGAAAGCCTGATGGCAAGCATGTGTATGGTCACATCTTCATCAAGCACAGTGTTGCAGAGTCACAGGTATTTGCTATAGCCACTAGAAAGCCTGCTCCTTCCGTTGAGTCAGGACTTTGACCTTCGCCAGTGGCTGGACCAGTCAAAGAAGTGTGTGCTTGTTATTGTTCACAAAGAAGAAGGGCTGTCTCTTGGCTTTGGCAGTAGACAAGCCTGCTTACAGATCCAGTAGTGCTAGTTTCTCAGCTGCTGCAACAGCGCTTTCTATGGCTCTTTAAAAAAAAAAAAAAAAAAAGAATTTGGAGCTGTGGCGATTTGTTTAGTCTTGAGTAATGGTTCATCTCTGCTGGAAATGCATTATTGCTGACTACTGTTTTCTGGAAAAAACATACATGTTTTTGCATGATATTGAGTAAAATTGATTACAGCTAAGAATGTCCTGCTCAGTTATGAGACGTGATGGTCTTAGCTCCCTAGGACAGAACTGTGCACGTTTATGTGGCAGGAACAGACAGCTCTAGGCAGAGAGAAGGGTCAGAAGGGGAAGAAACGTGGCTCTTAAAAGATATGAATATTTAATCTGTTTTACCTAGATTGTGCCTTACCCAAAAGCCCAGACAACACAATAGAAAAGAGAGAAGCACCTCTCTGAAAATAAAAGGCTTTCAGTTCACTAAAACTTCATTTATTATGGCCTTGAGAAGCAGCTGAAATAGGAAAATGCTGAATGGTCATGCTAGGAAGCATAAAGCAGGAAAGTAGTTTTTCACTTACTGATTCCGTTTTGGTTGCCGTCCTTCTCCATCCCATTAACCTCTTGAGACCTCAGGCCAGGAGACCTCTTTCCTGTGGCTCTGTGCCTCTGCCAGCCCTCTGGGCATGGCTGCAATACAGATAAGACCCAAATCCGACCAGTTTCTCCATTTCACAGAGGACTGAATAGCTCTTGGAGGAACACTGTGCTGGAGACTTGGTGATGCTGAGAGCAGGCATGTCCGAGTCTCACAGGGAGAGCGTGGCTCTCATAATTAACAGTGATTCCAGACATTTCTCCCAGGCTTTAAAGGTGCTTTTTCTTTTCGTGTTTCCTGAGCTACCTGAGCCTCCTTCTGCCATAATAATTTACTGGTTTTTTTCTTTAATCAAAGATTTTTTTTTTTTCATATCTTCTCCTGTCAAGACAAACTTGCTTACTTCTCACTGTGTCAACTGGGATATACGGTGTTAATATCAATTTAAATGTGGGCAGTTTGACTATACCTAGGTGCTAGGCAGCACCTAGGTATAGTCAAGGTGGTATAATTTAAAAAGAGCAAAGAGCCATCTGAAATTGCATCCATCAATCCTATCACAGTTACAGCTTTTTATAAGAAAATAAACAATGGTTAAAGTATGCTTCATCATAAGGGTAAAGATTAAACATAATTGTGATTTCCATTTTAGCCCCTCTTTGCAGTTCATTGGTATGCATTTGAATAAGGAAAAAGTGTACAATGCTTATTTATTTACATGTGCCTGGGTGACACATGTTTGCGATGTGTTGAGTCCTGGCCAGGCATAACAGCACTCAGTTTCTCTCTTGAACCTAGTCCTGACCCTGAAATGAGTGATTTTCAGCCTTCTAATCCTCAGGAGAAAAAAAGCTGTATAAAGCAAAGTGGGTGGTGTTTTTTTGCTTTCCTGATTTGACTTGAGAGATGCAATTTAGTTGAGCTGTGGTCAGAAAGGGATCTTTCTGATGACCCCATCTGGTTTTGGAACAGGCCCTCTCAGCAGATTCGTTATATACACTTCTCTGAAAAATGTCATTATTTACTGGTCTATAACTTCAAGGGATTTCGGGATCACAAAATGTAACACCTCCTCTGCAGTAAGTGCACTAGATGTGTCATATAAAGCGTCTGGCTGGTTTCAATGTGAACCAGAGGCTGGTTCACCTCCAGCCTACCTGCAGCCTCTCCTCAGGTTGCCATGCAGTGGTTGTGGACCCCTCAGCCCTTCTGGCAGCCTTGGGAAGGGCCAGCGCTTCTGGGGAACTTGCCTATCCAAAGGCAGAATGTCTGCTTGGAAAGGCAACGCTCTGACCACTTTACCTAAGAGCTGGAATTCAAAATAAAATTCTTTTAATAGATCCCGTTGGATGATACATTTGCATTCAGCAATCTTTCATGTAGCTCCATAAATAGTCCACATACAGAAACAGTGCAGCAACACATTCACAGCGATTTCTTTACTCAGTTTTCCCATCCCCCTTCTTCCCTGACCTTTTCTTTTGGAGGGTTTGGCGGATTAACCTCATCAAGTTAAACTCAATATGTACTGAGGCCTTGTGTGCTCAGAAAGGTTGTTCCCTTTTCCAGCTTCATCTGTCGATCCAGTAAGCTACCGCCTCTTGCTATCTCTCCCATTGCCTTTATAAATTCAGTGTCACTCTATATGGTGTACTTTTTCCTGCAGATATATTCCTACATCCTTCTTTCTAGCATTAAACAAGTTCAATAATGTTTATATGCAATATGAAAAATAATTGATTTTAAAATACTTATAAATAAATTTTATGGACATCTACTCAGCAATTAAATATGTGGAACACAAATACTTAATTTTTTTCATGGAGGCACAATTAGGCAGCTGACACGAGCTACAGACTGGGGTGCTGCAGCGGGAGAGAGCTGCAAGGGGTCTATGTGAGCCTCAACAGAGGCAGTGACAGCACTGGAAGAAGTGTGGAGCACAGCTGTAGGGGGTTGTAGGAGGTCAGAGACAGAGGGAGATGGTTAGAAGTCAGCTGGGAATGTACAAAACCCCAGAGTCTGAGCTTGGCATTGGTGTGAAAATAGAAGGTGGCTGAGGAGTCTAGAAATCCATAAGTATTGTGGAAATTCAGCAATGAAACACAGAGGCAGCTACAGTAGAGCTGTGAGGACTTGGGAAGGCTAATGAGGATGTTACTGAAGTATATTAAAAATATGTCCAGGTGAACTCTAGAGTTGTCAAACCCACTCCCAAATATACTGACCCTTTTCTGGGAAAACAGGAAAAACATAAGACCTCACATTGCAAGATATGGGATGTGACACTGGCACAGACTGCTGGTGCACGTATGAGCTAGAATAACTAAAACCTTCCTGTGGATTTATTGGAAGGTTTCAAATAGAACTGTGTAAATAGGCAGTGAAAAATCTTCTTGTACCTTGCCACAAATACAGTGCAGTGTGGTTGCGAATAGGATCTGCAGAGGCAGTCAAGCCTCTGTCTAGCTATTGATGAGATACTGGAGGAACCTGTATCTTTTACTTACTCCTATCCAGACTGACAGTGAAGCAAAAGCTGCAGCAAGGTCTGTCTAAGAGCAATAACCTCTCAGCAGCTCCACTTTCTATTCTGATGGTATGAAACGCATGAATTTGCACAAAATCAGTCTTGTAACAGCAGATGTGAGAAACCATTTAAATAAATAAAATACAATAATACCAGCACTTCCCTCGAAGTAAACACCAAACCTTATCTTAATTCTCTGGAGTACTGAGACTCCTGCCATCACTCTCCCTTTCCGCAGGTTTGAAACTACATTTTTCTCACTGTTATAATCCGTATAATCCTAGTACACGAACAGAGGTAAGAATTAAATTAGTGACAGGGCATTGTAAGTGGAAAATTGGCTTGTAGCATTCTGCAGAAAGACTGGGCACTGCCAGTTTTAGGTTCAGTAGCAGGTTTACTGCAATATGGCCAGCACAAAGGGGTCAGGGATATTAATTGTAATGAGGTTTCAGTCTGCTCAATGAGTCTGGTTTTTTACCTTGTATTAAATTGATAAATTCATGAAATACTAGTCAGTATTTGCCTTTCAACTTCATTGCATAAATAATGGAGTGCTTGAAATAAAAATGAAAAGTATTTTCACTACCAGTTTTTAACATTCTTTAGTTTCATATAATACGTAAGGCTCTTCATCATGTTCTTTTAAAAGTAATATTACGTAATGCACAAAGATATCTCAAACAACTCTTTAATAATACAGTAGTGCTACAGCTGGGAGTTGAAATCATGTAAGCTTCCAATGAGCTTGTCTGTTCCCATATGGCAAACAGAATAAACATTTTGGAGTTCTCAAATGTGCTTTTTATCACTTGCAAGCTAGGAAATAATTCTGTAAAAGTCATCAAAGGAAATTATACTTCTGTAAATGGAAATCTTGTATCACCGTAAACATTGCTATGGCTTACTTGCTTATGTCTTTGTTATAAGCGTGTACGCAATTCCTGATCTGTTTAGGAACTTGATTTTGTAGGCCACTGTTCTTATAGCTGGGTAAGATTCACCTTCTCATTTGAGAATAGTGGTATATGATACTACAAGAAATGCTGATTTAAGGGAAATACTTGTATTAGAAGTAAATAATCATTTTTTAAATTTAATTAGAAGCTGCATGAATCAACCCTTCTTTGTAATTATTTTTCTTCTTAGAAGGTTACTAAGAATCTGACTGCATATACAAGTTGTAATAATAATTACAGTAACCAGGTTTATAGTGAAAAGGGAGGCTGCAACACAATTTTTATGAAGAGCACTAAAATACCAACTTCTTAATCTAGTACTGTGCATTAAGGGAAGGTGTGAGGTGCAAGATGTGAGGTGGAGGGGAATCTGTTCTGTATGACCACATCGCACAACCAACGGTCTGTACAGCGGGGACAAAATCCTGTCCTCTCTTGCAAGGACAGGGACTCAGCGTAGCTCTGCTGTACAACACACAAAATGATCTGTTCTGACTACTTACTGCAAATCTCCCTTCTGGAGAAAGGGAGTTTGGAGCGTGGTTAGAGACATCTGAGGGGCTTTGAGTGGTTACCTTTTATTTTATCTTTATGCATGAAAGCTAATTAATGGTGCAGCAATGTTGTCTGTCTTCTGATGTATGTCGATCTCTGACAGTAGTTCTTCAGCAGCTTTAGATCTATAAGCTCTGAACTCTATGGGGCCCAAAGCAGCACAAGTCCTGAACATGTGCTCTTTGGCTCATCAGGCCATGAAAAAGTCGTCCCAGTTCAGAAGACTACTTTGCAGGTCTGATTTTAATGAGCGTGAATAAAATCCTGTGGTTTGTTTGTACAGTCCAGATGTTAGCGCAGGAAAACCTTTGTAGCCTAGAAGGCAATTGAAGCCCTGAAATACATGAACATCAAACATGTACTGAATTCCCTAATGCTCAAAGTAAAGCCTGTGTTGAAGTTTCTGTGTGAGTAGGTTGCAAGAAAAGCTGTGAGGCTGAGACTCTAAAGTGCCAGTAATTCAGATTAAGCAAATGTCCAGAGGCTGCTCTTATACTGTGAAACTTGGGAGATGTATTTCCTCATTCTTTATAAACTGTGTGTGTATCTCTGGGGTTTGGTTAGTGAGTTGAACCGCAGATACAGGTAATTAATTATTTCTGGGAATTTTCTCACATGACCCAAGACTATAATCAATCCATTTTGCAGAAGCCTTTAAATCAGGCTCAGATTCTCCTCTCATCATGTCAAGAAATCCTTTGTAATTCTTAATCCTTTTGTTCCTTAACTACTTGGCCCACTCGAATAAATACAGTGCTGCTTCCAAAAAGTTTAGCTGGTTGCTGCTCCTGCAGACCAGTGCATAGCAGAGCCAAACAGCTGAGCGTTTATAGTGCTAGGGTTTGTGAATGGTGCTGGAGCAGTTTAGTGACTCCCAGTCCAAGGCCAGAAGCAGGCTGCAGGCTGGAAAGTACGTCTGTCGCCTCAGTTGGAAAGAAAAGCAGTATGGAGGAACAAGATTACAGCTGTGGCTGTTACCCTCAATGGCACAGCATTAAACTAGGCTGGAATATTAAATCTGGACTCTGATCTCTCTTGAACTTCAGTGGTTTTAGGGCACCTCTGTACCTATGAATGTATTTTTGGGGTACCCCCTTTCTGCTCTCCCATGTGGTCTGGCCTCCTTGCCCAGCTGTATCACATTCTCTGTGAAATAATAGATCAAAATCATCCTTCAGCATTTAAGTTCTTTAATTTCTAAAAGCTACCCAATAGGGATGCTTCAGAAAGTTGATTCTGAGTGTATCCTAAATTCATGGATTTGCAGAATCAGGCTGAGAGGATACTGTGACACTTAAACTGAGTAGAAATCAAAATGTTCATAGTATGAACTCTCAGGAGTCTTAAAAAATGCAGCACGTCTAATTCAAGCCTACAGAGAACCTTTTAAAGTCTCTACCTCTGATCACTTCCCATTCCCACTGGCTCGCTAGATCTGATGTTATTGTTACCATATCAGTTATGCTTTCTCGTCTCCCTGCCTTCATGGAGCTCTGATGCACGCGTGGCAGAAAAGGCAGAGTGCTGTGGCCTCGGCTCTGATCCTGAGCTGAACCTGTGGCACTGCAGCACATTTCAGTCTGGAGCAGGAAAATTTAAAAAAAAAAAAAAAAGAGGGGAAAAAAAAAAGGGAAAGCCGAGATTGTTAGGAGGAAGTGGGCGACCTGGATTATAACTGGTTATAAAAAGAAACTGTGTGTGGGCTGGATCTGACTTTGCAGTGATTAATACATTGCCAGGTTCCCTCTGCAGGTGGCCAGAGGAGTTTGTGGGGCTTCCCAGTTCCCACGTTGCTGGGTTTTTCAGGTGTTATTGTCCCTGCCAGATGGACTTCATTTAAGTTCAGGGTTATCTCTGGTGATAGAGATGCCTGTCACCACCACTGGCCTATGGGGAGAGCTGGCACCCCACACTGCACCCGCGCTTTCCTCTTGCACAACTGCAAGTCTGTAGTCCCCCTGACCTCAATTTCTTTTACAGCATTACTTCTTTTCTTGAGTAAGTTTTTCTGCTGGATGAAATGTCAGCAGATAACATCGCTGCTAGTCCATAATTTAATAGTTCCAAATATGGGTCGGAGTCTGACTCAACATCCTTTTTTTAATAGAAAGTTTAATATTTTGATAATATTTCCCTATAACTCACTACACTGGGGACTAGCAAGTACTAGCATGACTTCAGACATTCCTCCCCACCGTGTTTTTGCGAGCTGTCAAACACAACCATGCTGTATTTTCTACGTCTTGCCCAAAAGGAGGTGGTAGTTGTGGCTGTGCCTCTGGCTCAAGGCTTGGCCGCCCCTCCACTTCGCTCTCAGGGGGTCCCTACTTGGCTGCAGCTGCTGACTTACTGCTTCCCTGCAGCCACCTGAATTTCAAGTGATTTGTCTTAATGCTGGTATTATCTTGGCTTCTGGAAGCATATCTGCAAAGTGAGGCAACTTGTCTTCTCTAGACAATTTTTTTGGATATCTTTGTGAGAGGGGCCACAGAGAAGAAAGATAAGCAGAGAAGATCTTCTTTTAATATTGCTGGATTAGGGTTAACCGAGAAAGAAAACTTAAATAATGCAGTACTTCCAGAAAGAAGAATGTCTTCCAAAAATCCCTGTTTTTCAGACCAGATTGTTTTGAGAATCAGAACTGAAAACCAAGAGATGCCATTTTTCACAGAGCTGTGAGAAAGCTTTAGGAGAGCCTGCTTCTTCACTGCCCCAACGATCCTTTTTCACTGGAATTTGTATAAAAGAACACTCTTGGTTGGATGTGTTCTCAGCCCTAGAATAGGTACTATATACTTGAGGGGTGGGGGGGTGGGCAGGGAGGAATCAAAATCTGTTTTAGAGTGCTTAGCCTGTAGGCCTCACTCACAAATACCTGTAGAATGAACCATTCCCCAATCTTAGTATTTGACCTCCACATTTCGGCCCAGGGACAACCCTACTGAAGCCTTTGCACTCTTTAGTGTAACTTTGAATATCACATTAATTATTATATCAGCTGCTAACTGTACCAATAATGCTATTGGTTATAGGATTCTTATTAATTCCTGTAACTGCCTTTAGAAATCAAGTAGTAAATGTACTGTAATAAAAGCTAGCAAGACCTAAACATTTTGCAGTCACAAGACCCTGTTCACGTACTTAGTGGAAAAGCGGTTTTGCCCCTGAAGCTCTTCCCTTCCCGCAGAGTCGCTGGCCCCAGGCTGCAGCAGCGAGAGCCCGTGGCTCGCGGCTCCTTCCCTGGCCCGAGACAGCACTTATCTCACTTGCAGTTTATACGATACAGTAGAAACTCTGGACAACAGGCTTTTGGGAAGGCCTCCTGAGGAAGCCATGCTTCCGCGAGAATGGAGTGCTTGTAGCAGAGTGCTATTTGTATTTTCTGGATCAACAAAGAACTAAATGGATTTTGTAACATACAAACCATACAGGCTTACTGTAAGCAAGTGCTGACACAGTAAATGTACCTGTAATAAAGTGAATTGCTGGTTCCTAATCCCTCTCTGTCTCTCCATTTGCATGAGACTACACTTTTACGAGGTGCAGTTTAACCTGAGACTTGACCTATCTTCATAAGAAATTAGTTAAATCAATAATTGCTCTCTACTTAGGGACTGAAGAAAAACAGTGGGACTTGCAAAGCTGCTTTGTAATTCATTTCCAGTGAGGTGAAAGCTCATCTTAAAAATTGAAATTTCTCTCTGATTATTGCTGCAGGTAGAAGATTAAAAAACTCTCCTGGTAAGCTTGCAGGAACTTGTCACAGCAAAAAGCTTAATGATACTATTTTATTCTCCTTGTGACATTAGTCTTTCCATTAAAACTTTAGTGCTTTAACCATTAAGAGATGAACTGTAAGTGTTAGCTGAGATGAAAATTATGTTTATGTATGGAGCAGCTCACTCTGAAATGACCTTGGCCCTTGTCACTGGTGCATGACACTGAGTGTACTCCTGTTTCCATTTTTAAATAGACACATGGGTAATGTCATTTGAGAATTTGTTTTGATGCATTCCTTCAAGCAGCAATTTTTGCCAGAAATAGTAAAATAAGCAGGTTTTGCAGAGGTCAGTAGTTGACCATCAACTTCTGTGGGTGCGCAGGGCTAAAGGAAGCAGCGCTGGCTGCTCTCCCAGTGCTGCTTGGCTTAGCTGCAGCGTGTCCCGTTGGTGTGTCTGAAAGGGGATGGTGCAAGTGGAGAATTCATCTTTCAGTGGCAAATGAGCGATTAAGATCCCTTGTTACCATTCAAGTCCTCAAAGGACTTTTTAAATGAATAATCTTACCATGGGTTAACCACATCAAATCCACTTCAGCAGTGTGCCCCCTCTACCAGGATGATTCCTGACATTTAACTTGCATTTCCTCTTGCCTGCAAAGTCCTCTTTTGTGCTCTTAATGCAGCCTAATAAGTGTCTGCACATCCATGTAAGTAAAGTTGCTTGTACATGGCATGAATGTCAAGAAATCTGTGCTCCTAGTAAAATCTCTCAACCATTATAGGATTTGCTTAGATGACAGACTTTATGTGAATGGAAGATAATAAATTTATGCTTCAGCATAGCTGAGTACTTCTTAAAGAGAAAGTGGTGAAGCATGTCAGATTATTTACCGAAGTACTGTAAATATCACAGGCTGCTATTATGTGAGTGCAAAGAAGGAAAATGCATTAGTATTGTCCTCTTAGCCAAAACCTCACGTTCCTAGCTGTATGCCATGCACTTAATATGGAGCTCACTTAACACACTGAATAATTGAGTTGCAACCTCAGTTCTGAAATTAAGGAACAGAGAATATGAACCACGACAGCAAAATGAGGGATTAGTCCTCTCTGTCTCTACTTTCTCTCATTCTTCAGTCTTCAGCATTGCCTACTAGATGTAGCCACTGTACGAAATCAGGGCAAACAGGTTTTAACATGGGGAAATGGCTTTAGTTGCAAAAACCATGCAGCTCATGCAGCAGTAGTTTAAACTCTCATCACTTGGCTAAAATCGGGAAACTTGACTTGCATTGTGACCTGCAGAAGATTAAAATTCAGTAAAATTGGGGTAAGTCTTCTCAGCATAAGGCAGTGCTGTTCTGAAGTTACCCAAGCTAGCTCAGAGCAAGTCCAGCTCTCTGCGTGGTCCAACACTCCCTGCTTCTGAATTGAAGGTATTAGCTTGGGTAAGTGTTACTGTTGACATGCTTTTGTGCTTTCTGGTTCCTATCCAAGCTCTGACCAAGTGACATCTAGCTTAGGTGTTGTTACACATCTCTGTGTGTGCTGGGTAGATGACAAGCCCACGTGATTCAGCTGTTATGGAGCGGGAATGAGCCAACAGCAGGTTTTCAGACTGAAATGAATCCTCCAAATGGTTATTGATGGTAACTCTGAGAAGACAAATGTCCCCTGGCACTCTGCACGAGCCATTGGTATCCAGGCTCATGCCAGTGCTCCTGGGCAACCAGCTGGAAGGCAGCTTCAGTCCTTGAAGCTATTATGACCTGGGTTTGTGCTGTTATGTTGATGCTAATAAGTCACGGCTGGTTTTTTTTTTCAACATTGGCATAGTCACACAAAGGCATCTGCGAATGGCTTCTGACCAGAAGTGGGTCTGCAGTCAGACAACTGCACCCAGCAACGGGGACGTGCCCTAGATGTTATGTTGCAGTTGTTCTGAACACAACTTTGTGGCTGTTTCAATCAAGCCAGCACACGCTGCCTGAGTGTATCTGCCAGAGGTAGTGGGAAAGGCCAGAGCTGCTGGCAGATGCTCCTGCCTTTGTTCAGGCTCCAGCTGCTGCCTCTCCCCAGTGGGAGCAAGTGTGTTTCTGCTCAGGTGCTGGCCCTGTTTGATACCATGCGGACTAACTGCTGTAGCGATGAGGCATATGAAGCTTCTGCCCACCTTCGAGAAACTGTGTAGGCTTACTCTCTTGCAAACAAACAAGTCTGGATGAAAACTAAAGCGGTTCGGACCTTTTGATGCCGAACTGCAAACGATGGAACCAACAAATAAAAATCCAAATTGTCAAACATGCAAGAGAGCTGAAAAACAGGACGTGTCCCCAGTGCCTTCTCCAAGACAGGGACTAGCAATTTCCCTGGTGAACACTGGGTTAAATCTGCATTAATTTGATTTTTTCCCTAGAGGCACTTTGTCAAATAGAAGTAGATCACACCTCTGTATAATCCATTGATTCACCAAGGTGAAAGAGCTGAGCGCAGCTCTTGCTTATGTTGTCTGGAAATAGCTGCTCAGTATTGACAGAGCCAATCCTGCATTTGCCTGGCAAAGGCCAAGGTATTTTCTCTTGAACCCTACTTGCTGCTGGCAAATGGCATGCAGGAAATGAGAAATATCCATAAATCTCCCACGTGCTCTGCTCTCCTACCCATAGCTCACACAGGCAAGGAGTGTTTACTGGTTTAATCACAGATGCCCTTCACAGGTGGCACAGCCACCTTTAGAGAAAAGATAATCTTTTGAAGCTAAGACGTTTTGATGCCAAAATCTAACAGGCTGCTTGGAGAGCGCTAACTGCTCCTGTGCATGTCTGCTTTTTTAGTAGCTTGAGGCAGCCATGCCCGAGACACAATAATCCTCAGAACTAAAGACATTTCTCTCCCAGCAAGTGCCATATTAGCTACCAGAATTGTAAACTTTGCTAAAACTAAAGGTGATTTGGAGGGGAGTATGAATTACTGTGTTTTAGCAGGACCTCAACCAATTAATACATAAATCTTTCTAACTCACAAAGTTAAACGTAGTGAGTCTTAAGGCCCCTATATGTTCTTATCGCTGTCTGAGATGCCCTAAATGTGCATCTTCCAAGTCCATAAATGTCTCGGAATCACTAGAGAGAAAACACTTAAAGTGCTGATGGATTTTCTTTTGACTCTTTAATGAAGCTAATACACTCATAAAAAGCCTTTGGCAAGGTGGGAGAGGGAGGGACATTTAAAAAAAGCTTTTTAAAATCTAATGTCTTCAGAGTTTTTCCCTGAGGTGCTTGGAGATTTCCTCTGTTCAGAATCACGTTGTGGAAAGGGCATCAACAAATTAAAGAGCATCAGTAAACAGATGAAAAACAGTGCACAAAGTACTGTCAGTGCAACTTGTAAGCATTTCACTGGACTTCAATTCATGTCTATAATATTGCACAGTGACTTCAAAGGTTTCCATTATTTTTGGTGGTTGCACATACAGCACTTTCAATTAAAAAAAAAAAAAGCTTCAGCTTCTAGTCTGTTTTAGATTTTGCTTTAAACCAGGCAAAGCAGCTGACGTTCTGACAGCAGCCCAGGTCACAGGTGGGTGGACAGAAGCAGAGGCTCACCCAGCCGCAGCCCTTACCTTTCTGTACCAAAGCTGCCTGGTTTAAAGCTACCTCAAACCAGGACACACATATACGACATGGACTTGTGTCTCTGGAGAGCAGAGCAGACAGGCACGCTGTTTGCCCAAGGTCACACAAGAGCTGAGCCAATCTTCAAGGCCATCCTAGGGCCACAGGCTCGCACATCACTTTGTAATTCTGACCCTATGGGGGAGAAAAAATCCGAACCACAAGCAAAACGAAAAACCCAGAGATCCTGTTTTCATACCTGATGCTTTTTGGTTTTCAGAAAGGGGCAAAAAAAAAAAAAAAATAATGCAGGGCAAGTAAACCTGAGACGTGAATAGCTCTTAGGAGGCAACCTGGGCTGGAGGCAGAGGCGCTGCTGGGCTCGGCGGGCTGCGTGGCCACTCGCCGACACGTCGGCGGAGATGACCGTGTCCCACAAAGAGCTGGAGGGGGATGCGCTCCAGCCCCGGGGGGGGACAGCCCCGGCGCCGCCGGTCGCCAGGTGGCAGCAGGGCGACGCGCTCCGCGGGCAGCGGCAGCTCCGCGGGCAGCGGCAGCTCCGCAGGCGGCGGCTCTGGTCCCCCGGTCTGCGGGACAGGATTGTTGCTGTTTAACTTCCTGCGTCAATACATCAGATCTATTTTGGAAACAGTTTCGTTCATTCAATTGCTTTAATAGCAGTTAAAATACTTTACGAGCAAAACTGGAGTGGTTATGAATGAGACAGAGAATAATTTCCCCCCCTCTGTTTTAGCAATTCAAATGTTAACTTAAGCGGTCTGAGGTGAATGTGTTATTCTGCCTTTCATCCTTCTCCTTTTTTCTGTCTTCCTCTATTATCATTAAGTATAATTTATGTTGCTGTACGGCAGATTATTTTGCTGCTGGATGCATGGTTCCTGCGTGGTTATTTGGTTTCATCTTTGCATTTCACTGTATTTAATTGCCCCATAGGTTGATGTGCCATAGCGGTAGAAATTATCAACTGTTCGTACTTCTCTGGTTATTTTTCAGTACAGTCTGAAATCTTGTAAATGAATATTTTCTTCCTTGCTCTGTTCTTTTGTCCATTTAATTTTTCTATAAAGAAGCAAAGAAACGAAAATAGCGCCAGTGAAATCTTTATTTCCAGTTTTTCAGATATTTATGACAGTGATTTCTGCTCCGACCATCCCAGCAGCTGATTTACATTTATTACGTGGCTGACTGTGAATATAGATAAAATCCCTAAAACAATATTCAGCTCCATAAATATGGCAGAAGATCAATTTGGCTGTATTGCAACTCTTGGTTTTCCTGATTTGCTGTTATTTGGTCCCTGACCTTTAGGTTGTGTTCGGTAAGGGGAACCAAGCAGATAATGGGTACTTAAAAATTACTAATCTAAAAGCATCTGACAAATTGCCACACAGGAGATTAATGACTGAAGCAAACAGTTGTGAATGGTAAAATGACTCTTAACTGGACGCTGACTTAGGATGAGAAATCAGGGCTGTTAAAGGAGAGAAAATTTTTAGTACGTAATATTTGGGCTTGTCAGAGATACCTTGACAAAGTTTGGACCTTGCACCCCACCACCGGACAAAACACACTGGTGTGTGTTTGCACGGGGACATATATGTGGCTATTGCAGGAGTACAATCTTCTTCTCCAGAGCAGCCACTGTCGCTCTGACTTCCCCTAGCTATGAGGCAATGTACGACCGATTGCTACCTCAGCCACACATCCGTACCTGCAGCGCTGCTGAAACAGCTCCCGGAGCCACGGCGTGACCCTGGCAGCGATGGATGTGGGCCAGGCTGGGGCTGCCTGCCCTGGGCTGCCAATCAGGGGTGGATTGCAGGCAGGAGGTGCAGACAACCCCTTTCTGCATGGGCAGCTGGTCTCCAGCGAGCGCTGTCGCCTTCAGCTGGCCGCTGCTGCCGGAGCAGAGCGTATGTGGGGTGCCCCCACCCCGAGAGCAGTGCCAAGTACTCAGAGTACTGGCAAAGAGCTAGGCTGCTTTGATCCAAGTATCCTACTTGTTAGCCAGATCTAGCTGCATCCGAATTATCTAAGAGATTGTCATCTTTTTTCCCCTCTTTTTTTTGTATGCTGAAAATTAAAAATATTAAAGAGTGGTTGAATTTAGAGCTTGCTCATGACCTGCATAGTACGTTACTGCCTCTGCCACTGGCCTTCATCTTTAAATTGTGCAATACCAAACACACAGAGGGCAGATTTATTTTCCCCTATCTCTATTTGCTAACAGTATGATATAGCCACCAGGGGCTCTTCTCGGTTAATTATCTGAAGTAAACAAGGGCTTTCTGCTAAATTTTCAGAACAATAGTATATGACAGCCATTTCTCCTCTGTCTTCTAGACTTCTATGCTTGCCTACATCTGGTGTGAGGAAATGGTCTGTTGAGTCCCAGTGCTGACCAAGACACAATTTCTCTGTTGAGAGATTAGACTGCTGCTAATTAACAGTGCAGGGAGGAAGGCTTGCTCTGTTTCTGGGATGCAGCCAAACTTGAGTTAATGTGGTTGTAACAGGGAAGGATACTCCATGTTGTAAATATTTCTGATAGGCAAAACTTCTTAGCAGTTCATCTAAAAAACAGGAATTTTCCAAAACTATGAGAGAGTGATAGGGAAGAGACAAAACCCCCTTTAAAGCATGGCTTAGAAAACCATTACTGTTTTTCAGTCAGACCTATATATGTCTTTGCTGTAGATTATGCATGAGGTGCATGCACAGGGTGCAGCTTTTCCTCCTTATTTACAGATGGTAGACTAGTAACTTATTCAAATCCTCCACTATTGTCTCTGCATAATATATAAAATTAAAAAACCTTTTGATTTGAAAATTACACCCATGTGCATTAATTTTACCAGGGCTGTGAACAGCTCTTGTGTTGGGTTATGTAAACTTTCCTACATCAAGTAAAAATGTCATTTGCAAAAACCCTAATAGCCTTTTCTGGACGTGCTCAGAACCCATTACTAGAGATTACTTTATGTAATGGCCCTTAAAGATCAATTTATATTGAAATAAGTTGAAACAAAATTTCTGTTCTTGCAGTATGAGCAGTTTTCAATTCAGTGGTGAATGGTAAGTCAGCTGCCAATTAACATTTCAATATAAGATCTGACTTACTTGCAGCCTCTTGATCTATTCTAATGAAAGGCGGATTTATTGTGACCTACTGCTCATTACAGTATTTTTACTTCAGTCATCTGAGCTTGAAGTATTGAAGCAGATTTGTAAACATGATTTCAACTCATTCAAAGTCTGGTCACCTGTGACAGTAAAAGTAGTAGACATATTTGTCTTTCGCATGGGCTTCCTGAGCTATTAATATTCTCTTTCCCTGGTATGCAGACTGCTCCTTCATTGGGACTATGGATGGTGCTGAACATCTAAATCCTCTAATCTACTGCAGTCCAAATTCCTTTTCTCCAGAAGTTATGCAAAAGATACTCCTATGCTGTTTCAACCACATAAGAAAAAATCGTACTAACCCGATCAGATTTAGCTGAGAGCTAAAGCACAAAGACAGGATGCCACAAAGTTACTCCATACATCACTGGTTAGATTTTAAATCTTACTTCATACAAACAGAATGTGGCATAGCAAATTGTATTGTAGCTATGTGTGGTCGCTAATTCATAGAAGTTTCTCATGTAAAATATGTTACATTAAAACGTCTTTAAATGTGCCTTTGAAAAAGCGAGGCTTGCTCTCAAACCCGCATCATTCTGAAAATGCTGTGACACATAAGATAGTAGGTTTCATATATGTTGGAACACATACCAGTGGTTCATCATCTTGAATTTCTATTCAGGTTATTAGTCATAGCTGATCTCACATTTTATAGAATTGTTTCTTGATTCCTTTTCAGTGTTGAACAATTTAACTAAGTCTAATGAATGGATCTTTTGGCGTTCTTGATAACAGAACATGAAACAAGACAGAAAAGTGTTTTGGCAACAATTTATTTGAAGTCAATTTATCTAGAGAAGAATAATTTATTTGGTAGCCACCTACTGTAAAATTACAAATTATTATAGAACAGCATAAGATGTCTGCTGCACTGTCGAACTGTAATTGTCAAAAGAGAATTTCATTTAAGCTTATTGGAGGGCACTTACAACTTATTTGATCTGAATTCTTTGATATTTTTATTGTAATTACTTTTTGATTCATAATGTCATTCTTTAGTCCACATATAACAGCTTCCAGAAGCGGATATGGCTGAAGAATGGCAATTTCAATTTGTGACATCTTTCGGGTTTTTTTCTTTATTTGTTTCCATACTATTTTCTACTCGCGCTTTCACACTTTTCATATTTTTGGAGCAGGGTTTTGTCAAAGCATCCATTTTCCAACTCGAGAAGGTCAGATATTTTATTCAGAGTCTCTTTTTTTTTCTGAAACTGGCCAGAGAAATCACCATAGTCCACAGAAACCTTCTCATGAAAAACTTTAAAATCAATACCCTCCTTTGAAACAGTTATGCTTTAGCAAAGCAACTTACTTAGTTGGGGGTGGGGGGGGGAAGAAAAAGAAAACCACACAGCACTGAGGACCTCGTAGCTGGCTGTATCCAGAAGTACTGTAGCTGACAATTTGCAGAAGGTAGAATAGCCAGTGAAGACAAATCAATATTTATTATGATTATGTGGTGCTAAAACGATGATCTGAGTCCATCTGAAATGTGCCTTTCCATGCCAGGGAAGAGTAAGCCTGCCAAGCAGAGCGTGCCCCACCATGTGATGGGGTGCAGGTCCATCTGGCCCCAGTGTTTATGGGGTCCCAGGCTGGACTTCAGATGGTTGTTTGTCCTCTAGCGACTTGTCTTGAGTCATTTTGTGGTTCTTGGATTTCACGTCCCACTGATGTGCAAATGTTTCCTCTCGGGTGCTCTCACCAGCTGCTGGAGATCGCAGAGAGCAAACCAGCACTTGTATAAGCCTGTTGTTTTCTGGAGATGACTTCAGAAAACCGCTGGGGATCATCTCAGACATGAGATGTTTCCTAAGCAGTGAAAACCCAGCTGCACCAGAACAACCGTGTTAAAATTTTCATACATTAGCAAAGATGATGAGTTCCCAGACAATTGTAGGCTCACGTCCACTGCAAAATCTCCTTCTGCACGATGTTAATTGTTCTCAGTGTGATTAACCACAGATCTCAAACCCGCTCAGATAGGAGCTGGGGTACAGATAATTGTGGTAAGTTTTCAGTGGACTCCTAGAAATAAAAGTTATGGCCTGGACAAGGTTATATTTGCAGTATTATGACTAAAAGAACAACTTATGGGCCTTTCTGATGTATTACACTGAGGGTTTCTTCTTCATGAATTAAAAAAACTATAGTCTGTTAAAAATCTCTCTGTTAAAGAAATAATTGCTGTGTGTTTCTATGCTGCCAACAATTCAAAATACTGAGATCTTGACACTGGTTTAAATCACTTTTAAAAATCAGGTTTTGTACTAGTTTATAAATACTAGTACTAGTTGAAAAGTATTCAAATCAACGTGAGGTTGAGCTGTGGCTTTTGGAGTCACACAACCACCGCTGTTCAGAAATGTGCTGAAAACACGACATCGGTTTCCAAAGGTTTCCATAAATATTTCCGAGAATATTTCTTGATCTGGTACACAGTTCAAGGTGAAAAAAAGCTCAAGAAACTTGAATGTGATATCAGTAAGATAGTCTGGAAACTTTTATTCAGTTTGCTGGATAGTGCAAAGAAAGGGGATGAAGAAATAGCTGCTGTACAGATTAACTCTTTCTAGCTGTCACATTTTTCTCTGTGTATAGTGGCAAAATATTATGTAAGAATTGTTTTACTGTCATTAAAATCCAGTTATTTATAGTTTTATGGAGTCAATGTTGCATGCTTAAGACAAAAAAGATTAAAAACCAGCTTCTGAACCTCTTTCGAAGAGACTGCGGCTGGCCGATTTGTTTCTGTTTATTTTTCGCTCCAGTCTGGAAAGAAATTAGAACTGTCCCAACTAAAAAAAACTCATCTATTTCTCCAATTGACTGGCTTGTAAAACAAACAGATCAGGGTTTCTTCACCATAATTTGTAAATGTGTAATGCTATGCAGGGACTGCCATGGCCTTCATTGCTGTGCATATCGGTGTAACGGTGCCTTTCCTCCCCTAAAAATGATGGGGAGCGAAGAAAGCCTCAGGAAAATCAGTGAACCAGCCAGAGATGTGGTGGAGATACTGAGACTTTCCAGGAAATGGTCTGTGCCACACAGTCATGTCACACAAAATTTGCTGTGTAGTTTGACAAGGTGAGGCGGCAACGTGCAAAGCAGACCTCACCGGAGCAAGGGAAATAGGAGATGAAAATAGTTTCTTTGTGATGAAGGGCAGAGCGAGGCCCCAGTGGGGTCCTGTTGGCCATTATGCTGTCGGAAGTCCCTTCTGTCAGGTTTGAAGGAAAGCCAAAGCCTCATCTATGTATTAAAAATTGTTTACTGCTTTACCCCAGAGCTGGAGGCCTGACATTACTGTTGTGTAATGCCCAGCATGTGCGTGGGGTCAAAAGAAAAGACGCAAAGCCCTTGTATGAGGGGATATACAATATACAGCAATCCCTAATGGCCCACTGCTTCCGCAGTCACTGTGCTGGGAAGAGAGGTTACTCAAATAATGCTAATGCTGAAATTAAAATACGGGACAGGGACTAAGAAGTTCTGAGTTAATTTTCTGGCTCTGTGAAAAAACAGTCTATGGGAGTTAGTTAAATCATTTAATCTCTGCACCTCCCGTCCTTATCATCTGACAGTTTTGTATCTCATAGGGTTGTTAGGAAATGCAATGCATTAATATGAGTCATTCGCATTCTGTAATGATTCTTACCGCGTACATGGGGAGATTTAGGCTTTCTATTTGGATGGAAGCAGTTGTTTGCTCACGAAGTGTTAGTCACAAAGCAGCACTAAGGCAAAAATGCCTATCGTTCAGCAAACTGTGACTAATGTTGTTTCCACATCTGTATCTACAGTAATATGAGTGGAAATTATTTGCCATTTAAAATGCATTGATTTTTATTTGTTGAAATGAAAGGCACGCAGACCCTTTGATACCAGAGTGAGACCTCAGCCAGATGGGTCTGTTTGGTCATGTTTGCTCAGCTCAAGCAAGAATGAAATCAGAAAGCCCCCAAAATATTACCTAGAGGTGGCCACTAGGAAAGAGGCAAAGTGCATTTCAACTTAGAAGGTATTTTTCACTGGCTGTACTCTAAGGTTCTGAGAAACTTGGGCTGAAGGTGGCTCTTCCTGAACATGTAGCTGGATTTGTTATCCTACACCTGAAAGTCCATCTGTGACTGAGACAACATATAGTCTGTTATTGATATATGCATAGAAATAGGTGCAGTTTATTTTTAATAGCAAAGCCCAGACTGGAAAAGGAAATGTTTAGTGGCAGTTAATACCATGCTTGAAGGAACATTAGTAAAGGAAAGTAAGAAACAGACTATGCAGCAATTTCTGACTGAAATAAAATAACCTCCAAAACAAATACTCTTCTCTTACTTTGTTCTCAAGCTTGGAGCTCCTGTAGTGTAATAATTACTTTGATGATTTCTGAAGGGGATTCTATTTTTCTCTAAAAATGTTTACAGCCCCATCAGATCTAATTATTCCTGGTTTTTTCTTCAGCATTTTTTCAGATTGAGCACAACAGCATTTATCTTTTCAAGATAGGGAGAGAGGAGTAAAAAACGGTGAGATACCTACCCTCCTGGAATCTGGGCTCTTACATTTCCAGATAAATGAATATATTTAACTAGGTCATAATGAGTAATACGGAAAAGCTTCTATTTCATTGCCTTGAAATAGACAATTTTGGTCTCTTCTTATCATTTATTATTTATTTTAATTAGTCTTAATTGCTGTGACGATTTGCATTTTAATAGATACTCGGATGATTAAGAAGAAAACTTTCCCAGAGCCATAATCACAGTATTTCTAGAGCATTGAAATTCAGGCCAGCCACGAGCCCTCACCCGGCTGCATCCTTGCACAGCCCTGCCGTGATTAGGATTCGGCTTTGGCACCGAAGTTATGGCTACGACCACGGTGAGCACTTCAGCCCTTCTGGCAAAGCATCGCTTGGCGCTGTTTTCCCAGTACACTTGCTTCCCTGCAGGTGCAGAAGAGCCAGTGTAGAGTTAGCACTTACAGACAGCTGGTTCAAGGCTTTTATTAATACTGCGACACAGTATTTAAGTGCTCCGTTTAGTATGAGTCAAGTTTTTTTCTGAACTGTCTTTATAGCTTCTCTGTTGGCTGCTCTCACCCCTGGGGAATTGTATGATAAGTCTCACTTCATGCATGAGTGCCAGAGGATAGGAATCAGTTGCATTATAAGCGAAGGAACTGTAGCTCTTTAATGGAACTAGTAGCTTTGGGGTCACTTGTGAGCTGACAGCATTTACGTTATGGTGGTGGAAAGCACAGTCAGAGCTTGTGTCGAAGCTGTAATCTTCACTGTGGTGCAGCGTTTGCTGAGCAGCCAGGTAGATTAAGTGTCACCATGACGTTGTGAGCAGCAGTTGGTATATGACTAATCTCATTTCTAAGTAGCCTGGGCATCCTCGCACTGGAGAGCAGCCTCCAGCATAGAGGACAGCCCTCGGCCCTTGAGTATTAGCCCCCTACCCAACAGCCCATGGGTCAGCAAGAAGACATATCATGTCTGGACCAGCACACAATGCACATTTTTGTCGATAGAGCCATAGCATGTGCAAGGAGCCACATGGAAAAGTGGAAATAGAGCAATGGCATCAATAATTCTGCAGAGCAGCCCTGGGACTTTCAGGCTGGAGCCTGGCTGTCCTGCATGGAGGGAGGCGAGCTGGCAGCTGCTCCCACTGTCAGACTGGTCTGACATGGCTCTGCCCACTGGCTGCATTCCTCGGGATCAGTTGTTAAGACAGGGACCCGGTCGTAACTTCTTTGTAATGAAACACAGCAACACAAAGCTATTTTTCTGTGCTTATATTTAATGGGCAGTTAATATATACTTGGTACGGTATACCAAAACTATTCAGTATATCACACAGGCTTTTTCAGGTACGCAGAGATTCTTAGTTCTCCTGAGTTTTTGCTGTGAACAAAATTGATTCTACTTTAGAATTGAAAATCCAAGTGAAACTGCTGTAAAATGCTGTGGGGCTTTGTGGAAGTTTTTGTTAGAAGTCTTACTGTGATTTTCTAACTTGGAACAGTTAGTAAGAATCTTATGACTGATGGGGATTTCTGTGGCCAGGAGGAGAGTTAGTCACCCTTAAAATAATTTATTTTAACAACAGAAACACAAATTTCCTTTCTGCGATTTTTACATGTACTTATGCCGTTGTACAGTAACATCTGTATTGTAATCATGTATCCTGTTGTTTCTCTGCTGTTAAGTTAATTTGGCAGTGTTGAAAGTAGACAGAAGGTGAAAAACAATACTGCTACTTGTAAAAGAAATGCAATCAGCAGGGCAATAATTCCCCGCTAAATTACTTCAGTCAAATACATTAGCTTTCCCATGTTAAAGAGCAAGTCTATTGTGATCAAAAGAAAGGTAAGACTTGTACTCATAGCAGTTTACCATTCTTGCCTTAACAAAGCCGAGATACGAACTTTTGTTGCAATTCAGTCTATTTTAAGGAAGACAATGAAGAAAAATAGACTATGTCTCCTCATTGCCTTGTTACTATCTTTTCTCTCAGTACAGATCAAGAAAATATTTGCTAAAATATGTGGTTGCTTTTCTAATTGCCCTCACAGCACAAAGCATCATTGCAATTTCTATATTCTTCTTTATGTCTAGACCTGGACACTCTGGCATTTCATTAATCTAATTACAGAAGTCAAATGATAACAGTTCAACTCTTTACCCTCACAACTTCTGTCTCTACCCTTGTCCCTATTCAAAAAGAAATCTGAGACAAACAAATAGAAATACAGTTTTAGCTTTCCCACTGTCTGCATTATGCTGTACTGGGAATTCCCACGGTCGCTCTCCATGCCCCTCGTGCTGCTCTGCTGAGTAGTTCAGGTGCAGTCAGGGTCTACACCCCAGCTTTGGGAGGCCTCTGCCAATAAATAATTGAAATGCTAAGAACGTATATCACAGGTCCTCTTTCCCTGGGAGGAGTGTATGTGAAAGGAAGGTGGTGCCCGCGGCAGTTGTGCCGCTGACTCCAGCAGGGCCAGGACCTGCTCCCACACCAGCATTCCTTCTTTCCCTCACTGGTATCTACCAGTGCCGGGGTGGAGCTGAAACCAGGGCTGCTGGAAACTGCCGTGCTCCCTTATGCATCTAACCACTAGTTCAGAATGTGCCCTACATTTCTCTGAAATGATTTATAATACTCTTAATAGCTCTGAAGCACAATATTAACATGCTTCTTTAAAGAAAACTCCATAAGATTTAATATTAATATTGAGGGTTTCTTTCTCTCTCAACAGTACCTTGCTGTGCTCAGCAAAGCTCCCTCTAATGCCCGTGGACGTGCTTGTGAAGGTTTAATCGTCTTATTTCCCCCTTGTTTCGTTCTGTGGTTGCTTTCGCACAGCTGTAGTACCCGGGGGCCAGCGGCACATGTCCCCCCCTGTGCCTGGAGGGGAGTAAAGGGCTCTCCTGGGGCAAGTCCACCTCTGCTGCAGACACCTGTCTCTAGCCATGGCTTGTTCCGTTGCTCAGAGGCTCTCTCAGCAGCCAAGCTCTAAATAGCCCCCAAATCCTTTCTTCTAGGAGATGGGGAGGGGGGCTATCAACACCAGCTGAGTTTTTAGAGGGAGCTACGTGAGCTGTTCTTGGACTATTATGCTGTGGAAACCTTATACCTTATTTTAAACACACGAAAATACATCCAGCTATTTAAACTCAGGGAAATATTGATACTACTAAGAACATTATGAAATACTTTATTTAGTCCAAGGGGAAGTTTTCTAGAAAACATGGGTAAACAAACGACAGAAAAAGCCCTCTACTTTAGCTGGGAGCTGGACAAGGCGACCTAACAGATCTTTTCCATTTCTCACTTCCAAACCCCAGTGCAGTCTATTTTTTTTATGTCGCTGATCAGTGGAGCATATCTGTGCGTGCTGGAAAAGAGATTGGCTATAACCATTTTTTGCTTGCGTTGACGTGTACTTTGTCTTTTTATAAAAAACAGACTCTAAAAATTCATGGTTAATAAGAGGCCTGAGATTACTTATAAGCAGTCTAATCAGGCTGTGCCAGTACAAGGCATGTGCTTAAACACGGTCTCTTCTAAGCAAGGGCATGACTTGCTACTTTTAATGCATGGTGTCTTTTGCTGTTGGGCCTCTGAGCCTTGACTTGTGTTTAATCTTTCAATTAAATTCCCTTCAGACATGTGAATTTTGTCAATGCTTATTTCTCCCCCACAAAAATCTGGTTATATTATGTGACGTTTTCATCAGATCCTCACTATTTTGCATGGCATTTCCCACCCCATTTTTTTTTTCCTTCCCTCTGCTGGAAGGAAAAACTGTTTTTAACTATGCCTGAAGCTTTGTCTTTTATCCCTCACCAGTGTCTTCCAGATAGTAAATCTCTGCATAGTGGGTATCCTACCCAAGAGCCTCTGCTCCCTCCAAAAAGAAGGTCTGGGGGGGGCACATGGAGGGCAAGGGGCTCTAGCAGCCAAGGGCAGTCACCCATGGCCCTGAGCACAGTGGTGTTCCTGGCCAGCAGCTGCGTCTCTGCACCACCGAGCCAGGAGCATTGACTGGGGGTTGTTCTTGTTGCAAGTAGTCGCTGTGCCCCTGTCCCAGGGGGGACCTGCAGCCCCAGCTCGCAGCGGGCCCAGCCGCTCGGCTGCTAGATGGGGCTTCCTCTTTGTTTCCACTAACAGTGAAGTAATGACTCTTTGGTCCATTTTTTCCATTTTCTGGTTTTTGAATGATTTTCTGTCTAGAGAAGATGAGGCGATTTTGTCAGATTTCTGATTAGGGACAATTTAGAGAAGGAGGAGGGGGAAAAAAAATAGACAAAGCAAATGAGGAAGCTAATGCAATCTGTTGTCTGAATGAATAAGATATTAAACAAGCTCAGTGCCTTGATCTCAGGCACAGCTCTGGGTCATCCTTCAGCTCCTGCTTTTGATCCAGGGTGTGCAGAGAGAGGACCGGTGCATGGCCTGGGCTGAGCGTGGTGGTGCGACAGCTCCAACCCTGTGGCTAAAACAACCCCAGCCAGCTTCACACCTGACTTTTCTGTATTTCAGTTTGGGTAAGAGCCTCGATTTGCAGGTTTAACGCACTGTTTCTAGAGAGCTCCTAATTCAGAAATGTTTTGTGCATTTCTGCAGCTTTCAGGAGCCATAAAAGAAAGCAGCTATCTCTTCTTGAACATAGTTGTATTTTTTTCAGAGCTGGGTTTTGATGCCCACTTTATATGTCCTTTCAGCTCTGTCAGTGAGTAAAGCCACTTGCAGCTGGAGAACATAAAAGGATGGGTGGTTTTACAGGTGACATTCAAACATAGGGATAGCTTTGAAGTTATGACTTCGTTGAAAAAAATGCTTGGTTGGTTGTTGTTTTGTCATACCTTAATTACAGAAAGTAACTCCGACTGTTAATGAAATTTCTAATAAAAGTAAGGTCTTCTTTGCTTCGAAAGGAGTTTCACGCACAGAGGGTGCAGCTGGGAGACGAGGACTAGCACAAGGACCCAGTGAGACTGACCTCTCCCCTTAGCAAGTCATTCCGGTAGGAGGAGTCCTCCAAGAGCTCCCATGTACCAGTCCTTATATACATACACTGCAGGATCTCATCTTAATGGGATCTTCAGGGATCTGCTTCATTATATGTTAAAGCAGGTCCAGTTAAACTACTTCTTGAGGAGACAGGATTTCTCCTAATGTGCTACTATAGGAAATTCCCACTTTAATTATCTGGTTGAACCCCAGAGTAGGTTTATAGTGTGAATACAGAGAGCCTATCTCTTAACTGGCCCCATCCCAGAGATCTGGAAAGATACAAGTTTTATTATCCCTCGCTGGTGGACTTCTGAGAGACTTGCTCACACAGTCTTGTTTTCACAACATATTCATGTATGAGCCTTGAACTAAAGGATGGAATCTATATTGAATTTGCAGAGGAACATAACAGGAAGAATTGGCACATTTCAACCCTAATTGTACCTCTTTCAAGTGAGGTAAATATAAGCAGATTCTGCTTTCAGATAATCTGTTATTGTGGGGGACCTCCCTGTACAGAATAATTCATCAAAATTAACCACTGCATCTAGTTTCAGCCACATAGTTCTCAATAGCTGGTTTACAGATTAAAAGATCTCATCTAAGATTTAACACGTTGATTCAATTACTTCAACTTTTGCTTCAAACACCATCAAAGTGTTGATTCTTTTCCCTTAATTCTTTTGAAAGGCTAATTCAGACTGACTCATTAACTAGAGATGACTGCAAATTTGGATAATGCATTTAAGTGGAGAGGCTTGATCCATCCTGATTAAAAGATTTTTTGTAGCTAATGTTTAACCTCTGAAGTTCATAAACTGAGCTACAGTTAATGAGTGTGTTTCATTCTCAAGTGTTTAAGCATCCTCCTACTTCTTTCTGCCCCCTGAAATCAAAAGGGGAAGCTTCCCGAGCTGCAAAATGCAATATTTATGCTAATTCAATATCATTATAATTATTTCATAGTAACTGAAAAATCTATGTGCAGTTACATAAACAACATGAATAAATACAGAAGCATATTGTTTGCTTCACTAAGTAAATCAGTACATTAGAAGGATAAACTATTATATTACCTAATTAGCTATCATCCAGGAAGGGCATTTTCATGAGCAGATGGGCAAAAACTGTCCTGGATCACTTGTTCTGAAAAAACCCTGCAAGAAAAACTGATGAGCACTCATTTCTCATAACTTTCCTTGTATTTAGAGCAGAGATGTGAAAAAAAAAAAAAAAAAAAAAACCTTGGTGNTGCATGATTTTGAGCCATGGAAGGGCATTCTTCCTACTTCCCACATCATCAGCATAAATAAAAGAATATATGCATAAAACCATACAGTTTTGGGGGCTGTATTCTAGGTTACAACTATATGGACCAACACCTTCTAAAAATGTGGTCTGTGGTGTTGGGAATGCTCGAAATTATGCTTGATTACAACAAAAAGGGATTACCGTGTACAATGGGGTCTGCTTCCTATGAATCTAATAGGATGCATTTTATAGAGTTCTTTTTATACCAAAATACTTGCTTACTGTAAAACAGGCTTTTGACTATACTGATCACATGAAATGTGGACAGTGGAATTGGTTGAAAAAAGTTTGTAAATAATGAATTTGTTCAAAAGTTTAGCACATGCAGGAATTGTTTGCAAATTCAAATAAACGTCTTCAGACAGAAGAAAAATGAAACTGGGCCATAGTCCAAAAGCTTGCGGAGAGTAAGTCCCCGGAGCACATGACAGGGCACCTGCAAAGCAGAAATTTTGTCCTCCCTGGGGAATTTTCAAGCTTCCCTGGAAATCCCGAAAGGGTTTTGAACACACCTTTCACATCACTGGTCCAGACACCAGGTGAAGGAGCCCTCTGCTCCTCCAGCTTTGCAAAGTTGGCTGGAGGCAGAGGAAAGACTTGCAGCTGCCTCAGGGTTTGCTCTGACCTGGTAGGGCCCCCTGCAAGCTTTTTTTCTTTGCTAAATAAGTGGTATAGCTGTATTGGAAATGTCAAGTTTCTCTTGGGCTTAAGATGACTAAATGTGTCTGTGTGTCTGACTGTCGCAGTGGCGTTGTTTGTGTGGTGTTTAGGAGGCTACGAAACACCTCGACAGGGAGCTGACCCAGTGTTCGTACAGAGGCTAAAAAGGAGATGAGCTGTATGACTTGCCACTGAAACAGCCATCATAATGTCTTTTTGTAATAGGAAAGGTCTGACTGATGAAGTGAACAATTTGTTGCTTGCTCGCAAATGATATCCATTCACTGGCAAAGATGCTTTGGTCCAGAAATCTTATTTCTTATTTTATATCTCAACAGTTAATGCATGAAAGAAAACAATATCCTCTCAATGTGAGTCATTGGGAAATAAAACTGTGGGAGAAAGCTTGTGTTTGTGTTTAGATGGTCTTGTTTGCTCTTCGGTGCGTATAATTGAGTTTGAATACTTCATATTCAGGCTACATTGAGGTTGTCCTAAAAGTCATTGTCAGGATGCAAGTCATTTCATCTTAGAGGAAAGATTTAAATATGAGGTCTGGCTTCTTTTCATTGACTTAAGGGAGCACAGGTTCAAACAGATTACATGCAAATGTCTATAACTTGGACATAGAAAGCAAAGGGAGAAGACACCTGCCTGCTGCATCTGGAAACAGATACTTGAGGGTCACCAGCTTGTGTAGCCAAGACCCCAGGCTCTCTCAGGGTCACTCCCTGGCAATCCCCACACTGGCCTTTGAGCTGTCCTCCTTTTGTTCATATATTACGGAATACTAATTCCAAGGATCTTGTCCAGCTCTCCAAAAATAAAGTAGCCCCAATCGTAGCTGATGTAAATCAGTGCAGCATCACTGACTTCCGTCCAAACCTGCGCCAAGGATCTGGCTGTGAAATGCTTAAATTGCATTGACACATCAGTTCAGAGAAGCGTCCCTGTCTTCTGCCCCGCTGTGCCATGCTTCACAGGAGGCACGATGACAGCAGGTTGTACAAGGGTGACAGCACTAGGAGATCAGACCTTCACTCATACACCATCCTGCAATGGGAAAAGGAGCTGATGTTCATGCAAGGAATAAATCAAAGGCTTTAGCAGCAGCGAGGTCTCTCTGTGCCGGGCAGACGTAGAGTTTTTCCCCTTCCTTGCTTCTTACACTGCACGCCTGCTGGGTGAAGTGACAGTACAAAGATGTAGGAGACGGGTAGCTGCTGCTGTGGTCCCCAGCCACCCCATCTGATTCAGTGCGTTTTTTGACAAAGTAGGTTACTATATCTGTGTGTAATGAGGGCAGGGATCGTACTGCTGCTGGTCACCTGGTGCTTTTGACGTATGCCCGGCGCCGGTTGTGGGATCCCTCCTGAGAGCAGGCATTACCCGCACGGTCCTCTGCCACAGCTGAGGCGCCAGAAGCTGCTGTGTGCCATGCACCCAGCAAAGGCTGGCACTGTCTGCCTGTGCTCCTCTGCACTGCTAAACGTGTGTCACAAGTTTTGTGCTAGTGAACCTTCATGCTTGTCTAGATCCGAAATCTGAAGATTGGTCTTCTAGTGGCGGGTTAGAAGAGCATCTTCTCTGCAGAGCTCAGAAAGCTTTCCAGTGGTTCTGTGGCCTCTGTCACCCTCTTTAGCTCTACTGGCAATTGCCTTGCTTTTCTACATGTCACTTCAAGACTGCAATTACTGTGTATAGCTCAATATTACTTTCATACATACGTATATATGTTTAAAACGTACATAAGCATATATATGTGTGTGTCCAGATGTGCTTACATAAATAGATACATATGCATTACAAATGTATTTATCCCTGTAACATCCCTTGAGAGACGATACTTTCACGCTTTCATCTAAGTTTTTTTGCTTATTAGGATATAGAACATCCTCCAGGGCTCTATGGAGGATTTTGCATATACACGGCAAAATTGTCCCTCCAGCAAACTGTTTCCTGTCTGAAAGATAAACCAAACAGATTTAGAAGGAAAACAGTGGTAAGCTGAGTCCAGACTTGCACAAAGATTTGTTGTGATTTCCAGATTCCCAGATTAAGACACTGTTCATTGGATTTCATTGCTGGAAGCCCTGCCGTTGGCAGCACATGGATGGAAAGCAGGGCGAGCAGCTCTGCGCAGCTCCTGCCGTGCACCCTAGCACATTGCAGAGCCCCCAGCTGCAGACTGGTGCTTCAGGGGACACATCTGGAGAAGGCAACCCTGTCAGCAGAGCATCTTCCTTCTCCTTTTCCTCTTATTTTCAGTCCTTCATTTTAGCAGATTTTTTAACTCCTATTCCTGTTTATTGCCTTGTGCTTGCTTTGAGGAGAGAGTTGCATCCCACCTCCACAGTTCCAGGCTCGGCAGTACCTGTGGGGGCTTCCTGCAGGAAAGCAGCTCACCGTCACTGACGGCGGCACCACTCATTGTGACAGCATTTTCAGAGGGAGGCTGGGGACTGCAGCAGGGGAGGGACGAACCAGTAAGATGAAGAGGATAAAGAGGATGGTGAGCAGGGCATCCGGGGTGCTCTCCCGCAGAGTTCAAGCTCAGTTTGCAAAGATCTGGGAGATGTTCTAAAGCAGTTTTCCAAAACTAATACTTACAAAAGGATTACAAGCTTGCATGTGTTTCTGGCAAGGGTTTTGTAGTGGTTTCCAAGTCACAGCAAACCGTGTTTTTCCTGAAATGCCTCTTTCAGCCATGGAATTGGGGAAAAAATGATTTCTCTAATGACTCTGACAATCCCTGCCACTGCTGGGTACTACTCTCCCTACACCTCACGCGCACAGCTGGGCAGAATCTATAGGGAAAACCATCAGTTCTGCTGTTTGCTAGCCAGACTCATTAAACTGGGGCCAGTTATTTTCCCCTTCAATATACTACACATACCTTTAAATGTAAGTCCTCTGAATCCTCAGTGGCAGCATCCTTGAGATTTAACTTTTCCTGCCACTAGGGACAGCCACCTTGCACAAGGACTGTGCAGAAGTAATGCTGCAGTTATCTTCTCCTCTTTGGACCTAGTGCAGCCACAGGGTAATTTGGATCCCCAAATCAGCACTCTGCTATTGAGAAAGCTGGTTTCAGCATGAGGAAATGAGACGGAATCTGATCTTTTGCAGATCAGTCATCCTGAATTTGAAAGATGTAGGCAGTGCATTTGTTCAGAGGCAGGTTTGAATACGGGGTGACTTGCTTTAACAAGACTTTAAACAACCCTTTACTGGAACAGCAGCAGTAGTAGGAGGATAATTAGACTTGGCCAAAATGCATGTGAAACTTGCCTTTTTTTTTTTGTTTTGCACATTCATATGTATGCCTTGCATCAACTGCGTACCAAATTTTTACCCAGTCTATAGGTTTGTGAGCTTCTTGCATGGAGTTCACTAAAATGTGAGGGCTTAATTATACCCTCATTTGATTCGGTGGGAGTTTTGCCATTGACGTTAATGGGAGCAGAGCTGTGAAACAGGATTTGCATGCATTGATTTAGGATGCTGCAAGGGGAGGTCAAATGTGTGAACTTGGAGAAGAAGGAAAGTTTGATGTCCTAACAATCATGAGGTCCCCTTGACATTAGATTTCTCCTGTGAATATGTGTATCATATAAATAGGGTGTATGGTTTGTTTTGGATCAACAAATATTGATGAGTATTTTTGGCTTCATTGTGGGAATTATAGAGCTGAATAAAACCTCTTTTTTTTTTACAAGAAAAGTATTTTGGCTTTGCATTTCAGTGGTGCTTTCCTTTTCATCTAGCAACATAATCCCTGACCTTGCTTTACAATAGCAACACTTTAAAAATGTATCTGTAGATGTCCATGTAGCTGAACTTAAAGCTCTGGAATAAGTCACTTAGGGCTGTATGATTTCCTGCCTTGAACGATGTAGTGAAAGATTGAGGCGAGACAAAGAACAAGAAGCCAAAACTGCAAGGCTTTCAGCTCTTGGTAGCACTTAGCATGGCATATGGATCGTGTGCTTTGCCAGTAACCCTGAAACAGCATTCTTTAGCTCAATTTGCTGTCTCAGGAACCAGGAAACATCTGATCATTTTGTTCTCCCCATCATCTCTGCCATGTGACCGCTGAGAGGTAATCCCGGATTGTCTTGCAGTGAGAAAGCAGGGGATCAGCACGAGATGTGTGGTGTTTTAAGATTCACTTAAAATCCGCTCATAGGCCCTTGAGCAAGTCCCACTGGCTTAAGTGAGAACTTCAGGCGGGAGTAGGGTGATGGATCAAAGTTGTGTCATCGCTTTGCATGCAGGTGAATGCCACCCAGAGCTAGTAACCATCATGCTGCTGATTCTTGCCCTTAAGTCATGGCACCTCTTAGTTTTGGAAGAGATTGGGTAGATGACTGTCACTGCTACTAGGGCAACTTGGCTTCTCCAAGTCCCTTTACTACAAATAGCTGAAAATACAAGATGAGAAACCACCAGTGGCTCGAGAGGAACGGACAAGTGCGATGACACCAGAGAACAACAGTGACCTGACTCCTGACATGGAGGAACTCCTCTTCCTTCACCAGCCCTGTCTGAGCCAGGCAGTGGAGTCCCACTGCTCTGTAACAGGGAGGCTTTGCAGGCAGCGCTTGCATAGATAAACTGATTTAAGTGTGTTCACGACCCACTTATTTGTATGTGATTAGTGGATACATATTCTGGGAATCCTGAAGTGCTGCCAGCTCTTTGCCAAGCTTTAGGGAAACGTGTGCACCGCAGGAGATAGCCTGCTGTGTTGTCCGACTTCATTTTCCAGCTTCTCAGGCATACGGTGTTTATCCTTCACTGATCTCTCTCGGCAAGTTCAGCTTTGTTTGGTCTGGCTTTTCTCCTAGCATTTTCAGTAGTCCTCTCTACATGGTCTAACAGCTGTATCTACCTTCCCAAAAATCTCAATTTCCTGCTTTTGCTAAATTCCATATAATATATTGAAATTTTCATTAATCAAGCATGAGGAACACACAAGGCTTTAATAAACTGAGATCAGCTGCCTCTGAGCTTGAGAAAGGTGCTGTCACAAAACATACTGTAAATGAAATTAAATTGATAAAGCTGATTACAAATCCAGAGAGTCAGAATGAGTAACAGCTATTCCAATTTCAAAAAGGCATTGCTTTCCCTATTTCAGCTTTCATTATATTTGGCTATAAATATAAACCTGAAAGTGCATTTGTACCTACTGAAATAGGGCCAATTTCATGGCCTTATCTGCTATTCCTGGGTACATCCCAGTATGTAGCTTATGGCACTTGGGTGCTTCCTTCAAATCATTGATGAGAATAACCTTGATTTTTCTCCTGCCCCCATTACAGCACGGGTTTTCCAGCCTCAGCTGTGTCAACGCAGCTGCCTTGGTTTGGCAGGAGAGGATTTCAGTGGAGTCAGGCAGCTTTCACAGAATTCCCTGGGAGCAGGATTAGGCCATCGAGCAGCGATAACTTGAGGCACATGTTAATCTATTTTAAGGGTTACTCTTGCTTTAATTGGCAGCTGGATCTTTACTTCTTAACTACTGAGGATGTAATGACAAGGATAAATGGCACCACAGGACCTGGCTACTATTTCTGGCTGTCTGGACTTCATATGAGCTCAGAATCATATCCATACTTATGGAAAAAAGCTGTTGAAAATAGAGTATTAACATTGTCATTGTGTGGACAAACGAATGGCCCTGTGGGGACAGGCTTCTGACAGCTTTGTTTATAATCATTCTCTAAACAGTCTCTGAGACTTCTCCACAGCTGTGTATGGAGTAACGTACAAGACACAAGTTATGCTGGGTCTCTTGTGGTAAATCAAGTCCAGTAAGAAACATGTTACAATTTGAACCTACAATTTTCGTACTCAGTTTAAACCATGATGATGTTCTCTTCTGGGATTTTCTGGGTGACTAGTAATCTTTAATGCAGTAATCTGTAGCAGCAGAAATTGCACATGAGCTGCTGTACTTTAAAACTGATTCATTGCGTTGCCCACAGCTCAGTGGCGATTGCTTACTGTGGGTAATTAAGATGTCCTGGAAGATTCCAAGAAGGTGTGGGAGAAATGGGCAAATGGAAAGCAGAGAAAAATCAGAGAAAGAGGTTCACTGATCATAGCTGATGTGAAAATATCTTTTTCTAATGGAACAATTTATTTTCCAGTTTATAGCAGCGGCTGAATTAATCAATTGCATATGGCTGGCTTTGCATACAGATTCAGCGGGACGGGCAGACTCAGCCAGCGCAGGCAGGGTAACTCCACTGACTCTGCCGCTGATAAACTGTCACCGTCTCTCTCTTTAAGATCTCTGTTGTGTTTTATTTGCATTTTCTGCCTTATCACTTCTGTTTCCATGCTTGTTGATCTTTTTATTTTTATTACTCAGCCTTCCTACTAAACCTGCCAACTTTTCTGCTGTAATAACCTGGCAGTGTTCAGAGTCAGGAACTTGCCACTCAGCATGAAAAGAGATGCAAGAAATGGTTTTTATAACAAAGTTCCTCACCCGTGCTAATACTTCAGCAGACAATTGCTCTTTAGCAGCTAAGCACCCATCTCAAAATGAATGAGCTTTTCTAAGGTTAGACCCTATCTGGTACTTAAAGCAGAACTGGGAGGTGAAATACCTGAGTGGTTTACTCGTAGCACATGGGAAAGCAAAATAGGAATCTCTCTTTTTGCATCCAGGCTCCTTAATGACAATACGTTTAAGAGCATCCGTGAAACAGGCTGTGAATCAAATAAATATTCATCTGGAGAAACAAATTAGGAACAGGCAGTTCCAGACTTAACCAAGCATGCAAAGCCCTCTGTTGATGTAGAAATTAGAGATTTCCATAGTCCTCTGAGTGTTTCCCAAAGATTATCTAAATGTTCCCCAAGGTCAGAAATGATCTATAATCATTATGGTGTGGTGGATAGTTAAATTAGATAAAAATAGTTGGATTTTTAAACTGCTATTTAAGATACTGATAGCTACGTGCTGGGTAATATTGTGAAAAACCTTTTTTGTAAAGGAAACTGTACTCTAATGGAAAAGGATAAAGGAAAGTAACTCTGTTTTGGGGTTTGTTGTTTGGGGTGTTTCTTGAGTGTTTCTGGGTCTTTAAATAAAGATCGCTGAGTCAATCAATTTGTATACATATCCTAGCACCAGCCTTGCCAAAGGCCTGAGCTGAACACCAGAAGTCAATGAAGTGATTTTACAGAATATATGGAGCTTTTGATGAAACTTAGGAAATGGCTTCATTCATGGTTTTGTGGTGTTAATTCAGGTCACTCTTGTAGCAGATAATACAGGGATAAGGATATGTGGTTGTGGAAGAAGTGGCAGTCCTGGACTTCCCCATATGGCGGGTCCCAGGTGAAATTGTTGGGTTTTGTCACGGAAAAGTTACCTTTCTTTCGTGTCTTCTCTGTTCCTTTCAAATACATTTAAAGGACTGTCTTACTCCAGAATATGCTGACTCTAGTCTAGAAAAATCTTTATTTTAAGTAGGATAGTCAGATAGCTTGTTCTTTTAACTTAAATACCCAGATGGATTTTGCACTCTGAACTGCTTTCCCTGCAGCACCTAAGCCGGTACTTAAGCTAGTTAGTTTGTAACTGGATTGGATTTTTTGTTTTCTTTTTTTTAATATTTTCTTTACAAAATCCTTTAC
Source organism: Himantopus leucocephalus (assembly GCA_003993805.1). Taxonomy (NCBI): domain Eukaryota; kingdom Metazoa; phylum Chordata; class Aves; order Charadriiformes; family Recurvirostridae; genus Himantopus; species Himantopus leucocephalus. The sequence continues at coordinate 12,832,161 of RSEF01000014.1, read as the reverse complement.
AGACTTATCTGCACAAAAATTATAATTTACAGAGAAGAAGCCCTTGGCTGCTTCAAGCTTATCGCAGTGTTCCCATTCTTTGTATTTATTCATAAATTACTGCAAGTCCATCAAGTTTTCCCGCACCTTAGTAATGGCACGGCGGTGATTTGTGTTTTAACTGTAACAGCAATTCACCAACTGACTAAAATGTTTCTTGTTGTGAATATTTTAATGAGAGCCACAGACTTTATATCTGGTGAAAGAATATAATTTTCAGAACTCTGAAGTTGCCAGATGACATAGTAGAACAGAGGTATGAACTGTTTAAATGAATAAATGTCTAATAGACTGATCAGAAAATTACACTGTAGCTGCATCATTTTATGTTTCTTTGCTGCTAGACATTTTCTAAGCTGATGACCTGATTGACAAGTAACACTTTGATGCATTTGTAGAATTCATTGAACAAAGATCAGGGAAATAAAATAATGAAAATAAATATATTTACCCCTAGCAGGAAATCTGAAGGGACAATTTGCACATTCTTCAAAAGCTGTGTTTCCCAGGAAAAGGGAGTGGGAGTGAAACGATGTGAATATCCTTTGTGATTTCTCCTATCCGAGCTGTCAAAATTGAGCAAATCACTCAGAGCTACAACCTGGCTTAGGTTATGTGCCTAAAGTCTTCAGGGCACGTGGGCAGAGAATTACTAGGAGTCAGCTAGATACCCTCCCTGGGGGATGAAAGAAACAGGGAAGGATAACGTGTAGTGTTTCTAGAGAGGGATGACACAACCCTTGATCTGAACCATTGCAACAGACACAAGCTGGACCACAACTTTTTTGCATGTCTATATAGACAGGACCTATGAGGACTTCATCGGGTTGTTGTGGGATATTAGGAATTGATGTTTGTAAAGAACTTGGGAAGCCTTTGTCTCCCATTTGTTTGTGTTTTTGTCACCAGACCCTACTGCAAGAGTCTGAGAGCACAAATAGTCTCTAATCAGACATTTCTTTCCTCCTGGTTCCCACTACGAGAATTCCTGCTTCTTCACTCTAGAGGTGGATGAAAAAGGTACAGTAAAAGTGGGCTGGAAGATGGATAGCTATTGTTGTAAAGTGTTACCTCCTAAGAGTGATGTGGACCTTTTAGAAAGAGAGCCTGGGAGGAGGGGTAGAATAATTTCTTTAGTTTTAACTGAATAGTTGAGATGGATAGCAAGGGAGAAGACAGTTACTGCCACAAGCAGAATACGTGTCTGCTGGGGGATAAAAATAGGCCAGCAATCATATACAGACAACCAGGTAATTACCACATGATTGTAACGGTAGGTCAGTTTGCATATTGTGGATCCAAACTGACGATCAAAGCATGATCATTATCAGCCCTCTGAATCTCAGCACAGTTCGTTGATGCATATCTTCTCCCTTGCAGTGGCTGACAGTTTACTTTTGTACGTTTGTCGTTAGCAATGCCAATAGGGATTATTTACATGACTCAGAAAGAGGTTGGATTTTAAAATATTGAAGTAGGATGAAAAAAAAAGTAAAGGGAAATGAAAAAGGACTGATTTGCACATGAATGTACTTTTTATCAGTTTTCAGGCTTATTGGATGACGGTATAAAAGATTAAAAAAATATCCTTACCCACTGAGTGAGAAATGTATTTTATTAATGCAGATAAACTTAATTGAAGCCAGATGTCAGGCATTTTAAAAATATTTCTATGGAGATTTTCTCAGTCTTCTTGAGCAGCCAAAATTCAATGTGCTTGCAATCCACTTGATGGGCCTAAAGCAGAAGAGGCTGGGAGAAGTGTCCCAGCCACCTCCTGCTCACTAGAAAGAGGGGAAGCAACACAGGTATGTCTTAGATGGAGATTGTCTGGGCACCAGGGCTTAATTTCTTGCTGTCTTAGAGTCTTTCTTGTATGATCTGTCTCCTTGTCTGAGTGGTAATGTAAGGTGCTCAGGTGACAGACAGGTAGGAGCTAGAAAAAGATATTCAGGTTTTAAACATTAGAGTAAAAAAGGCAGTGGTTTAGTGTTAGGGAGAAAAGGAAAGCAGATAAAGCAGGGCTTAATTTTTCACTTACCCAACCCCTTTGATCAGACCCACTGGATTTCAGGGAAAAATCTTCAACCTTTCTGAGCCAGCCAGTTTTTTAGCCAAGAGATAGACAGGACCGAGACAGTAACCATCTGGTTACCACTGTTTCAATAGACATTGCCAGATCATTGAGCCGGATTCTCCTCCTTCAGAGTGTCTATGAAGCTGCCTTTCTCCTCGTTCTTGTGGTGTATTCAGGATAGGATCATGCTCCTGAGAGTTTGTTTAAATTAGGAGGAACCTGAACAGGCATATTTAGGTCTGAAACCTGACAGCCAAATGTTCATTAAACAAGTTTTTGTCGTGAACCGGTGGGCTACCTCATGCAGTCGTAAATAAAAAGGTTAGACTGTACTAACCCTGTTGGAAATCGTGTTCTCCCTCCTCCGCAGGCTGCCTTGGGACTCTGTCTTGTGCCTTCATGCTCTGGCTGCTTGAGCTGTGCTGCTGCTAACATCCTCTAGTGACTGAGGGCTTCAGTGTTTTCTCCTATGTAGAGAGGCTTCATGGGGCCGGGAGCTGCCTACAAGCTCTGTCTCTTGACTTACCTACTGTACCCAAGAGAAGGGATTTCATCCAGATCTCAGTACGGTGGTGGAAAACACCTCAGTGCCTGGGAAGCAGAGCAGCCCTGGCACAGTGTGTCACAGTGTGCAAGACAATAGACTGCATCTGTTTGAAGTCAGGAGTTTTTCTGTTACCTTCCTGAGTCAGACCTAGGAAGGTAGATTGAGAAGAAGCAGCTCTGACTTTTGTCTAGACCTTCATCAGGTGTTTAACACAACGTTTCATTATATTTTACCCATACTGACATCGACTCTGCTTTCTAATAAGATGCTGCATAGCTTTTGAGATTGGCGTTGCTTTGGTTTAATGCTTTCACAGTTACCAAAGCTGAGCATGTAAGACCACAGGTGGACAGTGAGGCATAGCTCCACTCAGTGTCCTTGGGTTATCTAATAGCAGACTTCCCTGGAGAAAATGCTTGGTAAGGAATAGTCCTGCGATCAGCAACGATGACAAGTAAAGGGAAGAGTAGAGGGGTCAGCTAGGCTTCATTGGCTCTCTATTCTCAGACAAGCTCAGAAGTGGTGAATTTTAGATGGTTTGATGCTCGCAGATTCTTACAGCCTTGATAGGATAGGATAGACTTTCTATGAGGCTCTTTAGGAGAACATTGCACACTCGAACATTTGTCTTGTTCCTGCAGGACTGAAACTGTCTGTCCAAAACATGAGAGAAAATTAAAGTCTCTGCTTCCTGCAGACTCTGCCATGGGAAAAGATAATGCTTGTAATTGCCTTTTTCTGCTGCTATTTATGCCAATAAACAGGGGATCCTTCACTAGAATTTATCAGTTACAGCTTTACAGCAGCGTTTATCATGAGTGCTTATATTTAGCATGTTATCTCTCAGACAGTCTTCCAAACAGCGTCCTGTTCCAGACAGTTTTGTTAGGCTGTTTTCTTCTTGGTGGAATAATCTCAGGTTCTCACACTAATTTGAGATCACTGCAGAGCCCAAACCCCTTACCTGAACATCAGTCTGCTTGAAAAAAGCTTGAATTCTCGTTCTGATCAGAAGCCTTTCTGAAATCAGTCAGAGACTTTTCACTGGCATCAGGGTAGTCCAGATGTGTCATGCTTGTTTCTCAGATATGCTTTGGATTTGAAGTAAGAACTGGACTCCAGCCTTTGGAGCTTGCATCCATTTCAGCCAAGAGGGTTTCGTGCTGCTTTGATATGGTACTCTTTCCCCACCCCCCCTTTGTTTTTCTTGTGGTGCTTTCTTTAAGCAGAAATCAAGGCAAATTCATTTTATCCTGGCTGATTAATTTCTCCTGATTTCAGACTGGTATTTTAATCTCTTTAAAATATTTGATCATGATTTTTCCCTTGTATTTTTATGGGGGAAATTAGCATTTAAAAGATTAAATGTAGTGGGTAAATTGTTAATTATTTGCTTTTCCTTCCATTAACTCTTTCATGGTATTTTGATGGCATGATTTTTATGGGCTTGAGAATAATCAAGCCTCTGCTTGGGCTTAATGAGACCTGTGTCTTCAATGAGAGCTGGATCCAGCCCCAGATTCCTCCTTTATTTTGCTGTATCATCACCCCCAAAATGAGGCATTCCTGTAAAGACAGCAATTGCTTGTACGTTCCAGTTTAGTATTTTTTGCACTCTACAATTTCCACTTTGTTATATGGTAATGGTATTGCCCATTAAATTCCAACTTTCTGTAAAAACAGGAATGATGTGCGTGTCCCAAGCAGGAATGGAATAAAGTATGTGAAGAAAATGCTCAAAGACACCACAAATAATTTCTCTGCTCTCCGGTCAAAAAATTAGCAAGGTTGGGGGAAGTTACAGGGAGAGTGTTGTTATTCCCTGGTTCATGGGAAAGGGAAGAAGATAAAAACAAATTGATTTTCTAAGCTAAGACAAGATCTGTGTCAGAGCTTGAAAACAAATTCCCATCATATAATGCCAATTCAGATCTTTTTGTCTTCCCTTTCTTAATTTTTACAATGATATAAATACATTATTGCCTTGTTCTTCGCTATTTTTATTAGAGCAGCGTGCCAGCTCCCATATGGTTATGGCTGAGAACAGCTTTCTCTTTCATGGCTGACACTATTAAGTGCTGAAAACTCTCACACATTTATGCAGAGCATCATGAGATACTGTGTCCAGTGAATAAGCTTGTTAGGGCTACAGTTCCCAATGTGGAAACCTGACTTGCAGAGTGAGGGAGAACACCAAATGAACTGGAAACAAATTAAACACACAAAAGGTCCTGGATGATCTGAGCCAGCAAGTGCCTGTCCCTCAGCTTTGGGGCAGCAATATTGAGGGGTGTTAGAGGACAGGATAAGACATTGCTAGAGGTGCCACTGTGCACTGGGAGCTTTGGCCAGTCGTCCCGTGGTGTTTAACAGAGCTGGGTGGTGCCTCCTGGGCTTCCGCATGCCCAAGTGTGGGCTACATTGCTCCTGCCGAGAGCAGCTCAGAGGCGCAAGGAGCCGGGATGCCCATGTGCCAGGTATCGCTGGAAGGGAAAGCAATAAAAGTTAGACCATTGGATCCTTGAATTGTGGTTCCCAATAGTTAGAGGTTTAAGTTTTGTTAAAATTAGTATTGTGGAAGGGTACAAGACAGCTCTGGGCTGAACACGACAGGGCCAGAACGTTCTGTAGAAAAGAAAACACAGCAAGTATGTGCCTGTGGTCCGAACCTCCAGCCACCAGCTCTCTGGCCACCTAAGGAACAGCCCATTCTGAAAGAAAAACTATAGCAAAAGCCATTTCTCAAATCATGCTGAAATTTCAAGCAGTGGCAGGGACAACAAGAACGAACATCTAAATGGCTCATCATCCTGTAGGTATCTTGGGCAAAAAGGAACTGCTGTCACAGGTTTGTGACATAAACACCTTTAATCTTATTTGCCCAGCTCAGAATTGAAGCTGCACCAAAACTTCTGAGCCTCCTTGACACATAAGCCATCGTGAGATCAGGGCTCACATCGCCAACATCTGTCAATAGTAGGAAACTGAGCAATGGAGCATGGAATAAAAAAACAATCATGAAAAATACTGTGTTTCAGCATTCTTTAAATGCTTGCAACTGCTACTTGTCTTTTTGCATGGAATATGTGTATCTGAATTGCAACAGTTAAAGCTTCAGCAAAAAAAAAATCAGGCAGCTAAAACAGAAAATGGGGTGCAATTTGTAATCTGCATAACATGCTGAGTCCTCATCCAGAATACGTTCTCCAGAGAACATCTATGTTTATTTAGGTCACATCCCACAACTTGGGTATCCTCAGGAAGACTTGGCAGCTTTTCTCCAACATGAAAAAAGCCATTTCTGAATTTAGGCAGAGAGGTGCTGCTGCAGGGAGGACCTCCCCAGCATCAGCAAGGCACAAGCAGTATCCGCTTATAATGAAGTGTCGAAAGATAAAAGATAGACTGTGGAGTGTTTCAGGAGAGAGGTGCCGAGACATCTGCACCCTCACAACGGTCAGACAGAGCCCTCTGCAAGTTAAAAAGGCATTGTTCATCCTGGGAAAATAAAGGCTTTTATCCAGTAATACCTTTTCTAATCAGGTTTCTCTCCCTGCTGTCATGTTGTATTGACTCCTTGCCAGCAGCTGAGATGCGAGATGGGCTCTGCCTACAGCACCTACCTGCGCAATGCACCGTTGCCAATCTGTGATAAACTGTTTCCAGGACAGGTTTAAAGTGGCCACTTGCAGTAGGAGTTGTACAGCAGAAAGGAGAATAATGAGAAACAGAAACTCCTTTTTTGTCCATTAAAATCCTGGCAAATAATTTTATTTCCTGTGGTGCTGAAGACAAATAATGCAGGTTAGAGTCTGTCAAGAAATGGGGCAAGTGCATTACAGAAAAGAAGAACAAATCAGCATGGATTGTTTTCAATGCAAAGCAGAGGAATGCTCAGTGCATTTCCTTCAGGAGCCCCTCTCCTGTGCCGTGCTGGTCAGGGTGAGCTAGGCACAACATCGCAATGCCATCCAACTGTGCTGAAGTGACAGTACACCTGGAAAAACAACCCAAATACAGATTTATGCTTAAATCAGCATTTGTGGCTTCAAGCCCCAAAACTGAATTTGGGTGCAGAAATGTAATCTCCTGAAAATTCCTGCAAATATCTATATAGCAAACTCAGAGTGTGCTCCTTCCTTACCCCACTGTGTACCTTCCACTGTGGCAGTGGTAACACCATGCATTTAAGATCACCGTAAGCTCACCAGGTCTGTTGAAAGGCATAGCTCATCAGCAGAGGTGAGAGAGCTGCAAGAGAGTTTCACAGGTCTGTTGAAAGGCACAGCTCATCAGCAGAGGTGAGAGAGCTGCAAGAGAGTTTCACAGGTACTAACACTTCTGCAAATCTGGGTTTTTATTCCAAATGCAAGCTGTGCTTTTTAGACCTGCTCACACTGATATCATGTGTTGCAACGTTTCTTTGTTAAGAAGACCTCACATAGTCATTTTCTTGGGAGAAGAAAAAAAAGAAAGTCACTTCCTAACAATGTCAGTGCTACATCTCTCTGCACTACATAAGGTACAAGAAAACTGGAAAAGAATGTTTTTTATTCTTGTAGATCATATATAAAGCATAGACATATTCTCGTAGAAATAACAATTTGTTAAGTAAGGGCAAAGCAAGCTGCCTGCAATTGTCCTAGTTACAGACAATAACAATTTATGCTCTGCTCCTTAATGCCTTCATATACAGAAAGTTTATGTACTACAGTCCAAAATCCTGCATGGCTTAAGGCTTAATTGTTTACAGTATCAGAATTAGTCTACACTGGCTGTGTGCCCAGCTGAACCAGTTCTCCAGCTGTGACTGGGCAGGGGAGACTCAAACCCATTACGTAGAGTAGAGGGACCCCTTGCACATGCACAATGCAAATACTCGGGAGAACATTCTTTGTATGTGCACATACTTGCAAAGGTATTAGGGTAACGAACAAGAGATAGTTATCTCTGGAAGATCTGTGCCTTTTTCTTCCACCACTGTTTTGAATATTGGGCTGGAAATACTGGATCTTGACTATTTAATTTTGGAAATACAGCATTTTGATTTTTTTAAAAATACTGAACTGGAAAGCCAGTTAGTCACTGTGATCCAAACAAGAGTGGTTTTAAAGTTTTGTAGATAACCTAAGCCACTTTGTGAGCAGGTGCTGGCTATTTTCTTCTCACTTGGCTTCCGCCACTGCACTTCATTTCTCATAGTACCATGCACTGGTTCAATCATACCCCACATTTCTGTTTGAATTTGCAGCTGCACCTCCGTAGTGATTACATCTGCAGGGTCCTCACCCAGAACCAGGCAGTCATCCTCATTCTTCATTTCTAAAACTCTCTCTGCTTTGGCCACATCACTGAGCCTAACCTTGTGTTGCGTTTATTGATAGACTCACTGATTTATGACAGGTTTTATGACAGGTGTCTGATGCCACCATCCCCATGGCAGTACCGCACTATCCCATTGGCTTGCAGTTGCTGCTATTTCCTCGTGTGCACAAAACTGAATTCACAATTTCTGTTGCTAACATAAAGAAATGTCTGTGTGCACCTGCTCTGTGCTCAGGTGAAATCACTCAGTAGAGAAATGAACATTTCATGGTGGTTGTAATGAGTACTGCAAGGTTAACTTTGCTAGTTATAACAGGTAGTAATTGTCTGCTGGTACGTGGTGATCCCAACATGACCGTAATGTTGTTACGGTAATATCATCACAACATTATCTTAATATGGTGAGGTCAAACAAGGTCTTTATTACCTTACCATATAGGTAATTTATTCATAGGACTTGCACTGTGAGGCGATGCAATGGGGATTTTGCAGCTAAGGCAATCCTGAGAGACTCTTACGAGTGCTCACACGTGATGAACATTTGCAACAGCTTAAAGAACACCTTTACTCCTTTGCATGTGTATTAACTGGTACATAGGACAAAAGCCTTCATTTCTAGTTGGTCTAATATTGTATGTAATCCATGCACTTTTGGTCCTGTGAGGCCAAGGGGGGAGAGGGACTTCATTGCAGATAAGAGAGAGAAAGTGCTTCCAAGTCTCGAGGAATTGAACCCTGCTACTTTTTGCAGTCCTGATCATGTAATCCATCGTTAATTTGAGATGTCACAACTGTCTTCCAGGTTTCTGTTGAAAATGTCTGACAGCGAGCAGAGCTCTCCCCTCCATTTACCCTCGGTGAGGGCAGAAGGTACCAGCTCCTCGCAGCAGAAACGCCTGTGGTACAGCTCTCCAGAACCAAGGTCCAATTAGCTGCACATAAGCTAAATAAAAAAAAAAGCTTTACATTATGTGCCAACATGGTGGTTACTAATTGTATGTGACAGTGAATTAATCACGTTGTGCCTTTAAGCAAGTACAATGCTTGAATGCAAAGAGTGACCCCAGTTTTGCTCTTGACACGGTCTGCGGAGTAGATAATTTAGTTGGAGAAATATGTACATAGTGGGGTGGCAGCAGGCTGTGCCAGTGCCTTCTCAGCCTGGACCACTTCAGGAATACACAGCAATCCCAGCCCAGCTGCAATAACCTGGCATGTCTGTCAGGGGCAGGAGTATATGAAACATGGATATATTGTGATTTCTAGATTTTACTGTAGTGAGCATCAAACGTAAGATTTTTTTTTCTTTACCAAAAGATAAGGCTTTTGTGTGTGTTTATGCCATGAGGATTCTCCAGAGAAAGACTTTCATAGGTACTGACAAATAAACCTGCGAAAATAAGATCTCCTGCTTAGTCCCATACTGGGCAAAGCAGGAGGGGGAGGCAAAGTAAAATGTCATCGTGCTTCCCACAAGAGCGCTCTTTTATCTCCTGCTAGGGCCTGAGTGATAAATCCTGCTCCCCAAAACAAGCCCCAGGTGACACCGTAGGGATAAAAGTGATCTGGCCCCATTATGAATGAGCCTAGTGCAAAGAAAGAGGGATGATCAACTGAGTCAAATAGGGATATAAGAGAGGGGTTTGTAGTTGGCAGACTTTGTAACTCGTGGCAGCATTTCTGCAGCTGTCCTTGCCCTGAAGCAAGGGAGCCCACTGCAGGAGTTTTTTCTAGTGACTCAGGAAAAACCAAACATCGAAGTAAGTCAAAAAAAGCCCATTGACCACATTCCATAGGTACAAAAGATTGCATACATCTGGGAGCTCAGAAAGAGCTTGAAATGTGCGTACCATTGCCCATCAAGTTAGTGAACAGAGATAGTGTAAAGAGTCAGGATTTGTACTATTTCAGAGAAAGATTACAAAAAAAGTAAATGTGAAAACCTAATAAGCTAAATTATTCACCAATGCAATGTCGAAGTGAGCGTTCAATATTAATGACATTTAGACATGGTACATATACATTTATATTTGCTAAAATTGGTAAATCATGTAATAAAATAAAGCAGAGTATTTTACCTGCTAGGCATGAAATACAATTGGAAAGGTATTTACTACAGTGTAGCCTTTAGTAATAAATGGTAGGAGGAAGCACATCACTCATAAACTTCCCTTGGTGAATGGAGTACTTTCATTTATGAAAAGATTACTGTGGTCAAAATGATCATATTCTGCACAGCAGGACCCAAGCACTGCTCTGGAGAATTTCAGCTTTTCTGGAGAAAAAAAAATCATATTATGAAATGGGAAACTGCCCTCAGTGTGACAGAGAGCTCACCTTTGTGGGTATTTTTTTAGAAGAGATTGTATAAAAAGATTGTCTACTTGTAATTGTAGTTATTTGAGAGACTTTTAAACTGCAGAATTCCCTAATCCTGAACAAAATCAACAATGTGTTTTACTATCATCCCCTTTCTTAAATTTTTTTTCTTTGGAATTTTGGCAGAATTAGACATCACTTCTCTCAATATGAAAATACCATTTTATCAGAAATGGTTCTTCAGCATATTTTGGATGAGAAGTTCAGGGTACCTCTGGCCACTGCAGAAGTCAAGGCCTCCCCTGTCTTCCCCCCAGCGCTGTACCTGCTTCGTGGCCATGCAGCTGCACGAGAAGCATGATCGCAAGTACCTTTTTACATAGAAATGAGAAACTATTTAAAAATGAGATTAGTATCATATAAAGCATTATTGCTGGTTCTCATCTGTTCTACCTTTCCACTTACGTTCTTTTTATTGCTGTTAAGCTTCTTACCATGCCAACGTCTTTTAGGTTCGTGATTATAAGTATTTAAAAATATCCAAGCTGTACTGACTGATATCCAGTTGAAAGTAATAGCCTCTTACTTGAAAAATGAAAAGCCACTAATGTATTATTTAGAGAAACATGTTGTTTACTATTGAAAAAACAAGTTTGTTTTCCTTTATGGCAGAGTCTGGTCTTTCCCTGTTTATTATCTGATACATTTTGCTCTGCGTGATATATTTTACCCCTATAAGCACAGATATTTTTTTTTGACAATTTAAAGCATCAAAAGATGGGCCTTTAATTTAGAAGAACATGAAATTGAAATGGGAATAATACTTGCTGATGTAGCTGGCTGGTAGCAAATTATATCACTCAGCCTGGGTGTTCTCATGCTCTGTGAAGACTCAGATGCTCTTTGCATTTGGCATTTTATTACTTTTCTTAGAAAAAACCTTATAACATCTTGCCAAGTGTGCAGGTACCCTACTGCACTCATTCAGACTTGGAGAATAAGGCTGGATTTAAGGAGAGATTCAGCACATCACTCACCTGCCTCATTCTTGGGTGCTTATAAGCCCCAAAGAAACCAAGAGATGAAGCCAAGAGAAGCTGGTCAAAATAATCCTAGTGGTTGCATGGAAATTTGCTGAAATTGCAATAGTGTAAAATAAGTAGGAAGTACAAGTTAAGGCAACAATTCTTTGTTTTGGTTTTTTTTCCAAGGATGTAAATATCAGTCTCTACGTTCTTCTTTCATAGCCGTGCAAGGCAAAGCTAGAGCGTTGCTTTCCTTCTTTTCATGCAGTATGGGGAGGAGAGATGTGGGAAGTCTCATCTCCTCCGGTATCAGCTTGACTTGCACATCAGGAGTGGCCAGCACAGCATAGGGAGCAGTCATCAGCCTCAACAAAACGACTGGTGCAGTTGTCATTCTCACAGCAAGGAGCAGGGTTGGAGAGCAGGACTTCCCAGGTGTTTCATTTCCAGTGCCTCTGTGACCGCTTGGCTCAGCATTGCTCACCATTTATCAGATGCAATCCTTTGAAAAGGAAGAGGAATAAGAACTTTCCTCTAATTTCCACAGGCTTCAAGGACCCTATGGTGTCAATCAAGGACACATAGCTGTGTGCCCCGAGCAAGACAGAGATCAAATTGTCTGACGGGGCTCAAGGACTATACTGCAGCCTCTAGGGAATGGCAGCCTCAACTCTGAACCTTAAATTCTGTGGTGCATGTTCTCAAAGAAGATTAATTTAAAAAACAGGTGCAGCTGCCAATGACAAATAGTACAATATGTTCAGATAAGAGCCTCAGTCTCCATTATACTATTTTTAAGGTCTATAAGCAACATAAACGCTCATGGAAATAGTATTACGTTTTGCTGTGTATCCCTGAATAGATCCCAGTGACTTTGTGCTGACACCTGTCTTTGCACCTAGTGATGAAATTCAGCACAGATTTTTCTTTTAATCTTAAATTAAGTGAAGCTCATCTGTTTCAGAGTAGGTTTCTTTTATGACTTTAATTCATTTAAATCCAGATCGCAAAGCAAAAAGGAGGTTTTTTTATTTATTTTTAGAAACCTAAAAAGAGGCTCATAGGAAGATCCTCAGTGTTAAAAAGATGTGGTTTTGGAGTTCTGCAGAGAGAATCAATAGATAGGATACAGCATGGCAAGTAACAAATACTCTCTTTCATTTAAATTAATTACTCTGACAAAATAGATCCAATTTCTTTCCACACTGTGGACTGTTTTCCCCCAAAGCATTGGCTTTGTTGAAATCATGGACATCCATTTGGAAATTCTTCATTAATTAGTATCATCTGCTCAAGCCTGGGCTGAAAAGTTCAATATCGTATAACAAGTATTCCATAGCTGGACTTGGGATTTGATTTTGCAGCTGCAGTTGGATTTGTATTGAATTCATAGGAAATGAAAGCGGATGTTGGCCCTTAATTGGCACTTATGGTGAATGTGCACAATTAAACTGCGAGACATACTCTCCCCAATGCATGTAGATGGTATTTAGCTTGTTAACGTTACACAAAAACCTAAGGTTGCTTGGTGGAAGGCAGATGCGCACCTTGAGCTCGTTCCCTGGAAATGCAGACAGGTTCTTCAGCTATTTCAGAGCAGGACAGCCATGCCAAAATATTTGATGCATTTATACATCCTCAAGAATCCTATTATTTTCTGTAATTGAAAGTGTATCTAAAATGGTTTGGGTGGCAAAAAATAGTTGGAAAAGCAGTACTAGATACAAGGAAGAGAATGTAATGCTAATGCAAGATGAGGCTGGCTCTGGGTCACGTAATAATATATCATTAGCTATCCTAACTGACATAAATGAGAGAATAAAAATGCTGTCTCTGTAATAGTTGAAAGAGGAGAAAATAGCAGATTTTTCAGGAGCTTCTGTACCTTAAGGCAAATTAGCTTTTTAATGCTTTTCCTTGGATTTGATATTAGCTTTTTCCCCACTACGTGGCTTAATAAAAACACGGTGTGAATGCCACTGAGTAGCAGTGTTCCAAAATGCTTTTGTGGCAAATAAATTAATAACTTCTTAGGTTCCTGTCACATATCTTCATGAGCAGTGTCGTTCCTGAAAATTACAGGCAGGTGGACAAGCAAACTAGGAAATCCTGACTGAGTTGGGTAAGCACCTCAAAATCAAAATTTCAGTTAAAGCTTGGAGAAGACCAGAGAGACTTAATTAATTTAATATACAGATACAAGTATGAACGGGTGAATAGTAGGGGAACTGGTTCTGTCTGCATTTAGAACAGTTCAAAATGGTTTGATATAAAATAATTATTTTATTGCTGGGTTCCATCTAAACAAAGCAGACATTTCAGTTTATTCTTTTTACTTTTTTTTTTTTTTGCTGGACAGTTTCCCATTCCAAATATCCCAGTTCAGAGGAACTTAAACCATCTTGCAGAACTATACCAATTCACTGAAACCTCCATGTTTCTGAAACACATTTCAGAGATGCATGTTTCAATAAGGTTTTCTGTTCTGGATGTTATGACTTGAACAGCCGAAGTGACATAACTGAAACAAATATTTTTCGCCATAGACCAGCAATGAGACCATATTTTATAATCCTAAAGCTTTCATTAGAGTGGACCTTCTAAGTTGCACCCGGTTCTGCGTTTCCAATCACGTGCTCACTGTTCAGTATTTTCAATTCCATGTTGCACTTACGGCTCCATTAGTTTGATTGTAATCTCTTCCACTGCTTTTTCAGTCCTTTATAAAATACCCCTTTGGGTATTCCATTCATCTCATGGCTCCTCAGTATCTGTGCTGTGATGAGATGGCAATGCCACAACATGAAGAAGCAGTGAAATATAGAGCATCATTGCAAAAGCAGGTGACTTCCGCATGTCAACTTTTCCTATTTTCCTGCTTATGGTGGGGAAGATCCAGTGAACTGCAAATACCAAATGTAAGTTCGTGGCAAGCTTAGTGGCTGTTTGGGCTGACCACAGTAACTGGTGGTGGGTGCAGGTGAGAAATTGCGTCTTCAGAAGTCAATAAATGTCATTAAGGGTCTTTTCTTCTTATATATGTGACAGTTAAATGTATGGTTCCCTCAAGTGTGTGGAAACAGGATCAATGATGAACTTCAATTGACACAATCGCTTCTTATGTGAGACATAACCTTGGCTATTAGCTCACAGATCAATCAATAACCTATTATCTCATGAGCTAAGAAATAAATACTGCCTCAAGCCACTATTAATTAGACCAGCCAGGGAGGTATAGACCAGAAGATATGTGATGTCGTTGTTCCTGATCGTTTGAAGCAGAATAAAGCTGAACTGATAGGATCTGGTTTAGATTTTTTGTTTGTTGGTGGGGTTTTTTTTGCGTGTTTGTGTGCTTGTTTGTTTTTTTGAGCAGGGAAAACGCTTCTTTTCCTGATATGATCCATGACTACGTTTTAAAAGATCAAAATTTTGACAGTGCAGAATTTGTTACTTTCTCTGACTTGAAGCAATTATGTCTGTGATACGTTCATTAAAATGCAGAGGAAATACAACTTTCACATAATAACATTTTAGTGTATGGATCCAGGAGTTGCATTTTCCACACAGGCAAGGACTTTTGGGTCTTTTTAAAGACTAGTGAAAATCATTGACAATTGAGGACTATCCTTCATATAAAAAGGCCAAATTTTAATGCTTATCAAGTTTTCTTGCTAGAGTCAGATCCTTGACTCTAACACGAAGACTTAGGAAATGGTTTGCTGAAGAGCCAGGATTTAAAAAGAAAGGTAATGTGGTTGAAGATAAGTTGATAATGAAATTTAACTCCTGTGCATATTTCCAAAAGGAAAGTTAGAGCAGAACTGTGTAACTACAGAGAAAAGTGAAGCGAAGCAAGATGTGAGCTTTACAGGTTACTTCAAAAACTCCTCTAAACAAATGCAACAAAAACATGAGCAGAAGTGCAGTCAGCCCACTCTTACAGTAACAAGAAGATTGCTCAGTGCAAGCAAAAAGAGATTCCTGATTATTGATGGAAGGCAATATTTTCTATTGCTATTCCTGTTTTCAAACAGTGAGTAGTCATGTTATTCTAATATAAATGTCCCCCCATTTGTTGTCACTGGTCCTCAAGCCATGCAGTTTCTCCAGAAAGTGAACTTCCTGACTCCTGCTCTGTATTTTACTGCTCTTCTCTATTACACTGTTATGAATTCATCACATATTTATCAACAAATACATGAGTGGTTGCAGCAGGACGTGGTCTGCTGCAAATACTGTAAAAAAAAAAGTTGGCTATTTCATCTTCGCTGGCAACTTTTACCAGAACTAGTGACCACCCCCAGACAATTAAATAGGTTGAAGATACAGCATTTCTGTATGTGCTGCACCTTTATAGATCTTTGTCAGTGGTTAGTAAAAGGCTTAAGCTGTACCGCTTTTGGTTGCTTTTCTAAACATTTTCTCTTGAACATGATTTATGGGACAGTTGTTGCAAGATGAAGCCTGGAGAAAACACATTACTCACAGAAATCAGGAACAATTCTTTAAACAAAACCTTCCCATTTAAGATAAAACCAAGAGCTGACTGTTCTGCCACTAATCATAGAGGCCCGGGCTGAAGATGTGACTGGTGCTGAACAAGGTAATTACACTCCTCTTTTACTGGCTTTCTATCCCAGTAGTGTGTACAGGCGCCAGCACAGCCTGGGGTCCTGCGGTGGGGTGACACTTCATTTTTGTTCCTTGCTGACAGCCCAGCAAGGGAGACCACAGTGGGCACAGAGCAGCAACGGTGTCAGAGCACAGCCCGTCTGCAGCGCAAAGGGCTTCCTAGTCCCACAGGCTGAACCGCGATGGGAAGAAAGTCAAAGGTTCCATTTGGTTAAACAACATGTTTGCAAGCCTACTTTCCGGCACCACGGCTGATTTCATGGTCAGGTGGGGCTGGGGGGAGCTGGGCAAAACAGCCTGGGTTAACCTGGCATTTCTTCTCTAGCTGCATGTCCAGTGGAGGCTGGTGGCACAGGTGAGCTCCTGAGGGGTTTGGGTAATGTCTTTCTAAACTTGCAAATTTGCATGCAGATTTCTAAGGTGGCTCATCAAATCAAGTGACTTTGAGCTACTCTCATGATGGCTATTGAATTTATACATTTAAGTCCTTCTTAATATCAGCTATGGGTCTAAGAAGGTCTGAAGAGACATCTGGTTGTTCCTGATCTTTGCACATCTTTCTCTGAAGTTAGCTTTTAGGTTTCTTAAACAGTGCTGAATTCTTTATATCTGGATTCTTTCTATTCCTTTACACCCCATGTCAAGGGCAAATGTAAAGTGATTTTATTATTTTTTAATCTATACAGTCAAGGTGCAAGTACTGTAAACTTTGCTCCATTTGCACTAGGTAATAAAGATCGAGTGGTACTGATGTGGCTGACTCACACCAAGAGTCATCGGGACATCTGCTCCTGGCTTGTCAAGGTCCACAGTTTCCACAGTGCCAAAAAAGGTAAGAGGCTCTGGCTGGCATTGCTTTTACACAAGTGTTGGAGTAGTCGTTGGGAAATAGGTATAAATTTACCTAAGTATTCTCAGTCCCACTAATGATAATATTTGGACTTACGGTTGGAATCAATTCCACTGATATTCCAGACCTGAATACTCTCGGTGCTCTACAGACTCGGAGCTGGTCAATAAGCAGTCCTGAGCATGGTGACTTGGTGGATTTTAGGCTGCCTGAATACAACTTCTTTGTATTCTTTAGACGCTTTGAATCTCTGACCATTATCCTTTTGAAAAAATCCAGCTTGGATTTTCCAGTGCATTTATTCTGTGGAATTGAATTAATTCTGAGACCAAACATTGTAATTTCAAGCAGGAAGAGCTGGCCTGACATAACTGCCACTGGTGAATTCAGGCGAGCCAAATTTGCTGCAGTGTCATCCTTGATATTTTCACTTGCTTCTTAATTCCTTCATTATGTTTACCAGGCTTGTGGGAATGAAGTCTGTTGTTTTACTGTCAAAAAGTTTTCTTAAAAAAAGCTGGTAGCATGAAAGCAATTGAAAAAGTGACTGTGGCCTTTTGAGTCACATATTAATTCAGTGAGGGCTGAAGCTAAGAAACATTTTCTTTGACATGGTTTTCTTACTGTGTAATCCTCTGCGGGGCTTGCTCTCCAAGACAGAAAAGTCTAATCTATGACATTGTATCCATAAAGCATAAGGAAAGTGCATTTATTTATTTACTCTTACACACACACGACGATAAGCCAATCATGCGAACGGGCAAGGAAATCAAATTCAATTTAATATGTGTAATCTGCATGATGTGGAAATACTTGTGAGTATCCCTGGCATTGAATTGAGGCTCAGTCTGAGCCTTTTCAATATTTCCTCCATTAGCCCCAGCATTCCCACAGGCAGGCCTGGGCCAGGCAGGAGCCCAGAGAAACCAGAACAGAGCTAATTCAATTTTTCAAGTCTATTTCTGTGAAAGGTACAAGGCTGCTCTACAGAAGACGTCCTACTTTTAGCTCCTGAGGCTTCGTCCATCCATGGTGTGTCTAAGAGCAACACAGGCAGAGGCTCAGGATGAAGCAGGATCAGCTCCGGGGACCTTGGCACCAAGCACAGCTATTGACGGGAATATGGATATTCCTCACAGGTCAGTGCATCATTTTCACTGGTGAGGGACCGACTTTTGGGCAAAGATAGTCAGAGATGGATTTGATTTGCAGGAAGGCAGGCAGTGGGGTGTGGCTGTGTCTCCTGAGCCACCAAGTTCTCTGAAAAGAGGTTATCAGTTCTCAGTGACAAAAGGTTTAACACAGCTGTGTATTTTCTGTTCTTTTCCATTACGTATTACAAAGCTGTTGGATTTATACCTCTGTGTTTTGCATATCACACTCCTTAGATCCCTGAAGATCTATTGCCCACAGCAATAATATCAATGTTGATAGCAAGCAATTTCATTCCTGTCTGTCGAAGGCAGGAAGTTCCTCCATGCTTTTTTCAGGCATTCCTGAGCACTAATTAACATTTATGTAGCAGCAGTCAAGTGATTCTAATTCCATTGTAAAGGATAGTTGCTGCACAGCAAATAACATTGCAAAATTTTGGCCAAAGATACACAAGGTGAACTCCCACTCAGTGAAAAGTGTTACATGATGTACAGTAACATTTCAGTTGGAAGCCCTCAAACAGTAAATTACATAGCACTCATATCTCTTCAACAAAATGTACTTTTCAGTACTCAGGAATTTCACAGTGGATACATAAATTCAAGCAATCTTTAAATTCCTTCTTCCTGTACTCATGTGGGTGTGAAAAGTCAGGATGGGAATTTCTTTTGCAATCATGTCAAGTGAGGAAGGAAAGTTGATACATATTTATATGCATATAGATGCATAAACACCGTTTAGCTGTTTCAATTTGCACTTCAGTAAAAAATTCTCTGACTATGAAAATTTTGTTTTCACTGCCTCAGAATGAAATCTGTCTTAGGAAATCAGTGATCTGTAGGAGATCAGCTATCTGCCATTTTTCTTTGAAGGCTCCTCAGTGCCATTATAGACCCGATCTCTTAGTGATCCTTTTTCTCTAAGCACCTAAACCCACCGCTCAGAACCACCACTACTGGTGAAGTAGTTGATGCTTTACTTGCAGCCTTCAGCACCCATCCTTCCCACTTAACACTTCAATTCTTTGATCAACCTAATAAAAGAGGTGCAGGATTTCTACTGAGTGCTACAAAGTTTCCTCAGCACTTCTCTTCTGCAAATTCCTGTATATGTGGCCTAATCTGAGGCATTAGGCGACCCGCCATCTATTATAAGAGTGTAATTGGCTCTTCTGGTGCTGCTCAGTATCATTTGCCTTCCTACTTAGTGATGATAGAAACCCCTGAGGGCCTGCAGCTCCTCACTGAGGCGTAAGCACACCAAGTGCGTGGGCTCTGGGGACCGGACCACGCGGGGATGCTCTGGTTGAGCAGGGGTGCTCCCTGTCAAGGCATAGTCCTGAACGCAAATGTCCTCAGACAAGCCTGAAACACCTTCTAACTGTTCTGCCCCTGAGGACAGGAAGGTTTTAGACATGGGAAGAATTAAAAATTTGCATTAACTCCACCTGAGGTCAAGCCACCATGGGAGTGAAAGAGAAGAATTGTTTTTAATTGCTAGTCACAGGTGCTACATGACTGATGATTAAATGCAAAGAACTGGAACTGGCCATTTATGAATATATATTTGACCTTTCTGCTGCTGACTCCCAAAAGGTTCACACGACTTGAAGGTGCAAAGCAGTTCTGATAACTTGGGGAGCATCAGCCGGGTAAAAACAAGAGGGCAGCACATGCTAGAACAAAATTTGCATTACCCATAGATGAGTCAGACAACACTGGAGCACACCGCTCACAGGCCTAAGGAATAACACATGAGATCAGGTATTACCTGGTGTCTGCTAAGGACAGGCAAATCACACGAGAAACAGAGAACACCAGCTCCTTCCCCACCTGTCTGTAACAGGGAGCTCTCAGGCGGGCTGCCGAGTGAGTGGCAGCTGTTGGAGGACTCACATCGCAATACCTAAATGTCAGAACATTTTGAAATTATAAATGACATTCTGTAAATCAAAAAGTGTTGTTACCAGCACGGGGAGTGCTGCAGCGGCAGCTAAAGGAGTGACCACACAGTTGGAAGCTAAAAAATACTTAGGTGCAAGAGAGCATGACTGCATTACGTTCCTCGTATACCATGAGAAAAAATCCCAACCAACCATCTCTACTCCTCTGAAACGGCCAGTGTTACCAACCTGAAAGCCATTATGAACTGAGTCATTTGCGAGGAGGAACTGAAATAGAGTGAAGTGTGATTGAGAACTGAGCTCTGTTTAGAGACATTTTATTTGATGTCTAAAAAGCCAAAAATTCACAGTAAGGATGAAAAAGTGTGTAACTTCAACAAAAGCAAGCTGAGATCATAGAGGAAGTAAGACAAAAAAACAGCAGTGAAACTGTAACAGATGGAAAGCAGGCGACTGTGAAAATTGTTAGTATATATTAGCAGCTAGGAGCTATCTATGAGAAGGAGAGAGGCTAAATGACACTAGCAGGAAGTTTTGAGCAGCTGAGCTATAGGAACCGATAAAAATGACAGATATCTTGGCAATGGTACATTATTGCATGAAGTCAGGAGAGCTGTCAATGGTGATGCAGTGAAGATGAAGCTGAGCTGGCAAGAGAGGCTTCAGGTCCTGCCTCTTGTCCCAGGGTAGTTTCTGGGTTTTACCTAGCAGCTCTTTCATGTAACGTGCGTAAGCAGTGTTCCCAGCCCCCAGCTCACTTTTTCTTGGGTAGTGTACTGATTGCTAAGCCACAGAGCTGTGCCTCCTCGGAACTCTGCCCCGTGGATCTCTTCTGCCCTATGAGTCCTTAACTTTTTCTTCATGCGCTATGAGTGTTACGTTTTCTTGGGTCCATGGCAGCAAAACATTGAGGAGATGAACAACGACTTGCTTCAAGAGGTCCTGCTGTATGGCTTGGGGGGTCAGGTTGAGGGGGGAGCTGGGTTTGGGCCTCTCCACCTGAGGAGGAGCTGTGCCATGTCCCATGCCATTACACCAGCTGAGTCACAGAAGACGGATGCTGATGCCATCTCCTCCTCTTGCAGCTACGTTTTACAATAAAGCAGTAGCAAATCCCATTGCTGCATCTTAGGCATTATTTGAACAGGGGATGGGATGGAGCCAGGCTTGTAGCTGCTCAAACTGACTTCTGTGCAAGGCTGGCAGCATGAGAGCAAAGGGAGAGCTGGGGTTTGGGGTGAGAGAGGCCCTGTCATATCCAGCTACTGGGGCATCAGTCCTGAGCACAGTCAGCTCGGTCTTGGCTGGAGTCTGGCTGTAAATGTGAACAGTGTATCAAGTGCATGTTTCCTTGAGAGGAAGACTTTTCACAATGAGGACAGTCACTGAAATAATCTCCTCAGGGCAGTGGCGGATTCCCCGTCACTGGACACTTTCAAGACTGAGCTGGACAGGGTGCTGGGCCATCTTGTCTAGACTGTGCTTTTGCCAAGAAAGGTTGGACCAGATGATCCTTGAGGTCCCTTCCAACCTGGTATTCTGTGATTCTATGAATGTTTGCCAGTGGTCTTTAACAAGTCATTTTGACTGCACATAGCTATATGTGTGTATATGCGTATGTATGTGCATGTGGGTGTAGCTGTAGAAAAGCATGAACATACATAGATAGCAAGCATATATATATACACACACACTCGGAATCATCATAGGCTCTTTCTTGGTCAGTAAAGAAAGGACACGCATACAAAGTCTGAGAATTCAAGTAAATTAAGTCTTCAGGCAGTGTTCAATAGAAGCAAGAGCAGGAGAAACCAAAATCTAGAAAGAAAACCACGAAATAATTATAAAGTCACAGAAGCTGGCTCCGTTCTTTGAATACATACGGCTGGCACTAATCAAGCAGTACAGGCATAGACGGAGAAGATACATGGTTAGTTTAAGTAGAGACAGTAAACACAGAAAACCTCCGGAGGTTCAAGATGCACCCCAGTCCTATCAGCAGTCCCAGGGTTAGTGACATTTTCTATTTTAAGCATGGAGGGAATCTCACAGGACAGAGCATAATCACATGAAAGTGTAAGCCCTCCAGACAATAAACAAGGTAAAGATATAAATCTGGTCCTCCTGTCCTACTGAAGCAGAGCTCTCATTCTTCCAGTTTAAATTCGTCTAACTGGAGCAGCCTTACTAAAGAATTACTATGGAGAAGAAATTATTTCCAATCTGAAAAAAAACGTAGCATTGGTTCAACAGAGAGGGGTAACTCAATTTCTGCCTTAAGTCCAAAATCTTTTTTGGAGGTCTGCCTGCCTGAGAGCTCAACACCCCCTTCTGCCACAGCTGTGTCTGAGGGCATGGCTGGCGATGCTCAACCATCCTCTCTTTATAGCACAGCTACATTCAGACTCCTAAGAGAGGTTTAATTCATTGGCTCAATGATTATTTTCTGACTGTTCAATGTGGTCTCCACTTCCAGCTGCTCTTAGGACACCCCCAGGACCTCCCAGGTGAGCTGGGTGTTTCTGCCGCTCCTCTCTTGCTGCATACCTGTAGCCACGCCGGAGATTGCTATTTACTGCTATCCATTCAGAAGACCTGCCCACGCAAATAGTGCATAAGATAATAAAAAATTCAGTAAGCTTTCAGAAAAAGAACATTATTCATCTGCTCAAAAACATCTGGACATTTTAGGGGTCCTGCTAAATTTATGGAGTCTACTCAACAAATCTAAGTTTTTACTCAGGGGTAAATAAGCCATTCTGGGGGCTTTGCCAGGCATCTTCTCTCCCTCTCTTGTCTCTGTACACTATGAATAATGCATCTTCACAGCGCACAAACCAGCAGCATTAGCTCCTTGTTTCCTTTCGTATATTTTTAGGAGCCTCCCGCTCTCTGCTCCTGGTTACAGAGGGGCCGATGGCGATGCGGTGCTCGCAGCCAAGTGGGCTACAAGCCCAGCAGCCTAGCTCTCCTCCGCACTGGGGAAGGGACCCCGATCCCGCAGGCAAGAACCTTGGGCTCCCAAAAATAGCATAGCTGCGCTGATTGCTGAGGAGCTGCTGCGGGTACACAAGGTTAGCCATGGAGAGACAGTGCTGAAGTCTGAAATGTAGGACATCGGCCGGCGATGAAGTTTGTTCTTATTTAAAACTACTGATGTCAAGAGAGAAACAGAAATCACAGTCCATGTGAGGAGAGGTTAAGAACCGAGCCAAATCTCCTGTAACAAGATGAGGTCGGAAACATGTGCCAGGATCTCAAGTAGCTCTATAAACACTTCCCCGCAGGAAAAGGAGAGGGAGAAGAAAAAGGAAAGGAATTATTTAAATCTCTTTTTCTAAATATTCTCTCCAAGAAAGAATCTACATCTAAAAAAGTGAAAATGTCACATAACTTTCACCCCTTCACCTATTTGGTTCTGTCTTTTCTTAACGAACGATGCTGTTATGATGTTATGTCTCAGACTGTCTTCACTTTTTAAAGTATGTTTTTCTTCAATTATATTCATCATCTTTTCATGCAGGAAAACAAATGGGGGTCCACTGGGGTTTTAAGAAGTGCTCAGAATTGGCTTCACTTTGTTAACATTGGTAGGATTACAGGTGCTTTAAAGTCCACTGCTTCTGAAAAACGCTCTGCTCACTCTGCTTTACGTATTGCGCAAGTGACCCCAGCCTTACGGTCTGCTCTTAGAAAAGCAGCCCCTGAAAAGAGTAAAGCAGCTGGGTTCGGCAAAAAAGACATTTTCTTATCATTTACGTTACAATGATGAGACACAGGATACAGACAGATTAAAATACTCTTTTCCTGACTTGTTATTCGTAATCAGGGACAAAACCAGAGAGAGTCGTATCCTGTCATACTGCCTTTGCTTTGCTGTGAATACCATCTAAACCCACCTAGTGATTAATAGACTATGAATGCATGGGTTTAACTGGTAATTATACATATTATTTGCATAGTGTACTTCAGCCCATGTTTACCTTTCTTGCCTTTAATATTTACTTCAAGTAGAGACAGTAGGTAATTAGTCTTATAAAACTCTGTCTGAGCAGATTCAGTTATAATGGATAAAAAAATACTGAATTCAGCTTTGAGTTTGAGTATTTTTAAAGCAAAACTATGACGTCCCTTTTAAGAACCAGTCAGCCTTCATTAAGGACTAACATATTTTTGAGCTCTGCTTGCTCAGAGTTTCAGCTCTGATTTTTCTGCCCGTCACAAGTGATGCACTTACAGCAGCGTGAAGTTCTGTGAGCCTGGCACAGCAAGCGGGGTTGAAGTGTCAGGGTTGTACCATTCCTGTTGTTAGCCTGTGCCCTGCTCTGTGCAGTTACAGAGAGGATTTGTTTTCCAAGTCCTGATCTAGACTAGAACATGATTTTTCTAAAACGCCAGCAGTGTTAGGTCAGTCCCATCTTTGAGCGAGAGCATACAGGCACCTATGAAGCAGGAAAGGATGTCTGCTTCTCTTTTAGCATTACCGGTCATGTTGTGTCGGTATATTTACTAAATTCCTTTGCCGCAGCACAAGTGATCTCACTGTGTCACAGCAGCGAGTTTTGAATGGTGGCAGGCAGGCAGGGGTTCAGAGGCATCCGGGGCCCTCGCAGCGGAGTGGCGTGGTCCACCTTCCCACTGCCTATTCACACCGCCGTGCGTAGCCTGTGGGTTTTTTCCATGCTGGATCCCTCAGTTTAGGATGTTTCACCTTTCTGATGAGCTGAGAGTTGTGCTGAATGACAGCACACCTTCCACGCAAACACAAAACTGAAGTCAAATCTAGTTAGCAAGCAGCTGATTTCATGGAAAGGGAATAAAATGAAGCAAAGACCCCCTTCTGCTAGAGATAGCACCTGATGTTTTTATACCTGAAAGACTTCAGATGCATAAACTCTGCTTTGAGGAACATGCTGTTTTATTAGCTCCGTGAAAGACTTGGAGCAAGCCATCAGAGAGGGAGTGACTGTCTTTTAACCTGCAAATGGGTGTAGCTGCTGCCATTTCCAAGAGGGAGATGTGCAACACATCTGATTGCAGCTGCCTTAGAAAATGGGGCATCTGCATGAATGTGATAATTTTCTCTTTTCAGGAGAAAAAAAGAGGAAAAACGCAGTCTGGGAGTAGAATGACTGGTATTTACCTGAGCTCTACATTCATGGCTCAGTTCCTAGTCTGTGCATACTATTCTGTTTCTAAGAGGTGGAGCTGTTAGGCAGATAGAACAGTCTAAAGAGTGGAGTCCCATTAGCTTTAATTTCTCCTTTGAATGAAAATTTGTGCTTTTTGCAAAGAAGGAATGTGGATTCGAGTGCTTTCATAAGCAGCAGGCGTGCCTGCTCCCTTTCCTGTCCTCAGTGGGCAGATAAAAAGACAGACAGACAGATAGATGGATGGATGATTATCAACAGTTCTTTGCCACATGGGACATAAATATTTCTCTCTGGGAAGCCGGAAGGTGTTTTAGCAGCTGTGAAGACGGATAGCAATTCTCTGGGGGAGAGCAACTCTCGGGCGTACACAGACTGTTACTAAACGCCTGTTCCCAAATCTCTCCCACAGCCACCACTGACGTCCAGGCAGCTCTTGCCGCAGGTTAGAGTTAAATCATCTTTGAGCGGCCGTATTCTCATTGGCATATGTAGAAGTACTGTGGTATCTCAAAGACACTGGGACTTTTGCATCATACGCTGCACATCAGTCACGTTCATTTTGCCAGTCTTCCCCAAGCAAACAGTCTCATGAGAAGGGGTTTTCATCATACAGGTTCAAAATAGCATGACTTCTTCCGTTACAGGGCAAGTATCTTCTTTAGAAACACTCCGGTTTTATTTTCAGGGTACATGGGAGGGGCAGGGGGGAACAGACTGCTTTTCCACTTGCCCATACAAGACGCCTCTGTCTTCCTGCTTGGTTTGGTTTTGGTTCATTGACGTTTTGTTCAGAAGTGGGTTTTTCAGGGGAGTGGAGATGTAGGTGCACTGATGCATCTGTGTTTCACTAGTAGAAAGGAGCAGATGCTTTCAAATCCCACAAGAAGGAAGGCAGCGTGACAAATTTAAACTGGAAAATATCCGTATTGAACAATCATTAGAAAAACATTGAAATGGTATTCAGGCTTGGAGTTAAAGTTTTCTAATCCTGTTGTCCTTTTACGCAGGTTTTTATAGTATCAGTCCAGACTACAGGAAAGTTATAAGAAGTTGAAAAAAAAGGAGAAGGAAGTAAGTGGATTCTCAGAGATGTCATGCCTGAGTGGGTTATAAACTTTCAGAAGTTGAGTTTCTCCATTAAGTTCAATGGAAAGATGTCATCAAAAGCAAAGGTACTGGATTCCTGTAACTAGCAAGCCTGTTCCAGAAGATAAGGATAAGCTTATTTCATAAACATTTGACCTATGAAGAAGGTGCAGCAAAGTGAAGTCCTGAAATGATAAGGGACCGCAGATTTTATGCATGCCTGTCATCAAAATTGAAAATAGTTTTTGGGTCTTGTTGTTCAAAACAGAATTTGATGCTCACAAATATGAGGGTTATCAGGCTTTTTTGAAAAATCTTTCTGTACCCAAGAAGGGATTTATTTTCCTGCTCATTATAACACTGACACAAAAGATACCATGAGAGTAAAAGTCCTAAGAAATTACTTTCAGGGGCAAGTAAACAAAAAGGGCCCCTGTAGAGTCTGCAATGAGCAAGACAAAGTTGATGCTCAGAGGAGGAATGGGAAGTGAACCCCTGCGGCCAGGTGAGAGGCTTCCTTCAGAGGGAAGAGAAGTCAAACAGGACAAAGACAAAAATCCACATATTACTTATTAAGTCATCTATCGCTTTGATCTCATTTAGGAAAAATGGTGGAAAACCTCTTCATCCAAGGGGGGAGAAATCCCTTCTCGTATTTTGGAGGTACTGAAATCTGCCTGGAGGTCCATGACCCCCGGAGAAAGGTAGGAGAGGAGGGCAGCAGCAGAGCTGCTTACCCCAATCCTCCTGCCCTCAGAGGGTGTTTGTATACTGCCAGTCACCAGCCTGTCAAGGGCAGAATATGCTGGCTCGCAGTAGGGAAATTCCCCCGCTTGCATGCAAAAATTGGAGCAGAGGAGATCCACATCTTCATAGGTTTGGTCCTCCTCCTGCACATCCTGCCCATCAGCTGCACATTGGTCAGGCATCCCTGGCAGAGGGAACCGAGCTGCAGTTCCCCCCTCGGGGCTGCCCTGCTCTAGCCACTGGGACAGAGGCAGCGGCAGCATGTCTGTGCCTGATGGTGAGCATCCTTGAGCCCAGAGCCCTGAACACGATGCCTTTGCCCCAGGGCACGGTGTTCCCATTAGGGTCACAAACAGCAGGTTTGCCCTGAGAGAAGCACTGGGAAAGATCTTTATGTCAATTGCAATTAAAAACAATAACTGTCACCCAAAGCTATGAATTGATAATTGGCAATCCATAATCACCATTGTCTGTTGTCTCGATGGCAGTGCCTTCATCCTCCTCTTTTCAGGTTTTTGCTCTCTGACTTTAGCAGTGCTATTCCCAGGTTTATATTTGGCAGGATGTAAATCAAGAGAGTGTCTCTCAGCAAAAAGAAATTTCATTCAATCTATTCTATTGCTCACATTTTATAGGCTGATGTGACCTGTCCAAGATGTCACTAACCAAGAAAAGGCTGGTAACAGCACCGTGCTCCAGCGGCGTCACACTGCTCCTCTGCCGAGCTGCTTTTGGAAGCAACACACATGCACTTGCAAAACGCTTTAGGTGCAGGCAGGTGAGGGGCATCGATTAATCTTTACATTTTTCAGCCTCAGATAAATTCAGATCTTTGTACTTACCATACAACACAATCCAGTGAGGGACTGGCATCTTTTTTTGTTTAAACTTTTTCTTCTGAAAAGTCCAAGACTCCTTGTTTTTCTCTCTAGGGACTTGGAATGTTTTCAAACCTCGAAAGTAATATGATTAAGTCTTCAGACAAGAGTACATGCACAGTCGTGGTTTTTCCTTTTTTTTTTTTTTTTTTNTTTTTTTTTTTTCCTCTCTGGTAAGCTGTAGGTGTTGTGTCTGGCCTGTCCTCCTTGCTCCAACATTTCTAGCCTTCATTGCGCTCTGCTGGCCCCTTGAATTCACTGTTACCCGGTCACAGGCAGTATCAGAGCTAAAAGGTTATGGTGAAAAGAAATATTTCTGATTACCTGGTTTTCATATGGTGTTTATGTGATTCTTTAATATGAAAAAAGCCCAAACCCACTGAATAGAAATTTTCAGTTTATCTTCTCTACCATATTCACTTCTGTCATTCCCCGTCTTTCTCCAATAAACATCATATTTGAAGGTATTCCCTCTAAAGCTCAGATTTCTGTTGTGCCTCTTGGAAGGAGGAAGGTATAGAGGACCAGTGTTTCATATCTGGATGAGTCATTACCCTACATTTATTTAAGCTGTTTACCATCTAACATTTTACATGACATTTTTGGCATGCCAGAGCAAAGCTCTTCAATGATCAAGAAAAACCACGCTGGGGAAGAATGCTAATACTACTCTGCCCTTGATAGGATGGTGACTGGCAGCATATAAATACCTCCGACAGAATGACAGGAATGGCTCTTCTATATTTACCAGGAGCCCTGGGCCAACTCACACAGAGGTGGGAACCCATCTGCTCTGTTGCAGTCATTTTATCACCACAACACACTACTATTTAACAGCTGAGGCTTTTGTAATGTATTTTTTTAGCTTGGCGCGTGCGGTGAACAGGAGTGCCTTGAATAGCAGTATGACAAAACCAAAATAAATCAGAAAGGTGAATTGTAAATTAAAAGGTCTAGTGAGTCATCTGATGAATCATATAAAGGAACGAATTAATTTAGGTATTACTTGACCACTTAGATTTCCTACTTACAAGCCTGACATCATTAGCTGTGTGTTAATGAGTCCTCTCCTCTAGTGCGTGCAGCAAACACCATCAAGGAGAGGAGCAGGGGGCCCGGGCAGCTCGTGACTTGGGGGCTCGGGGCTCTCACCGGAGAGGGTTTTGATCAGAAACAGGGTCAGCTCCAGAAGACCCATGCAGATCCAGCTCCTCTGATGCACGCTGGCCCAGCAGGGGGGTGGCAGCTGTCCTTGGGTGGGGATGATGTTTCTAGTCACAGCGTTTCAGATTTATTTTTTTTTATAATTTTTATTTATACCTATCAGAAGTTATTATACACTATACTGCTGAGCAGCTGCCTTTTCCAGCCTTTTGGCTTTGTTTCCTGTGACTCTTTCATTTTTCTTTTGGATATTTGCTCACATAAATGTTTCTTTCCTGTTCCTAGGAAGTGCAGCTTTTTAACCCAATGTCCAAATTTGGCCATCGGAGCATGGGAGGCAACGGCTGATCCCATATTTCTGTGAATTCAAGGAAGGCCTGAATTCAGATAAATCTACCTTGCACCTAAGTTTGAAATACAGGTCAAACGTCAGACTTTATTTCTGTCTAAAACGTTACCTGACGGCAGTGCCTATGTGAGTATGTAGGTTGTTGAGAAAATGCAGACTTACCTTTTATTTTCAAACCAAACTCCTCATACTTCCCACTTTTCCCTAACACCACCTCAATGCAGAAAGGCCCTAAATACTTATTTAACTTAAAGCATGTGTCTAAATTCACTGGTGTCTAGCGAAGAATTTTAGTTCTATTAACAGAGCAGGATATTAATCTCCATTATTAATAAGATGTTAATTGCACTCAAGGCACCAATGTTTTAGAGTCTGTGTAGCTGCGTGAGAGTCTGGAAATGTTTTTTTCTGCAGGCAGAGTATCGGGATGGACCGACAGCAGAAATGAAAGCTCTTTCATCCTTTCCATAAAGGCAGTAGTATCCCCCCCACCCTCCAAATTTTATGCATTAGATTCGAAAAAGGCATAAACACGTTGTAAAAAGACAGCTGCTTTAAAAGCCTGTTTCCCCAAAGATAGTCCATGAAATATATTGGTATGAATTCATAATGTCTGAGCAGTCTCGGCTGAATTCAAGGCTGAAAAGAGGACTATAGCAGCAAAATGTAATTTCAGAATTCAAGTTAGCCAAACGAGGCAATTCAAGGTTTAAGTGGTACTTTATGTCCTTAACATTTTCCAGAGCAACTTTCAAAAACACAAAGGTAAAATAATCACTGTTGCAGAACCATGGATTTCTCTCAGGGAAACTGTTTCATTCAGTGCAAAATTCAAGTCTATCTGGGTATTTTTGTACAGCTGTGGCTTTTTCTCCCCCTTTGGAAGACCACGAAATAAAGTGCTGCTGGATGAATCTGTAAACAATAGCAATTTTATGATTTTTATATTCCCAATAGTAATTTATTTTAAAAATGAAAAATGTAATGAGCATGTAATGACCTTAAATTAATGTTCACTTTAAAACTCAAAGAAAATGCAGCCTTTATCAATGAGGTGTTATCACTGTTCCATTTTTTTACACTTCCTAGAAATTAATTTACTGGAATCAGCTGGGTTTGAGTTTGACAGAATAAGCTGGAAAATACTTTGAGTGCCCGAAAATTAACATTTCTACAAAAATGCCTACAGAAATTATGCAACAATAGCTCATTTGCGGTTCAGTTCTCCAATATATGTGAAGCTTTTGATGGGAGAAAGAGATGGAGGTAGAAAGAGAGCCTAATTTAACTAGTTTTCCAAGGTGTCCCTGCTAAATTTGTGCATGTTACCAAAACCAGAGAATCAGTGTATAAACTGTGATATCCTTTTAAATCAACTACTAATCCAAACCAGCAGTCCTGTTCCAGGGTATAAGTGTCTGATTTTAATTAGCTGACACAAAATTTTCCCCCAATTCATCACACTCGGGTTCCATGTGTCCTTAGCTTTCACTGGGTTTCTTAAAGATGAGAGTGATTATCCCTGATGAGAAGTTTCACTTATCTCTTAGGAGGGTCCCTCTGAGACAGCCTGCAGCAGGACACTGCACACCGATGTGCTTGTAAAAACACAGATCTAGAGTGCGAGGGGTCGCTGAAGTCTAGTTAAAGTAATTTTGTCCTTGGTAAAAATTCTCCTTGCTGACTGTAAAATACGTGTATTAAACACAAGGTAAGAGACACCTTGGAATAAAAATCATAGAATCATTATGAGTGGAAAAGACCTTTAGGATCATCAAGTGGAACTGTTATCTGACTTTACCAGGCCCACTTCTAAACCATGTCCCTGAGCACCATATTTAGACGGCTTTTAAATACATCCAAGGATGGTGATTCAGCCACTACCTTGGGCAGCCTGTTCCACTCCTTGATAACCCTTTCAGTGAAGTTTTTCCTAATGTCTAACCTAGACTTCCCCTGGTGCAACTTGACACCATTTCCTCTTGTCCTGCAGGCTGTAACTTGTGAGAAGAGACCAATGCCCACCTCTCTACAGCCT
>RSEF01000014.1:12667014-12800771 GCA_003993805.1 Himantopus leucocephalus | reverse complement strand
CAGCTGCCAACTGGATTTAACTCCATTCACCACCACTCTCTGGACCCAGCCAGCCAGCCAGCCAGCATCTGAGTCAGCAGAGTGTACACCTATCCAAGCCTTGCATAGCCGGGTTTTCCATGAGGATGCTGTGGGGAACAGTACTGAAGGCTTTACTGAAGTCCAGGTAAATAACATCCACAGCCTTTCCCTCGTCCACCAAGCGGGTCACCTTGTCATAGAAGGAGATCAGGTTTGTTAAGCAGAACCTGACCTTCATGAACCCGTGTTGACTGAGCCTGACTGTCTAGTTGTCCTGTAAATAGTATGTAATGGTACTCAAGATGATTTGCTCCATAAGCATGAAGGTAATTTTCTGCATTTTATGTGGGACCCAGGTGAAAGGAGCAGCAGGGAAACAGTGTCCTGGAGACGGCAGTGGCGCAGCCCACCAGGTGCCCTGCACTGCTGGCTGCCGAGGACAGGGCTGCCCAGGGCACTGGAGCCCCAGCCCACCCCCTTTCCCAAGGAAAGCAGCAGGGATGGTGGGTATCGCAATACTCAGGGCAGCAGCACTCTTTCCTGGTGACTGATGGGGCCAGGGAGCCTCTCAGCACTTCAGAGGAGATTCTTAACCTTGGAGTTTTGTTGGTTTTGGTTTTTTTTCCAGGAGAGTCAGCATTATTTCCTTCATGGTCACTGCTGAGTACTACATAAATCCATATCCACGCTGTGATTAATGGCTCTTTAGTACCAAAGGAAGGGTTAGATAATGCTTTTAATCACTGTCAAACTTCATAATTTTCCCACTTTCTTTTCCTGTCTCCTGTGAAGCTTCTTCATGGCAAAACCTAATGAAAGCTGCCACTGCATGTTGGATGGACTTGCAATGAACTTCAGATGATACATATCATACCTTTAGCCTATCCTGCCCATGTCACTACTGAAAACTGAGCATCGCAGGTCAGTGATTCTTTGTAAAATTGTGAGGAATCAGGTTCTGCCTGTTTCTGTTCCTTGGCTGAGGGGAAAAAATATAATGCAGAAATAGAAAGTCAATAGTGGCCTAACGGCATAGACACTGAAGGTTGTCTTCTTCCAGAGCTGACTGCAATAACTTGGTTTCTAGCTCACACAGCATTTGGTGTCTCCTTCAGCTTGGATCTTCACTCACTCATATGTGGGAATCACTTCAGGATGGAGTTTAGGTTTCGTAAAGTATGAAAGTGCAAGAAATTGCAGATGCTGAGTTTTCGCAGACTGGCTGATTCCCTCATCTCCCGAGATCAGTGAGAAGCAGCCTCAACACAGCCGTGGGCACAGTCCTGCCATGCCAGGCTGGGAGAGAGCCCAGTGCGGACGGCCAGCAGCCACCCTGGGGGGTGGGCACAGCTTTGCGTGCGATGCCGCTGTGGATCAGGCACTGGACCCTCACCCTCAAACACAGCCAGACATGGATTTATCCTGCCTGCCTTTAGACTCCCCATGGGGATGCCAAAATCACCCTCTGGTCCCTGCAGCAGGGAGAGATGTGTCTGCAGCGAGCAGCTCAAAGCGATTTATTTTGCTGGGGTTTTTTCTGTTGATGTGGACATCAGGATGCCGAAGACCAGCAGGTCTCAGGAGGGCTGTCTGAGCACTTACCTTTGAGCCTGTACCTTTGCAAATGGAGTCCTGGTGACTTTCAGTGCTCGCCCTCCACTTGGCACCTCAGAGGCGTGGGATGGGGGACGTTATTCCCTTAGCCCTCTGCTCGGCAGCCAATGCCACGCTCGGGGAGGCCAGGGGTGCTGTAGCGCTGTTATTTAATTCAGACCATGGCCGGGCCTTCTGCCCAGCCGGGCCATGGGCAGACAGGCTCTCGCTCTCCATAACCCATAACTGGCACTCAGTTACTCAGTTTTTCAAGGGAAGGCAGTGTAGAAGGGTTCCCGCTTTTTAGCAGTTTTGTTATGAAATTACTGGTTCCAGTTTTAATTTTTGCATTTGCCACCATTGGTCTTGTGAGTGTTTTCAGGGAAGGAGCCAGAAAACCGTAACTGTTACATGCCCCACTGAACTCATTCCTTTCTAAATAATTCCTTTTTTGATTAAATGGCAGTGGCAGAATGTTTGCAGAGCCTTGTGAAACCTCTAGGTTGCAGGTTTTTTTGAATATAAAGATATGATTTCTATCACTAAGAAAATATTTTTGAAACCCCAAATTTGTGACTAAAGTTTCTCATCCTCACACAATTCTTCATTTTCAAAAGCATGTCCGAATGACTGAAAGTGGAAAGCCTTAAACTTACAAAAATTTGTAATAACTCTAATTGCATTTTAATATTTGATATGCTTCATAATTGCAGAGAAAGTATTGACATCAATGCTGAGCCAGATATAACTCTGCCATCTTTTACAATACATGAACTGCCCTACAGGAGCATTTGTGTGATGGCAATGATGGTTGTAATTACCCATGGTCGGAGATGGACAGTAGTGACATGTTTTATTCAGAAGACATGAATCATTAGTGCCTTTGCAACAGCCTGTAGAGAATGAGAATATGTATTAACTGTAAAAGACTAATGTCTGCTCTCACAGGCTTTCATTGGTGCCCAGCGCAGGTCAAATCTGTGTATGGACTGTAGGGAGACACAGCCAGTCAGGGGCAAATATAGCGAAAGCTACAATAAAGCCTAAATCAGTGTATCAGTTCAGGCTCGTTGTCTTGGAGCTTCTTAACAATGGTCACTGGGGGGGTGGGGGGTGTGTACGTACATATGCTGAATACAAATGTCCTGAGCACTTTCTGCTCTCAGTTTTTAACCTTCATATGTCCCCAACTAGGTAACAAAGATATTTGATATTCCAGCGTGAAACAGCACTGATGGTTGATGTGCTCTGGCAGGACATGTAGGGTAAGGAGGGTTATTTCTGTTCGCAACCTGATTTATGCAGTGACTGCTGTCCAGGTTAGTACAAGGGTAAGTTTCCAGTGAAAGGGCGGCAGGTAGGTGTCTGAGTACAGTTCTGCTCTGAAAACCCAATGGATAAACCAAATACCTCCTCAGGCAGAGTATATAAGTTTCCCTGGTGCACGCATCCATCTGCCCTGACCCAGTGCCAGGCTGGCTCCCTGGCACAGCCCGGCAGGACGCGGCAATGTGCCCTCACCCCACCAGCACACTGGCACCCGCGGAGTGCAGGGCCCAAGGACGCTGGTATGGAGCCAGTGCAAGATCCCTGCGCTCATGATGCACCACCAGACGTGCATGACGGATATGAGCACCCCGCTGGCTGACTCAGGTTTTCTAATCGTTCAAAGGCAAACAGTTATGACTGATCTTTATAACTCTCCTAAGATATTTTTGCATTTACGTCCATATTAAATAACAGCCAGCGGTGAAGTAAGATGATACCTGTGTGCCCCCAGCCCGTGCTGCAGGGCAGCTGCCTGATGAATGGTCCTTGCAGAAACCATTAACATTTTTTCCAGTGTGAGAATTCTGTCCATAATACCCTGAGATCTTCTATCTCATTAAAGACTATTTTGTGCGATTAAAAGACAGTGTTTTTCCTGTATGACTGAGGTGGATGAAGTGCACTTGCATCCACGAGCATATTAGCATGATGTTGGAGGGCTCCTGTGACTGTAGGTGCTCCTTATGCCACCAGTGACAGCAATGCAGTGGAAATACCTTGTGGTATTAAAACCCAAACACTGTGACCTTTTTTTTTTTTTCCTTGAAAACTTCATTGCATTAAGGTGGTACAAGTAAAACTGTAATATTTCAAAGATCCTGAAAGCGGCTTAAAAGAAAGATAAGGGAATATATTTAGGCCGTGCTTTGTCATCTCTTGCAGAGATCTGAGAACGAGGCAATGCTGAAGTACATGACGCCAACCCGCTTTCAGCAGTCAGGATGAAACAGCCATGCAGGCTCTCTTGGTAAACAGTTTTAGCAAGAAGACATGTATGTGTCTAGGAACAGCATGTCCCCGGGCAGCCACAGAGCATCCTGATGCCACCACTGCGGGACTCCTCCAGGGATGGCACAAAGGAACCATCCCCCAGACGCTGCTGCAGGTCAGGTCAGCCTGGCATTACCTGCTACCGTTTGGAACTGAGCGGCTGGCAAGGACGGCATGTGGAAATTTTTGCCTTCAGTTCAATGTGGTTCAGGTCGGAGGTAAGAAAAAAGTTGTCACTCTGCGAGCTTTGCTGCGTGGTTGAGTGTCCATCAATGCGCCGTCTCAGCCTTTAGGATGCTATAGGCATCTCTGCCAGCTGAAGGACAGAATCAGTCTGGAGAACAACTCGCTGGTCACCTCAAGAGGTAGTTTCTCCCACAGCTCCCAGCTGTCCAGTCTCCCTCAATACACAGAGACACAGTGGTTCATGGGGCCGGGGTCATGTTGTGCTGGCCATGCTGCCCCATGTGGTGCCTGCAGCAGAGAGGACAAGTCACCCCAATATCACCCCAAACCCACAGGCAGGAGCTGTGAGTTGAAATGGCCTCCCAGAGGCTGGTGCTGGCAGCTGGAGGAAAAGCTGGTGGCCCAATTGCACTCAGCAACCATAACCATGAACATTTGGTAACACCAGCCTTAAAGCAAAGGGGCAGCCCCAATAATCTCTTTTCAGACCTTCTGTGCAATTCCATGGGCTTAAGACCAAATTCATAAACGGTATAGCTTTGGCTCTGTGTTTGTAGCCAAAAAACCCAGCATTGATCTTGTAAGTGGGCTGGGGACTGCAAGGGCCCCTCATATGGGCAGCTGGAACCATCGGTCCTTTCCCCACTCTGTGTCCTGCCCTGCCCTGCAGCCCCAGTAATGCCCATACATGCTGGGCGATGCTCTGCACGGCTGTGCCCTGCAGAGGAAGAGGGGCCTCACAGAGTGTCTTTGAAGACAGGATCAAAGCAGTGGGGAGCCATAAACTCTTTTGATTCCTTAATGGGCATTTTTCGTGCTAGCTCTGTCCTGCCTGGCTGTCACGCCGTGGAGCACGCGTGCTGCAAAAGCATTCCTGGCTTCAAAGCCCGCCGCCCCTTTTTGGCAGTCCATGTTCTTTTTCTCCCACTGAGCTATTCCTCCCAGTAATGGAGGGTGCATTGCAGCTGCTCACCTGAGCCATCCTCAGGCAGCACCATGCAATGCTGCTGTTCATCCAAGG
The DNA here is from genome assembly GCA_003993805.1 of Himantopus leucocephalus. NCBI lineage: Eukaryota > Metazoa > Chordata > Aves > Charadriiformes > Recurvirostridae > Himantopus > Himantopus leucocephalus. The sequence goes on along the minus strand of RSEF01000014.1, from coordinate 12,795,631 downwards.
CACAGGCAGGGCTGGGATGGGGGGCACAGAGGGGACCCCACTGTGGTGCAGCCTCATACTGATCCTTCCTATCCCAATGCTTTGGAGAGCACAAATGGTCATTCTGGTCTTAGAAACCTCTTGAAACATATAGAGGAACCCATCTTCCTTGTAACAGGTAGAGGAACCATTCTGCCTTGTGTGGCAGGTCTTGAATCTCTGCGGACAAAAAGAAGAGACAGTTCCTGTTCCTTGGCCAGCAGCTGCTTTTGGGTGCTTTGGGGGTTAAGGAGGTATCTGACATTTAATGTCTTTTTAAGGAGATCATTTCTTTGANGGGGGGGGGGGGGGGAACTGCTTTAAAGACAAACAAACAAAAAAACCCACCCATCTGATATTATAAACTGAAAATTCAGATCTGCTGGATATTTTTCTTGAAATAATTTTCTACTGGAAGCTGTTATTTTAATTTTTTTTTCTTTTTTGCTCTAGAACTTGCAATGGAAAAAAGAATCCTACAAAGTGAAAAGCATTGAAATGGAAGTTTCTGCATTTAATGTACTCAGAATATTCAGATTTTTAATGCAGGAGTTGCCCTTTCAAAGTATTGTAATTGCATTTTCAAATGTATCTCATGTTTTTTGTGTATGATAATCTCACATTATTTATTTACCTGTCAGCAATGATATACTATGAACTTATAGTGGATTTTGATAAATACATCTAAAAAACCCACTGATGACTGAAAGTAAGAAAAAATACCTGTTTTAAAGCACATTTTTGAAACAAATTTTGAAAATGTGCGGGTCTAAGTTTGAAATGCAAAGTCAGTTTGAGTGACTAAGTCAGTCCAACATTTTCGCAGCACAGCTTTCTTCCTTTCAGCAATGGGAACAGGCACTACAGCTGACATGAAAGTAGAAAATTCTCCAAAGAATAGCATTGTAATTCATCTTGAAATAAACATTGAGGGTCTGTGACTGATTCCTGCAATGGTCACTAAAAAATAACAAAGGTCACTAGACGATAAGTAGAAGCAGTTAATCTCTTTGAATGTATCAAGATGATGTTAGTAAGTATTGATATCTGCCAATCAGCAAAATAAAAATTCCTACTATGAAAAAATTGCAAATGCCATAATAGCGCCATATTTTCTGCCTTGTTGCTTGGAGAAAAAAAAAAGTATAAACTTTGGAACTATAAAAAAAACCTTGTAAACTCAGGATCTGTATAAAATTCTGATTAGCTGCAAATGTGAAATGAACCAAATGTCCCTGATGACACCCAGCAGACACCGAGGAGTTGTGTGCAGGATCAGCTCCTTCCTTGGAAACCCCTCTCAAAGAGGAAACGGGAGCAGCAGATCTGCTTGCTCTAAGCAGGCTAGATCACCAAGAAGCCTGTGATACTTGGGGTCACCATCAACTGTTATTGTCCTCTGTGAAATAAAGCCCATGGGGATGCCCATCATTGTCCCCCACAGGTATGTTTTCAATGGTGTCTGCTCCTGCAACAGGAGGAAGGGGCTCTGACTGTGAAATCAGTTTGAGTAGTTCTTCCAGTGAAGGCAACCAGAGCAGAAAGCACTGAGACTTCCTGGCTCTGCTCTGGGGTTAGGAGACCTTCCCTGAAGGCTGGGAGAGGAGCTGAAAGCCACCCCATTTCTCTGGGGTCAGCCTTAAGGATTTCCTGGGCCTTGGCGGCTATCAGTATAGTTTTAATGCAAAGAATATTTTTCTCTTTGAAAGAGCAAATGATTTTGATGTACTGGTAACTCACCTGTTGAGTCTAACACTTTGTGATGGCTCTCCAGCCATGGGTGCATGGGTTTATTTTTTTGCTAAAAAATAAAACTCCTCATCAGTCCTGTTCCATGAATTCCTGTTACAAGAATTACATACCCTGGTTGGAGAACTGCACATCACCTTTGGGAAAATTGTAAGGGAAGTTGGCATTTTCTCTCTCAGTTACAACCAACACTTTTGTAGCTGTGGTAGGTGGAAGGTGATGGAATGTCAGCTCTTGGCTCCACCTTGCTTAGTGACTGCTTTTGAAACTTTCTGTCAAAACCTTAATGTTGTTTGAACAAAATTTTCTGAATTTAATTGACACAAACACAGTATAGAAGAGTTCAAACATGCGGGAGGAGACAGGAGGAATGTCTGGCAGCCCTTGATGGACCACAAATGCATTAAGGGCTTTGTGCTGAGTAGCAAGAATATCACTGGGGAGCAACGGTCATGGCCAAAGGTCCTTTTCAGAGTTGCCTTCCCTCGCTGTCCTGCTTTGTGTGGAGGTGGGGAATAGCAACAATGCAGCATTATAAAATAAATAGCTTTAAATGTATTGTGAATGGAGGATGACATGCTAGGGATGCGCAGTCGTAAAAATGATTTCTTTCTCATGAAAGAAAGGGTTTTAGGGTTCAATTCATTGCTGAGCTTATGGCTAACCAGATGCTCATGAATATGTCTGCCTTTTTTTTTTTTAGGAGATCAGCTATGTGACTCCTCAAACCCTTCTCATTATGGGCACGCAACAGCATTGCCCAGAGCACGCATTTCAGTTTGGCAAAACTGTTCATCCAGAAGAAATAGCTTTGGGGATGCACAGCCACCACCTTTCTCAAAATTAAAAGCAGAAATGCTTAAATAGTTCTTTAAGCATTGCAAGTCTCCACCTCCCGTGGTTTGTGTAAAAACCTTATTACAGACAGAGGGGCAAGGAGCTGGTGGAACCTGGATCCCTTTCTGATTCAGCTGCTATCGCTGACTTCACTGCTGTTCTCATCTGCCTGCTGCTGGAAACACCCATCAACCCAGAACTCTTCTCATTACATAAAATTTTCCTCCAGAAAGTTTGACAACATCCCTCAGTTTCTAAACCCCACCATCTCTACACCCCTCACAGATAAAATGGATGACCATGGGGACATGGACAGGGGCTCCATCCTGTGCTCTCTGCCCCGTGACACTGCTCTGCAGCTCCTACCAGTGCCCCAAAACCCGCCAGCGGGAACTGCCGGGGCTGACCCTGGTCCTGCAGCCCGTGATGGGTTAGTGGTGGCAGAGCTGAGATCCCCCAGGGAGAGCTGAAAACCTATTGAAAGAGTTACGCTAAAGCCATCAGCAGGAAAGGGCTGTAGACATAATCCTCTGTTCTTTTTAAGGTACTTACACCCCATCTGTTTACCTAATTTAAATATGCTGTAGAAAAGTAAAAAACCCTCAACAAATTGGCATATCTAATATTAATTTTAGTTGATATTATCTTCCACTGAAATGATGCAAATAATGGACTTTGTTTCAGTAGACCATACATGTTTCTAAAACAGTTTCAGTTTTCATTCAACCTGAAAGGAATATTTTAGGTCACTTTCATAGTATTTAGGTTTTTTTTTAACCATGTTCTTAACATTTAGTCAAATTTCAAGCTATTTTGTGCTTAATAATTTGAAGAATTGAAATCATTCACTTTGAAAATACTTAAATGGAGCACTTAAACATTTTCAAAACTATGAATGACTGTTATTTCCACTGAACCTATTTGCTGAATACTTCCTCACCTGGGCAGTTAGTTCAGTCCCCTCCCCCCCCTCCTTTTTTTTTTCGGAAAATCAGAGTCCCCAAATTCATCAAAATATATTCATTGCCCTGCTTCTGTATGTATAATTCATTTTTCCACCGATGATTTCTTTTTCTCATCATTTTACCTAAAAACCCAAATACTGAGGAGAATGCATTCAGAGGACCTTTCGGTGATGCTGTCTGGGCTTACTGCTGCCTGATGGACCTCTGTGCCCTAGCCCTGGCAAAGCTCTTCTGAATGCTTTTTCCTGGGGAGAAGCGTGATTGTCGATATGCTTAACATTGAGCATCTACTTAAGTGCCTTTCTGAGTCGCTGCCAAACATCTACGATGCTCTTATCACTGTGCATTGTCCAAGTTCAGAATTTAAAAGAATAATTTAATGGTCGGCACATCCCTCAGCTTTGAAGGCTGCACAGCGTGCCATCAGCCCCTGACAGGTTCCCAGCCAGCCGCTCGCTCCCGCTGCTCCAGGAGCTCTGTGCACGGTCAGATCATCAAAGCCAGCGGCTGCCAAGCCATTTCCCAGGCCCTGATGAGAGACCGGCCTCAGCCGGGAGGGGTGAGCATGAGGAGGAGCATAGCAGCGCTCTGCCAGGGGCAGGCACTGGGCACCCCAGGCAGTGGCTGATGCTCTTGCATCTCCCCAGGGGTGGGCTGTAGGCAGGGCACTGTGATGTCCCTGTGGGCTGGCCTTTCTCCCCAGTCCCCATCACTGTCTGGGTAGGTAATAACTGTCACACACACAAAAAAAAATCAATTACCTCCTGGTAAATTTGCAGAAGTACTTCTTTCTGCCAGCACAGATCCCACCACGTCAGGATTTCTCTTCACTTCCTTCCATCTCAAGTATGCAGGTCATGGCTGGAGGCACCGCCTTGTCTTCTGCTCTGGGCCAGGTGACTCTACGCACCATCCAAACACCACCACTCATCCCATCTTCTTGTGTACTCCCTGTCTTAGCAGAGTCTCAGTCCCTCCAAAGTGTTTCCTGAAAAAGCACATGCAGGTACTGGGGACATGGGCCGGCCTGGCTTGGTGGGCTGGGCAGGATGTGGGAAACCACTGCATGCAACAGCATGAAACACCCAACGTGAAAGGTAAGTCTGAGGAGTGATGAAAGGTCCAGATAGAGCTGTGAGGGATGTCTGGACTTCACGGGTGATTTAGGGGGAGCTATGTGAGAAATGGCCAAAGTGCACAGGCAATCAAGGGGAGTACTGGGGACTTCTTGGGCTGCATGACCTTGCAAGGGCAAAGCACTGAGCTGTCTGTATCAGTGATGCTACATAAGAAGGCTGAGGTTACCTAGGGGACAGTGTTGGAAACACCAGGTTTGGGTAGGGATGTAGCAGGACAGGGACAAATGGGAAAAGATAATTCAGGGTCATTTGGAAGGAAATTGGGATGGAAGAAAGGAGATGCAAGAGCAATGAAAAGGAGAGTTAAGGAGTGGAAAAGGAAAATAAGGTGTGCAGATCACAGGCTTGATGCAGTTTTGGGGTCCCTGCCAGGTATGATCACTACTGCAGCCTAAATGAGAACAGACACAGCCTGTGGTCCTGCCCACACCGTGTGTCACACCTGCCTCTGTGGTCACCAACCAGGGAAGGGGGTGTGCTGCCCGGGGAGCCGCTGGCTTGGGCATCCTGCGACCCCCATGCCGGCACCTTCTCCAGCCCTGGCAGCATCGACATACCCACCACTGTGTCATGGCAGGTTATTTACATCTCCTTCCTGAAAGAGTCTTTATCGTAACTTTTGACTTGCTCTTTAAGAAAAGCTAGCTTGACCAAAAAAAAAAAAAAAAAAAANNNAAAAAAAAAAAAAAAAAAAAGACATCAAAATTCAGGATCTGTCTCATTCATATTTGCTTGCAAATAATAAGCACTGTGGAAATACTACCCAAGCAGAACAGAGATTTATTTTCAAGCGTGTGAGCAGTTTAAGGTCATTTACTTAAAATTAAATTCAAGAAACAACGGTGATGCTTCTGCATTACTCTCTCCCTTTAATGCCACTCTGCATTTAATCCGTCTTACTGTTCAATAGAAATAGCTTACTCCTACGTCTGAGTAACTGATTGGGTTAGAGCCTGCATCTCAAACACCATCCTGTCACCAGCAATGAATGCTGTTTTTAGATCTCTCGTTCCAAAGAAAGGTCAGTCGCTATTTTAAACAATAGAAGAAGAAAATAGTCAGTCCAACGTTCACTTTATCCTTTCTCCAGCTTTTAAAGGGGAAAAAACAATCATCAGTGTGCCAAGGTAATTTCTAATATTTTAATATAGTTATACAGAATCAACAGAATCTGGCAATAAGGTTTTTTTTTCTCAAGATGTGATTATACATTTCTGACAACGGCACAGTAGTGTTGTGAAAGGACATCAGATAAGAAATACAGCTGCTTGAAATCTTCTGAATTTCAAGTTCCTTACAACATTTTTCAGAAGGAAAAAAAGCTTTCTCCAGAAAATAAGAATGATAAAAAAACACCTGAGTGTTAACACAAAGCTGCCAAGTATACTCAGCTTTGACTTTATAGGGATTCATCTAGTTTATGGGGAAGTGTCCTTCAGGATCTGGTATATTTAATTATATTTAAGCCCCCTCAGAAAGTGCATCCCCAAGATCAGGATCAGTATTTTTGGTTCCTCACCTCTCCTCAGTGGCTCTCTAGGAAGCCCACGGAGATTGGCCCTTCAGCCTAGCCAGCTAGGCCAAAGTGGGGCCACATGAATGCCACCAATGGGTATTGGCGGAAATTTGTGGTGGAAATGCACTGGCCAAGGTACTTTAAGATGCCCAAGGTTTTCAGGCAGCTGCAGCTGAGCTTATGACTTGAGCAGTGGAAGATCTCCAGTACCTCCACAACCACTTGCTGTCCACCTTTATTGAAACCTTCCCAGTCAAGCTTACAAATTACTGAGTTTTCATTTCAGGTTTCAGCATTTACTTTCCTTTTTTTTTAAACTTTCTGCCAGCATTCCCTAAGGTTTTGGAGGGGATGATCATGAAATTACCCAGCACTTACCTCCTTACAGAAGAGACGACGTGCGGTTGCATGGCCACTGGCAGTGAAATGTCAGTATGAATTATTGTCAGCTGGTTTTGTAGATTTTTGAGTGAAAGGCTGAGGGGGAGATTCAGTGGAAGTGCTCTGTCATGGTTTGGGCTGAGAGCGCATGGACACAAGCCTTGGGAGACACAGAACAGAGCTCATAATTCATCGTATAAAATATTCTTTATGAGAAACAATAATACAAGAAATAAACCCATCACAGTTCTAGTTATGGTGGTGGCATACACTTTTCGTTACCTAAACTGAAAATATCCGTAAAGGAACTTCATAAACCTGAAGACAGAAGAAAAAAAGTTTCATTTAGGGTAACTTAGAAGTCATTTGTCAGGCTTAGGGGCAAAAAAAGGGGGGGGGGGGGGNGGGGGGGGGGGGGGGGGGGGGGGGGGGAGTACAGACTGATCTTCTGCCTGGAGTTTTGTATAAGATGATTTTGGTTTTGCATGATGAAATCAAATAAACACATTACATTGTTATCACTTGGGACTTGAAACACCGTGAATGTCCCTGGAGCTCCTTTGATACCACCTGCCATGAAGGAAACGTCTCTCTCATGTCTCCAGCCCAGGTGAGGTAAAGCAGCACTTCACGAGATTCCTTTGTGGCTTGTTGGATGTCATTTGAAAATACAGCCTATATGAACCAACCCTATTTTCTGTGAATGCTACTGAACACAGCAGTCGAGGACATCTCTATGGGGGAAACATCAGCTCTGCTGGACAGTGAGCAACCTTCACTGGGAAAATAGCCTTCATCGCTTCAGCTTTTCATTGCTTCTTAATTAGATGCTTTTTCCCCCTCGGTTCTTATACAGAGCTCAGCCAGTGCAGATGCAATTTCTTCATCGGCAATTTTCAAATAAATTACTCCTGAGTATGAAAACCTGATTGTTGTGGGGAAATTTTGAGCATTTGGGAAGATATTTAAATTCTGGTCAAGATCTGGCTCTTCTTAAGTATTTTCCTTCTTTTTCCTACAGCATGTTCAGACTATTGTCTTTATCTAGATAAATATCTTTATCTAGATAATAAGACTATTGTCTTATCTAGATATAAGTAGGCACTGAACATACTAAGACACCTTAGTGTTCAGTGAGTTGTGATTCTGGCTTTATTTGAAATACTGGTATATTCAGTATGAAAAATCTATAGTTTCAGCTATCATTTAGTAAATAAAGAGTGTTAAACAGCAAAGAACTAGAACTCAGACAGGATCCATTTCTATTTAAAATTGCCTTTTGTCTGGAGCCCAGGTCAGCAAGTCACACACAGGCACAGTGTATAAGGGTGACACCACCCACTCTGTCCCAGGAAAACCTCACCTGCTAATGAGCAGTCTGGGCAGTGACTCAGTGGCAAATTATAGTAGAATTTAGCTCTGGATAGACTCTACAAAGCAAATTTATTCAAACCATTTCATATTGAAAAACCTGATTACCATTTACCATATGATGCCTTTCTATCACTTCAGCAGTATCAAAAGGCTTTATTGTAGATGAGATCAAATAAATATAGCAAAAACATGAAAAAAGAGCACAGTCATATCCTGACTGATAGCATGCTCCTACAGACTATTGCCACCAGTTGAGAGTACGTGCCAATATTTTATGAACCATCATTACAAAACATAACTGAAGCAGGCTGGAAGAAAACAGCAACCTAGAAGTGGTGTTTAAGAAAGCCCTGGGAAAGGAAAAGAACAGAAAAGGAGAGCTGCTGAGCTGAATCAGCATGTGGGCTGTAGCTGGAACAAAAGGATTCTTCAGTTCATGCCAAAAATACTCATCAGTGCTGCTGCTTTTTTAAGCTTAACATTCATAGGTGACTTTTCTTTTTTTTGAACAGTCCTGTGGGAAACCACATGGGTTCAAGTATGGGTGGCTGTCAGAGCCCTCACTTTCTGCTAACTTCAAGAGTTTACCTGGGAGAGGAGCTTGCGAGCTTTACTTGTGAGCAGGGTGAGGTGGTGCCCTCCAGGGCTCTGTCCTGCCTCAGAACCACCCTGGGGCTCTTCTCCAGGGGACTCCTTGCTTTTAAATACGGTCTAGCTCTTTTTCTTCCTCACTTGTCTCCCTTCACAGTGCTGGAAGATCCTCAAAAACAGCTCAGCAAGATCAGCGTCTACTGAAGATCCCAGCTGCAGAAGTAGCTTCCATCTAGGTGGGGCGTGACCACAGCCTTTTTGTGTTTTAGATGACTCATGCAACATAAACTACAAGTAAAATGACAAAAAAAATCACAAGTGACCAAAAGAATACTTTTCTTGTCACATAGTTAGGCTGTAGGACTCATTGAGCCCAGAAATTTAACAAGCTCCAGAAAGGACTGGGCATATTTATCACTAAAATGGGAAAACTGAAATCATCAGACTGAAGAAATGCAAAGAATTTTCTCAAGTTTCAGGTTTAAATGAGCATTTAAGAATTAGGGACTAGAAAGAGGTTTTCCATGGAGACAAACACGATACCCACCTACTCCAGAAACCTCGGTAAAAAATGAACAAAATGCGGGAAGTCTACATGTAAAGCTAATTATTTCTATGGTATGGACAGGAAAGTGTGCAAGTCTAAGATCTCACGTAAGGAAGATTGCACCCATGTTTCATGGAATAGAAGTCATAGAATCGTCTAGGCTGGAAGGCACCTTTAAGATCAAGTCCAACCATCAACCCAACACTGCCAAAACCACCACTAAACCACATCTCTAAGCACCACACCTACCCGTCTTTTAAATACCTCCAGGGATGATGACTCAACCACTGCCCTGGGCAGCCTGTTCCAATGTTTGACAACCCTTTCTGTGAAGAAATTTTTCCTAATATCCAATCTAAACCTCCCCTGGCACAGCTTGAGGCCATTTCCTCTTGTCCTATCACTTGTTACTTGGGAGAAGAGACCGACCCCCACCTTGCTACAACCTCCTTTCAGGTGGTTGTAGAGAGCGATAAGGTCTCCCCTCACGCTCCTTTTCTCCAGACTAAGGCGATTTCCTATGGTCTTGGCTGGTCATTTAGCATGGGAAGCAGCCCCTGCTAATCCTCGTCTCCTGCCACTGTGTGCTCATGACCTGGACAATATTTTTGTGGTTGTCAACGTAACGCACAGCCAAATTCCTTTGTGCCTTCAGTGGGCATCAAGTCACTGACATACATCAAATTCCCATGCAGAACTAGCTGCCGTCCGTCGGCACTGCTCACTGATTGTAAACAGTAGGTTTCCTTCAGAAAATCACTCAGTAGACATGATCCTCTTAGAGGATATGTAGGTGACTCCATGCCACGTTTGTTTGTGTTTTTCTTAGCTGTGGTAAGCAGACCTTATTTACAAAGCTGAAGCTAAGCTCGCTTTTTTCAGCACTTCAAAGACTATCACCAATAACAACCTTTTAGAACCTGGACATGTTTGATATCTTGCTAATTCTAAAGCAAATAGATCTAAGTAATCAGCAAGCTGAATCATGCAAAAAATACAGTATGTACTCTTGCAAAAATAAAGGTGTTCTTTTATGCTTCAGCTAGAAAACTAGGTTTTGCATGTGAGAAAAGTAATAATAACCCACCAATTTTGGCCTCAAAATGTATTCGCTTTTAAAAAATGAAACCAGCTTTTTAGTTAAGTAACACTGTTCCCTGGGAACAGGCACAATCTTTGGTGTTAAAATAGCATTTACGTGAAGTGTTTCCTCATTTAGGGGCATTTAATTACCTCAGGAGTATGAAACTTAAAAATTAATATATCCATGCAGAAAAGTTGCGAGAAAATAATGTCCTTTACTCTTTGCTTTGCTGATTATGGGTCAGTAGCAAATTAGATTGGGCTCTAATTCTTCCCCAATGTGAAAAGGATTCAATCAGCTACACCATGAAATGATATTATTAATGCAATCATGGCTTAAAAGAAACTGGCCCTAAAGGGAGATGCCAAAATGAATTCTTCATGTAGTAACAAAGGAAGCCAGAAGACTCCTTCACAACGAGTCACGTCTACACTAAAGACAAGCCTGACATTTCATAAGCTTCTAAAGAAGTATGCTGTAAATATTACAGTTTCTATTTGTATATCTAACACTTGCTAAAGGCTCCAAAGGCATTCAGAGCATTACTAAAGGAACGCATTAGATTTGGTATGATGCTAAGTTACAAATATAAACAGAAAAGTATAAAATAGTAAATTATTTCATAATATATCCACTGCTCAGGCATTTAAGTACTTTTTCATCTTAATTACGACACAACAAATTGTAAAAGGCTTCAAGGAAACATTTACGTTTTCCTAACCAAAGCATAAAATTAATCTATGGAACACAATACTGCATGGTAAACTAGTGATCTTTTCAGAAGAAAACACTGAAAGGGTCTGAAAAAAACAATGTAGGTTTTCTGTCCCTCCTTCTCCCCTTGAAAATGTGGGGTTTTTGAACCCAGTCCCACTTCCGAAGGTGCAAGAGCCCTGGCAACACCAGCTCTCAGACTGGTACAAATGCTGCCAGAGTCCCCTTTTCCACTGCAGCACTTTCCAAATCTAATCAATTCACAAAGGCTGTAATGAAATGATTACAGAAATAATAGGCAGCTGTGGAAAAGATGCCTGTGAGGGCCGTGGAGAGGGTGGCTGTCCATCCTCCTGTCCCCAGGCAGACCTGGGCTCCCTGGGGTCCAGGGACCAGCCTTGGAAACGGCGGGGACACGTGCTTGCGTTCGCCCGTGTGTACAATACTGTGTCAGGTTTTGAAACTGCAAGCTCATGATTTACAGGCAAGGTGGTTTAGGTCACAGTAGAGGCTTCTAAAGTGTATTTGTAGTCATTTATTTTCCTCCTCCTGCTCAGTTCTGTTGAGTTGGACTCAAAGCATTAATGGAGCAGGATTTTTATCATTTAAAGATATTAAAAATCACATCAATAGAACTGGCTGATCCTCATTTATGCTTTAAAAAGAAGAGGAATAATGCATTATTGCATAATAATAAAGCAATAACGATCATAAGCATTTTCCAAGGATTCATTTAGGATGCCATGCACAAATTGTCAGCAGCTGCCTGATAACATCGTGTTATGTGATCTCATGAGTCTGGGGGTCCAGGGCCTCCTGCTCCAACTCGGTATTTCAGAACAAGGAAGGTATTTGCTCTTTATCCTTATTTTTATTACAAAATTGCTTATGAGTAGATTACAAAAATAATGAATTGGTCATAATCCTGGTCATGGAGCCTTTGAAACCAATGGCAAGGCTTCTGCTGACTTTAACTGAAAAAACTCCAGGTATTGAGACACCATTGTATGATCTGCAGAGCACAGGCTAAAAATAGGTATGAAAGGATTACAAAATATTTGTGTTAATTTTAAAACATGTGGAAAATCACCTTAATGCAAAGAGTCAGCAAAATGTATATGTACCACCTGACTGTTCAAAAATCAAGGTCAACTTGCATTTAGGAGATTTTTATAAGCTAAGGCTCCATACAGGCACGAATTTCTCCCCTGTGCAAAGGTTATGGTTCCGTTGTCGGTTCCTTTTCTTGGTTATTCAGGATTTAAAACAGATATTCAAGAGTATTTTTTTTCATTCATGACTCATATTGTTCGTGCACAATATATACAGACATGAATTTTTTAAATTTATTTTTTAGCTGTATTTAACCAACACCAGCTGAGCGGCATATTTTGAATGGAGTCTAAGCTGTTGCCTCCAAAAGACATGCGAAGATTTCCCGTTGGCTTCAGTCGATTCCAGACACCTATCACTTTGTGTTGACTACTGATTATTCTGTGACAGGATAGATCCCCATTTGGGGTAGTTAAATGTGGTATATATTTGCTAAGTACTTCCTTGAAATAAAATATGGTTTCTCTTCCCTCTTAAATTTATAAAAATTTTAAGTAGTAAAGCCTCTAACTTGCTTTGCCTGTTGAACCACTGAAAGACATTAGAGCATAAATATATATGACATCCACATTATTACCAAACACGTTCATTAGCAGCAATGCTATCACAGTGAATACCAAATGAATTAACAGTGACGGGGCAGTAAATGAAAGTGTTTATACATTTCTTTCTCACAGCTTACAAACTCAAGATTTATTCCTGACCTTTGGTGTAAGCCTTGATGGTTGCTGGTAAATCAAAGATGATACCGTTAGTATTCAGTGCCACAACTGAGACCTTTTCACCCTGGAGATGTAACAGACAATTTTCTAAGAATTTCTTTGGGGATTAACATTAATTATCATGCATACTTCATGAAGAATTAACATCAGTAGGAAATAAGCTCATTTCCATTCAGGACACTTCCCAGTTTCTTCTTGCCATCTCTGTGATGATGAGTTTACGTGATATAAGTTGTCTGTTTAGAAACTCACCACTTTCCTCCTTGTTCTTGGGTCGTAGTAAGGATCTGCCACCAAACATCTCCTCTGGGACCCTTGGGCCCTCAGGTAGGCTCCAATGGGCCGAAGACACCTGAAGGAGGGATTTAGAGGTGAAAAAAGGACCAGTCTCCAGCCTTTATACATTTTGTGTGTTTAATCTCGTAGAGGAAAAGACATTGTGTATACCAGTCAGGTTGCAGGCTTGGTCCTTTTCATTTTGTTAGTTGAACTTACTGTCTCGCTCTGGGTCAGTAAGGAATTATTTTTCCAAAGGAGCAGATCTCAGCCTTTTTCTGATAGAAAATCCTGAAACAGAGGTGCTAACCCCTATTTAACAGTTCTGATATTCTGAAAACAGGCTTGCTTCACTTCATTAACTGCCACGTACCTTGAAAGAAGTCTACAGACAGAGTAAAAAGCAGAGCTTGGGCTGATTAAGGTTTCCAATTTTTGGACACAAACAACAAATCTTGACCAAAGATAACTATGAGACCAACAGTGAAATATGTATGTGTAGGACCCATTTCAGGTCAGATGTCCTGTAATGAAAGGGGAGAAACTGGGCCATTTCTTCCATGTTGGGCCAACATAACAGTTCCATAACAAACAGCCGGGTACAAAACCATCCTGACACTGTGCCACTTAGTCCCACATCACAACAAAAGCAATCTTCAGAGTAATATCCAGCTGCATAACTAGGAATGAAAAACCAATCCTGAATTACGTGTACATGCCTTGCACTCCTGTAAGCCTAACGCTGCCACCACCTATGTGCAAAGTACTGCAAGAAGCATCAGCAACACCTTCAGCAGCAGCTGTGGGCTGCATGAGCACAGGAATACTCTGGGAGAAGGAGGACCCAGCTCATCCATCTTAGTCATTCAGCTCTTAGTCCTCTAGTATAAGGTGAGCATTTAGGGGAATTGTTTGTTATAATCAGGCTAAATCAGAAATCCTTGTCTAATCCAAAACAGCCTGCAAAAGCCTGAGCTTCAGTCCAGCTGGTTGTGGAAGAAAAACCTGATGGTGGTCAGGGATTTTCCTGATGACATTTATTCTTTTATCTTTATACTTTTATCTTTATTCTAGTGTTGTTGAACAGTCACACCTCAAGTGAGGTGTTTCCAGGAGGGAAGGCACAGGGGGAGGGAGCACAGAGCAAACCCCAGGAGCTTACACCTAGCCTGCTGCCAAGGTGAGCTCTGCTGCTTGACAAGTGACGAGCCCAATGACAGTGGCGTTCAGCGCTGCCCTCGAGGTTTGTGCTGAGCATCAGTACAAGGTCACCCCACAGCTCATCTCACGTGCCACTTCACGTGGCGTCAGGCAGAGAACCCAGGCAGCAGGGCTGCGGGAGATCTTCCTCTGCCCTGCACTCCCATACCACCCCACCGTGCTGGAGGGGAATCAGACCTCCGCTGTGCCCAGGTAACTCAGTCAAGTGGTAAAACCCCGACCGCAGTGTGCGGGCAGAGCATGGGACGGGTAATTTGCCTGTCTCTCCCCCGTGCTGTTTTATCCTTTACCTGCCTCAGCTGTTCAGGCATTTGGACTCTCTCTAATAGCAGGACTTAAACACCGCTGTGATCTGCGTGCCAGCACCAGCTCAACAAACAGCTATGGCACACGGCAGCGCTAGGAAAACAAACTGCTATCGCACTGCCTGAAAACCCGAGTCCTGCGGCTCAAGCCTTTGCCATTTCTAACTCCTATGAACCAGAGCGTGCACAGGTAGCATGGGGAACTGTGGAAACACAGCAAGGATTTATAGCTACACAATACCCGGTCCACTGGAGCCCTGGTTTCTCCATAGAAATGAGCTATGAAAAAAACGATCTATTAAATGTCAAAAACATGAATTTTCCTGTTAGTTAGCTGATTTACATAACTTTACATAACTCTTCGTAACTGCATAGACTCTCCAGGCTGTCTGCGCTGGGCTGTGAGTCTCCATGCTGCTACAGATATGTTTCTTGGTCACCATGATGTCCTCGGGAAGCTTCGGGGCAGAACAGCTTTGCCTCTTCAACACACTTTTGGGGTGGGGAGGCAAGTACAGGGGACAACAGGACTTCTGAAGTGAGGGCACCTCTCTCCCCCAAGGAGGGAATTTTTCAAGCTCTAACGGATCACTTTGGGTTCAGTTCAAGTTTTATGTATGTTTTGGTTCAGTTTTTTTCTGTTTCCCTAGCTAGCTGGCTTGGCCTGAGGAATAAAATACGTGTTCAGTGACCTTGATCATCCAACCTGTGTTTTAATTCCTGCCCTAGGAGGACTGTAGATATAACTGGTAGGTGATCTGTAGAAGCCTCCTGTAAATATTTTAAAGTATTCAGCCCAAACTTCCTGGGGTGGTTTTGCTCTAATGCTTTTCTTTATCTCTCTTGGCTTCAGATAAAATGTCATCTCATGAACTGTAATAACCGCCTTTCCCTTCAGATTTATTTCCAACCCCCCCAGTTTTGATCTAAAAAATCCCAGCACTCAATAGGAAATTTCTCACAGGGAAACTTTCTGTGATAGCTACAAATTCTTACAATCTCTCTTCGGCACAGTGCCTGTAGCAAGGAACCGCTGCAGCCTTTCAGCAGCTCTTCCAGGACTTGCAGAGCAGCTGCGATGTCTCTCCCATATTTTGCATTGCTGAACTGAGCCTGATGATGGCAGAGTTGCTTAGCTCCAGGCCGGCTTACTGTAGACATCACTTACAGAACTGCTTACAGATGAATTGGTAACACTGATGCCATTTGAGCTCCCTCTCCTTTACAGCAGAGACTCTCTAATCCTCAGCAGTATTAAACACACTGAAAAGGGGGGAGAAAGAGAAAGGAAAAAAAAGAAAGGGAGAGAGAAAATTAAAAGTCCTTCAATGTCATTTCAGTAGACCAAGGTCATGATGGGGCCAGATGCTGGTTACAGCTCCGCTCAAGGGAGCAAATATCTCTGGAGGGCTGATTGCAACAGTGCGGGCTGCTCTAATCTCCACGGGCTGCTCGCAAAAGGCAAAGCCACTCTTGGGGACACCTCCAGCATCGGGGCAGCCACACCGCCTTTCTTCCTCTGCAGCCTTTATGCTCTCAGCACAGGGGCTTGGTCCTGCACCAGATCTATCCCAGGCATTCCAGGAGGATTTTTTAAAAATATGAAAATATTGAAATAACATAAAATGTAACTATTAAACAGAAATGCGGGTACTAAAGATGCCACATTTTTGAAAGTGATATAATAGTAAGGAACTGCAGAGGCCCTCCCCTCTGATGGAAAGGGCCTTGAGAGTTGGGTCCTAAAGCAGGGACACCATAAACATCAGCCATTTATGCACATTCTGCTCACCAGCACTGGATGTCTCTTTCTTGCCAGACCTCACTGCAATTTTGTTATTTTCTCCAAAGGTTGATGGTTTTGCACTGTTTTGAGTTTTCTTTAATTTCCCTATGAAACGACAGCCTTCTGCAGAGCCTAGACGAAGAGAGTCACAGAATTTCTAGTAAAGATTTCACAGATTTGCAACCATTTGAACAGAAGAGGCAGGTGTAGACACTGAAATATATTCCAGTGAATTGCCATTGCAGTCCTCAGTCTGCACCACAGTCTGTTTAGCACTGTATGAGGAGTCTGCAAAAAGCTTTGTGTGGAACCTCCCAGGAGTTTTTTTTACAGCTAACAACGTTGCTTAGTGCTATGGAGAAAGCATGAGATTTGCTGATAGCATTTCTCTCTTATCATGACCATTTTCAAAATACCACAAGCAAATGATTTGGCAGAAACAATACTACAATAATAAGTGATAATTAGAAACTGTAAGAGGTTAAGGAAAGTGAGTTCTTGCTACACGTACAGACTCAAATTGTGTTCAGAAAAGAAAAAAAAAAAGCAAGCATGCAATAGAAAAGAACCAAGACACATGAGCAATGCCTGCTAGCCATGGCGCGTGACTACCCAGGGGTACAAATTACACAAACCTTTTCTCCTGACTTAAGAGGGAGCAGATGTGTTTGCACTTATTTCACTGTGTCACTGCAAAAGCTCCTGCAAATTATTAAGGCCTCCCCACTCCAGAAAGCAGAAAGGGTCTACTAGGCAAGTTAGAAATACTCTTGTGAGCTCCTGGTCATGAGGGAGCACTGCCGGGACCCCGGATGCAGGCAGCCATGCACATGTCAGCTGTGACCATCTCACAGAGCAGATGTAGCCCGTTACCGGAGTCCCCATCTGCAGGCTGGGTGTGCCGCGTGTGCCCTCTACATGCTGCACAGCCCAAGCATGCCAGGTCCCCTCTGGCTGCAGGTACCTGCGAAGCCAGAGGAGAAGGAGAGGCTTTTTCAGCCAAGAAACTTTCCAACTTTCACAGATGCTAAAGAGAGCGAATAAGCGGATCTTAAATCTCTCTCTAAACTGAACACAAACACATACCGCCCCAGGGCTTCAGATTGTGCTCCCGATTACTTATGTCTAGCTTCCAGGTTGGGATTTCTCTGAACATTCCCGACACTGGGTTGCAAATAAATATTTTTTTTCTTTGACAAGGCATTTAATTCCAACAATATACAGTTGCAGCCATGAATGACTGGAACTCACTTTATAGAATATGTTTCCCAGTCAGAAAGGAAATTGGCAGCACAACCCCTGCACCCCCCAAAATTACTTGGCTAAAATAGTAGCCAGCTGAACAAGCAAAAAAGCAGAAGGGGATTAAACCAAATATACAGCTCAAACAGAAGAGTAGTTGAACCCTTGAGTGTTTCAATACACAGCTGATTCAGCAAAACAGATACACATTCAAATGAAGGATGTCACTGAAAGAGAAAACCAGGCAGCTTAATCAATAAAGTGCGCAGCCTGTCCTGGTACAGGAAAAGCAGCAGCTTAACAAGCCAAACTGAAAGATGAACTGGAAAGAAAAAGAGTCATAGTGATGAAAAACAGTGAAATAAAAATACATGAGTTTGAAGAGTCTCACCCTGTACAGCCCTGTTAGAAATGCTCAAAGGTGGCACTGTAAAAGTGGCCGATGCAAAATACTCCTGTATTTCCTAACCAGAGTCATATTTCCCAAGGAAAACCCCTACTGCTTTTGCCGGGACCTTGAAACCCCAGTGGGAGCCACGTCCAGGAAAGGTGACTCATGGAGACAGGCCACTGCCACATACCTTCTTGGACTAATCTTTGCAGTGTGTGACTAGAGGAGCTCAAAAAACAAAAGCTTTTTTCTTTCCTCAATCACACGGTTCATAGGAAGTAGGATATCATTTAATTCGAGATTGCAAGTTTATTATTTTTACCATGATACAAGTTGTTTTATTATAGAACACAGATTTATTATTCTCTGTGAACTATGCAGGAAGTGGATTTGATTCACAAAAATATTTTTACTTCACTGAATGCTTTGAAAAATGGTACAACAACACAGTGGAGCAGAGAAATTGTTGAAGAGATTCACATCGTTCTCAGTAGAGATTCTGTACTCCTCAGCTGCCACAAAGGTTGGGCTGTCCCAGTCACACAGTATTGTTCCTTGTGCTAGCCTGGATATCAGACACTTTGTAAGGAGAGGAGGGCTTGCTTGGGAGGTGCAATGTTTGTCAGTACCTGTGTCCTTGAGGTTTGAACACAGACAGAAGCCTCTATTCCATCACCTTCCTGCCAACAGAGAAATCTGCTCAGAGAAACCTTCTCACAAGAGCAAACCTTCACAGAAAAGTAAACAGGAAAGGCTGGGAGAGCAGCTGATTGAAGGACACGCCAGTGCACATTAAAATATTTGCTAATTGCAAATATATTGTCCCACTGTGCTGCCAGCTCCAGCTCTGACTCACATGAAATGTCAATTGGCTCCAGATTGAATTTTGCGGTTAATAACCTCATCACTCTCGCCTACCAAATCTGCCCAGAAGTAAGGAGACTGCAGTAACGCCGAACACTGATTTCTGCTTCCTGGTTCCTTCCCTTCTCCATTTCCACGTTATATTGAGGCATTTTTGATCTGTATAAAGCAGGCTACAATGCTGCGTACGACCTGAAAACCTAAAGAGTGAAGCATTATTTAGAATTCACTTGCAATGTTAGGGAAGAGCCTTGTTGAAGTTGATTAGACAAAGATCATGTGCAAGACTTTGTCATTTGCTGCAAGTTTCCTAATCAGCACGACATTGCCATGAATGAAGAGGCTGGACAACACCCAGCAGCCTGTGAGCAGATAAATCTTTCCAAGCAAAGACAAAGCAAAGTTAATAACTTGAACATGTCAGACAGAAGAACTGCTTCCATGAGAAAAATGTTCACTCATAAGAGTTAAACTCTCAGACTGGTTAAAAATCACAGTGTGAAAAGAAACAGAATGAACGCTGGCTTCTGATGCTTGGGTTTGGGTTGCAGTGTTTAAAAGGATAAAGGAACATAAATTCCCACCTGCTGATCGAAATGGTTTCCCTTACTGGTTTTGGATTAGCCTTGGTTCAAGTACTGGAGAGATGTTAAAAGAGAAATGTTTATAAAAAAGAAAAGGGAAAAAAATGTTGGAAGCAAACCAACAGAGAAACAAGGCTGCTTTTTCAATAACAAGGAACTTGCGATTATTGTTCAAATCAGGTTCATATTTGGAACTGTGGTTCTAATCCAATAAAATGTGTAATTTCAGGCACATAAATAATCCTCATTTTTAAGGGGATTTAAATTTCACTGCTTTGACGGGCTGGTGATAATATAACAGGAAAGTGGTAAAACTAAATGACTACTATCATTTAGTGGTATGCATTTATTTGACTTCAAAGTTTAAAAGCCTGTTTTTCATAGTACTTATCTAACCACCCACTTATTTTTTCTATGTCTGTGAATTTAAGGTGGGTGCTTACCTTCAGCAGGACAGGAATGTTGTTTCAAAAGAGCTGATTAATATTAACATTGCACAGTACTACATATTGCCTCTATTTTGCATAAACTACATCGGAGAACAAGCTAATGTGAAATTTATGCCCAAGAACATATCTGTATCCTTTCTGAATATGGGTTTACAAATCCTCCTCTGTTTTTAATCTTCAAACCGTTAAAACTGTTCGTTAAATTTATTATCTATACACTGTTTTCAACACAGATTTGTCAGTGTGTGTGAATTATACATAAAGCTCACAGGGAGATAGATGCATAAAACTCCAGTTTAGCTAGGTAGACATAAACATTCAACAAACTTTGTTTAATTAGTCACTAAATCAGTATTTATGCCTTTGTTGACTGACTGATGTTTTTAAAGTATTACTGACTCTTCTTAAAACGTCTGCCCTTGTTATTTGTTGTTTTAACAAATATTTGATGCCATAATCTGGTGCTTAAATACCCACTGTTGTAATTCAGTGCTAATAGCAATGCTGAGATGACAGAACTATTAAACTGGATACAGAGTTGTCAAATTTTAAGACAGCAAAATACTCACCTGTGACATGTAGCATATGGCAGAAACCCGAGTAAATCATCAGCGGAGTTAAGAATAAATAGAAGCTGTGTTCCCTAAAAAATATAATCTGACATGCAAGCATGGATAATCATGAATGTACTTGACAGTCTGTGATTTGAGTCAATCGATTATAAAATCAGATGCATGCATACCGCATTTTCAAATAATAAATTACAGCACGGCTCTTAATGCTGAACTCAGTGTGTAAACAAGCTGCTCTTTCTATATACTATGCAAAGAGTTTGTTAAAATACTACAGCTAATTACGCTTCAAGCATTCACAGTCACGTGTATTTATCCAATTTTGATTTTTTGGTGTCCATCTTATAGTTAAGCAATTTTGATGTGCAGCGCTTAAAATGACAATGTTTATTAGATGCTTTACTGAAGCAGTACAGAACCAGTCACTCTTCCCGTACAAGTAAGTCATCAGGAGCTGCATCATATTTCCCAGCCCATGATGTGTGCACCTTAGTTATCTACTCCAGTGATCTCTCAGGGTTAGAAAGGCTCCTTAAGGCAACAGGCAAACAACCAGGCATCTAAAACCATTTCATCTCCCTTATCTTGCATTCAGGTCAGGGATGGGGTCCCAGTACACCGCATAAAAAACATCACTGTCATCTATTTGGGAAAGACCATTATTATCATCTAACCTGGCTCACGAAGACAAGGAGCTGTTTCAGCTCTTGATTCAGACACTTTTAAGAAGGCAGGATTTACAGTTTCCTTATCTGACATTTCATTTTACCATTAAATTTCAAGACTCATCACAGCAGTACACGTTATCCAAGAGTTACGTAGTTTTATACACAGAATCAAAGCAAAGAAGGATTTGGGAGATTTTACAAGAAATCTGATTATATAGTTTCTTGCCAAGAAGAATCACAAGAACAACTTTGGAGCAGCTGCTTGTTCCAGCTGAGACTCCCAGTGTTCCAGCAAGAGCCTCTTCCCTGCTCTGCCTTTGCTCTCTGCTGGCTTTGAGCAGATCTGGACATACAGCAAACCCTGTTGGCCGACAGATGTCTTCATCTGATGAACGCAGCAAATCTGTTTTGGTACCTTGATTCTGTGCTTTAGATTCAGTCCAGTCACATGATATCCCTCCTGCCTTGCAGTGAATGATGCAAGACAGTACAGACTCACACAGCACACTGCTCCCCACTCGAGAAGAGGGAAGACATTTCACTATTGTCTAATCCAATACCAATTGGACTCACTCCAATATCATTTAATTGGAGACTTTCGAGCATGAGAAGGAAATGTTCTGCCTCCCACCATGCACTTCTTCGCAAACACAGGTTAGAAACATGATCTACCTGAATTAGCCTTCCAGAGACAACCCTGCCCCTCTCTAGTTGTGCAAGACTGAAAGCAGATGACCAAACTAAGCATCCCTCAAATAGCAATTCCCACAGGGGCCAACATAAGACCATCACTAGCAGATGTCAGCAAGAAGCTAAATTACTGACGTTTCACCTCACATTGAGTGGTGCCCAGCCTTCGGTAGAGGTGCTGGGTCTAAGGCAGGAAGGGAGCAAGGGTGCTGGAAGCGATGGACCCAGCGGCAGGGCAGGCTGCAGTGGTGCCAGCAGCTACCGCATCTCTCCGCTTTCCTTACAGTAGTTTGCATCTCTTAACAGGGAAGTCTACTCGCACTTAGACTAAAGCCTTTACCACTGTTCTGGGAGCATAAAAGCATCTTAAAATGAGTAGATATCACTGTTCCACCAATTTAAAACCACTTTTGAATGTCAGAGTGGTATAAAGGAGTTTTAGTGTAAATAAGAGTGTGGTAGTAATCTGATCTCATATCCGTAGGGGGGCTGATTCTCTTCTCATTTACATCAGTTTTATTTTCATATAACTCCATTAGTTTCAGTATTTATTTTTGCATGAGTAACAGCAGAATTATGCCCAGCATAATCACACATGAAGTGTAAAAATCCAACTTGACTAATTTCTAAGTATTAGCCACAAATGCTAGAAGCCAAAGCAGAATCTCAATGAAGTAGTCTCTCAGTCTGCTCTTTTTTTCCCCCCTCTGTATCCCAGTTGGACATGTCTCCAAGTTAAAGAAGTAAGTATGAGGAGGGAGGCAAGGAAAAGCAGTCAAGATAACCTGGCTTCTACTCAAATTTAGTGCTCAAATAAAACTAGATTTGAAAAGACCACTTGGGAAATGGTATATTCTCGGTGGAGTTCTGCCTTATTCAACATGAGAAGGAATAACCTTAGCACAGTCTAAGAGCACCTTGGTAAGGCGAGGAATTGGAGTCAGTTGTTCAACCTTTCAAATGATGAAACACAGAAAACATTTCGCCCATCTCTGGCTGCTGTTGATTGAGTTGAGTGCCAGTTTCAGTCTGAACTAGCACAAGCAGCAACTTCTCATGAGCTGTTGATTGACTGTCCCCTTTACCTAAAGTTTTAGAAAGCAGGTAAATCTGGATAAAGTTGGCTTGCACCATAGAAATAACCTTGCACTACTGACTCAAGTAATGACACATTGTCTTCAATGAAGTTTTTTGTTTCTTTCCCCCTTCAGTTTTTAAAGAAAAAGCAACAAGCCCCCATCCCACCCCGCAGACAACAGTTACTGTGGGCCACAGAGCACAGACCCAGGACACAGTTTATGGGCTTTACACTTTCCACAACCCGCTTTTCTCAGTTTCACTTGTGAAATAACTGTTGTGCCACCATAGTATTCCTGAGCTGGTTCACGTCAGAACCGTGCTGTCTGACAAGGTATCCAGCAGTCTTTATGTCTGACAGTGATCATTGCTTTCAAAAGCCTGCCCCACTTAATAACAGATAAAAGAGATGAACCATGGTGTGGTTTCAGTTTTGAGTGCTTGATACACTGGAGCAACAAGCATTACGTTTTCAAGGGTGTCAGAAAGAACCAGGGAATACAAAACAGGAATGGAGGAAAGCTGCAAGAAGAGGAAAAAAAAGAGGGTGGGAAAGAGCCTGGCCAAGCAGAAGGCACGGCATGGAAACTGTAGAAAGTATTAAATTGCATTGTTACACAAGGGTGTTCTGCAAAGCAACAAATATTTCTGCGATGAGTGCAGAATCCCAGTGACTCACCTAATGGGAATGACTGAATCCACATCTCCTCCGCCCATCTCAGCACTTCATTCCAGCTCCCATTTATATTCCTTGTAAGTGGACATCCCTGAAGTGTTACAAATCACACGGCGCTTCTTACATCAATCCATTAGGATATTAGCATTTTCCCTGCCAAGGCAGTAACAAGCAGCACCTAGCTCTCGTGGTGAAATTTGCCTTATAACTGCCTTGTAGCACTTATTAATACAGCTATTTGACAATTTGTCATCATCTTTTTGTAACAAAAAAACAGCTATTTCTCTAAAATCAGGGGTTTAATTAAACATTAATTTTCTCAGTAGCTCAGGTGGGGGGTTGAATGCAGAACATTCCGTTTCATTTTTCATCACTTTCATTTTACATTCACTTTTCCTATTTTAATCATAATAATCAGAATCTGGCAAGATTTCTATAATCAAACACAATGAAAATCAATTACTAAAATACCTGTTTGATTACAAACTTGAAAAATTCCCGTAGCTATTTTATGGATTTTTTTAATAATTCAGAATGAATCTATTTTTTTAAAGTATGTAAATTGAAATTTAAATTCATGATTAAAGAAATTTTAATGACCTTTTTTCTCTCTCAGACTCACAATCTTTATATATATAGCTAAGAAGATATACAGATGGTAGAAAATATGTATTTATTTCAGAAAGATTAGAAAAGCATATCTGTATTTTGTGAGTCCTTCAAACCTCTTGGAATGCCATTCTTTGGTTTGCCTCTTCTTTCCTGCCAATGTGTTCCCTTTTGTTTTTGAGAACAGTAACAAAAATAAAATTACTCTTTAAAAATGTCTAGCTATTTTTAATGGTTTTTTAATATTTACCAACTCCAGCCTTGTCTTTCCGCCATCTGATATGTCAAGATCGCTCTGCGTACCTCTGATGGCAGACATTCTTTTCTCCAATACACTATTGGGTTGGGTTACCAGCAAAGACAAGCCTTTATGACACCCGTGAAAAATTCAGAATGGTAAATTTCATCAGTCTTTGAAACCAAATACATGCAAAATGCTGCAATAGGCAGGGGAACAAAGACTCATTTCTTGTTCAGTTAAGAGATTTCCATTTTTGCTTTTAGAAAACATTGCATGAAGTAAGTAGGTCAGAGCTGTGCTAAACCCACACTTCATTTATCTGATGTGTGTGCTGCGTAACAGTTCTATTTAGTAGTTTAGATTTGACCTGAATTAAATATGAAGCTCAAAAAATATGATAAAACAATAATAAGAGATCTGACTTACCATGAAGCCAAAGCTTCCATGCTAAATATATGGTCATCTCCTCCCTGCTGTTCAGTTCAACACAGCTCATGGTACTCATGTCCAGAGGTGCTGCAGTGGCTGGAGTCCTTCCCTCAGCTGCAGAGACCTGCAGCTGGAAGTTGCAGGCTGGGACAAACACATCATGATCATGAATGTCGCATCCACATCTACTATTATCTCTCACAACGCATGAGGAATGTTTATGCAAGGATCTTAACGTATGAGCTGAGAAGCCTGGCAGCAGCCATATGACAACTAAGAGCTCAGGTGTGGTGATGGCATTGCCATTAGTGCCTATTTGAAGTCACATATACAAAAAAGAACCACATGGAGACACACCATCCCATCTGGAGAGCTGGAAGACACTTGGGTCAGCAAATGCAGGCATGTCCTGAGGATGGTCAGCATGAAAGGGGTGTCCAGCCCCCAGGAGGCCACCTCTCCACTGGGAAGGGGTCCCCAAACTCAATCACTATAGTGAGCTATTGTCACTGCAGTTACCCAGGTGCCACTCTCCTGCTGAAGAAATAACGCTTAGACTTGTAACTTCCAAAGGAATCAAAGGACGCTTGGTGAAGAATTATAGCCCTTTCTTTGGACCAAGGTATAAATAGGGACTCACGTGAGGTGCACAGGTCTTGTACAAAATTCTTGAGGTAGATTCACAACACAGGTGAAAAGTAAATTACAGTTGAAAGTCTCCTACTGTGGATCATTTCTGAATGTGTGTGTGTACTTGCAATACCCAGAAAAGCTGCCAACTCTTTGCTTTCTGCAGTACTGTGAGATGCAACCAACCCTGAGGCATCAGACAATTAAAGAAAAAAAAAAAAGAGCAAATCCTTTTCTTTGGAGGGTGATTTGGAAATCTTTAACAGCAAGTGCAAAATGCTTTGCTATAAATGGAAGTGGTCTGAAAAAAATGTGTGTAATTAGTTGATCACATTAATTATAATACATTGCATACTAGGACTTTATGTGTTTCCTATGTTTAGTACCTGCAATAAAACTTTTCTGCACTTTGTAGATGGTTCCATGAACCATCTCCTTATAAGGTGGTTCCTTCCCAGAATCTCTCATTAACCTACTGTTCTGGGTCCCAGACTGTAAAAGACTCTGCAAATAAAACTCAACAAACTTTTTGTAACTAATACCTTTGTGCGAGAGGATAAATAGGGTGGCTTTCGGCTGTCAAACTGGACCTTCCATGCCACCAGGTTTTTTATTTCTTCTGCATTTTAATGATATTTCAGAGATCTGTAGATCAAAAGTAGGGTGGACACATGCACTGACTGCTTGCATTAACATAACTCTGCTGTCCAAAAGGAATAGGAGTGAGAACAGCTTTGCCTGCTTACCAGAAGTGAATTAGCATTGAATAAAAGACCTATGCAAACAGCCTCCACTTTGTTCCAGCCAGGCCGTGTGAATGAAGCTGGAACTGGAGCCCACCAGGCTTTTTATGTGCCACCTTTATTTGTCTGCTTGGCCACACTACCCAAGAACCTCTTACAACGGCCTTCAATTAAAACCAAAGAAATCTACTTGTCAGCAAGCAGGATTTCCTTCTCCAGTGCACCAGCCTTGAAGATCTGAGCACAGGCACTGTGGAAACAAATCTGCTTTATGTAAGAAGAAAACTGCAGTAGTGGCATTTTCACTTAATGCACCATCTCCAAAACAAGTAAATAAGTCAAGTTGCTAATGTCCTTATGTCTTATATAACGCATAAGCACTAAAAAGTACTTTTTCTTCTATTTTAGGCGGAGGTAGACACTTTTGCTTTAAGTTTACAGTTTCTTCCCTAACAGCCAAATCTGCAGCTGAGAGAAGGGGAAGAAGCATTCTTCATATTCTGTGATGAGACATTTTTTAATTAATCGATCTCCATTGTGGTTTTGGGGGATTGGTTTGTTGCGTTCTTGATTACAATTAGCTGAAGGTCTGCCAATTAATTATCGGAGTCCTAATCTACCAGTCTCCCCAAAGGAGACTAATCAAATACCTGGGAACTGAAATTCAGCATTCTCCCAGACACTAAAACCCATGGAGCCAGGAGAGACAGTGGTGGTACAGCTTTCCCACCTGCCTTTTCCCAAAAACTCTCTCCAAGCTTCCTCTTCCCTCTCTCTGGCCTGCAGGGGCTCATTAGCTCATGACCTTTTGTTGGCATCCCCAGATACTCCTCTGTGGCTAAGGAGTTAACCTTTTCTCAGCCAAATCGTCCAGGTGATTATCATAAGTTAAGCTAAACGCTACAGTAATTAGTTCACAGGCTAGGCTAAACTTCGAGTTTATTGTTTTCTTTGCCAGCCCTGCAGAAGTACTTCTATATTTGAAAGCATGTCCATTTTTTCCAAGCTCTATTAGCTGGTTGCATAGAAGATACTAGATGTCTTTTCAAATCTGGCCTTATTGTTTTCTTTTCTCTGACAGTTCAGGCTACATCCAGTCATCCAAGTATCAGCTTTTGCCCACTGTTTCCTCTTTCTTGCCTTAAGGTGGCTTCCTGCTCGCTGACGTTGTCAGACCTGCTGAACTGCTATTCTGAGACCTTCAGAAGTTGATCCATCAGTTGATAAAACCTGCCTTGAAACCGGACCTTCTGAATACAGCCTTTGAAACCCACAAGTAGATTCAAATTTTATTATGATGTATGACTATGAGCAGATTATGATAGCGGCATTCAAGCTTGCTCTGTTGACGTGTCATGATTTCTTCTTTCTGTTTAGTAGTGACTATTCAAAAGTCAAACTGGATAGTTCATTAAGATAGTACATGCTGTTAAAGTGTTTGCTTCTTCACTGAATAAGCACCATCTTAATTAGATCAAATCCCTAAGGAATTACCTCAGCAAATTTCTTAATTAAATAATTATGGGTATCTCCTTTCAGCAACAGGGACCAAGAAGGAGTTGCAAAACTGATGGGTTGTTAGACTTGAAAGGCTCAACCACCCACCAGCCCTACCTCCCCAGCCCCCTGCCCGCATGTTTCTTCCTGCAAAACGAGAAAAAAACACCAGGAAACAAGAATTTTTATATATGTCAACAGGTGGTTAACCATTTGTACAAATGACCAAAAGGAAAACGTAATATCTCTCTGGAAACCCTACCATAATCAAACACAAGAAGCTCCACTAAATGCAGGAGTGCTGGGATGAACCAGGTAAGATTATATGAACCTATGGTTCTTTCTAGCTATAAATGCAATTCATTTTCTTATATAAGATTTATCTGAGGCATCATCCTAGAAAAATATGTCACTGCCAAATTAGCCTGGTTCAGTACTAGAATTTAATATTCTCGACCTCAGGATAAGTGTGATTCTCAACATGTGGGAGTACTCCAGAAATTCCTAAATCAGTGTTTGAGTGACAAAAATGGTGAACACTTATATATAGAGTTTTTCATGAGGAAACACTGAATTATATTCATGAAGGAAATGTGCATGTTTAACTCCAACTTAGCGATGGGGAAAAAAGAGGTCCAGGGAAGTTTAGTGTTTTTAATGGTTATCCCCACCCCAACAGAGCTACTGACAGACCCACTCTCTGTCCACTGCTCGTTTTAGTTTCAGACGATCATTCTTTAAGTTCACAAAAAAATAAGAACAGTCATTGCCCAGTGATGGCAAAAGACACCAGAGAATCACAGTGAAATGAGGCTGTGTGAAGACAAACAGCAAGCAAGTGCTAAGAAAAGGTCAGTACAGGCTTTCTCATAATACTTTTGCCAAGAAAGAAAATCAGCTGTCTACTCCCCCAGTCCTTAAATCTGATACTACTTGTTCCCAATTCAAACTTCTTCCAGGATATTTGATTCAAACACAGTTGGCACCCTGCTGCAATGCCTGAAGCACATCCACTTTCCAGCTCCCATTCTTCAGGTTCCTTCATCGCAAATTAAATTCATTAACAATAGACATTCCAGTTTATCATTTTTTTCTGCATAATCATTTTACTCCAAGATGAAGGGTTGGCACCTAGCACACTTCTCAGTTGAGATGCTCTCTGTTGTAGGGATTCCCAGATGTGCTCATATACCATCACCGGGGGCAATGTCCATGTATTCAAACATGTGAGACAACGGGAACCATTTATGGATCTCTGGGATCTGTGAGTTGTAAGGATGTCTACAGAAAAGACACCCTGCCCTGCCCTGTTACTTTGGTTTCTATCTCTGGAGGCAACTCTGCCTCCAGGGGTTTCTCTGGCTCACACTACAAGTCTGAGAAAGAAAACAGACTTTTGTTGGTTTTGTACCCAATATTATCACAAAACCTAAAGCTGGATAGTCAACCGAAGTTAAAACATAAAACTTTTTCTTCTGTAGAAGCCAGCTTCCTGCGTCTGTTTGCTCATATCCTGCTTCATGCTGTTGTAACTGAGATTATTTCACCAGCATGAGTGAGAGGAGTTTCAAAGGCAGGGAAGAATAGACTAAAATAAAGCAGAACAGGGCCTCCAGTTGAGAAGCTGTGCATGTGAAAGATGGGGAAAGAGGTACATGCAATAAAATAGCTATCTATCCACAATAAATATCCTTCAAAACGTCAATTAGAGCTCATCATTACAGGACTCCTGCGTCAGATGCATTTCAGGCAACTAATAATTATTAAAAACCTGCTTATTGAGTTAAGTTACTTTTCATTAAAATGTTCTCACCTATTGGGCATTTAATTAGCATATAATAAATTATCCGTTTAAACAGCAATTACTTTCTTGAGTCAAGTGAATTAGGAGCAGTTATTTATGGACTCTTGATTATAATAGATGCAAGAAACTCACAAAACTACAGTGCATGCCTGCGTGTATATCATCACTGCTAAAGTAACTGCAACTACAAGAGGCCAGTCAGCAAAATGCAAAAGCTGGGCTGAAGTTCTCTGAAAGACTAACAGCTACAAGAGCTTTCTTGATGGCACGTGGCTGGTCCAGGTTTGCTGGAGGAATGAGGAGAGGGACCAGCCACGGAGCTGCTGGTGAGTGATAAGAAGTCAAATATTCTGGATCAGATACAGCATAAGAGGCAGCGGTTATGGGGAGTTGACTGGAAAAAATACGATGAAATTGTATCAAGAGATTTCTAAGTACATCTACCTGTGCCTGTGGATTTTTGGAAGAAAAAGTGCATACGAACCATGAGCTTCCTGCCAGCACCCTCCCAAAGAGGGGCACATGCAATAGCAGCATCTCTGCCCTTGTGGGATGCGAGTCCTTTGACATCAGTAGGTTTGTGAGTGGCTGCCATCATCACCTGTTTTTTATATGAACTCCAAGCGCAGATCTGCACAGCAATAGCTGGTGTGCTTCTGCTCGGAGGAGCTGCCAGACGTGCTGTGAGGCCAGCACAGGAGGTAGCATCCTTGCCCCAGAAGCCAACCTGCTTGTTGGAGGCATCACCACATGCTGCCCCAAGTGCCCAAAAAGTGCCTGTGGCTGTGCCAGGCTGTCCGTTGCTCACCACACCAAGACAGCCTCTGGCTGAGGTTGGGAAGCCAAGGTTGGGAAGCCAAGGCAGGCTGTGCCACGGAGCACTGCTGAGCCAAGATTTCACTCTTGCAGTCATATTGTTCTTGTCATCCTCTTCTGCAGCCCTCTACAAAAAGGAGTCAAGTACTTATTTATTAATTTATGAGGAAAAGCCGAGGGTATTATTACCTTTACCTATGCCTCTACTCCAAGCTGAAATATTAGAGGCTCTCAGCAGGTTGTACTTTTTAGTGCTCTGTTCAGAAGACGCAGAGTGAGAAGCACTTTGAAGCACAGGAGAGCACCAAACATGCACAAGGAGAAGAGATTACGTGAGCAGAGGTAGGCAGATGGCATTACGGGTTGGAAGGTGGAGGACAGGTGACACCAGCAGCCCGGACAAGGAGGGAGCACCCTACAACAGCCTCACTGAACATGAGCAAAATGCAGGGAGGCCAGCCATTTGGAATGGCTGCACTGGCTCTGTGGCTGCAGCAGATGCTCTCCCAACAGGTAGGCAAGGGGAGACGGCACAAGAGAGATTTCTTCATCTGTTTTAATAAAAGATGGGCATGCTAAGAGATGGGAGAAAACGCCCAGCCCACCAACGGCACGGGAACACAGGGAAGCCTAAGGGCCCTGTGGCAGCACAGCAGGATGAGGAGGATCCAGCACAGCTGTTTGTGGGCAGCTCCGAGAGACTCCCAACATCTCCATGGAGATGAGCATCATCCTGAGAGGTGGAAAGCTTCAAGCGAGGACTCCTAAGTTTCATTCCTACAGCACAGTATCAGGCAGAAAACCTTAACAGCTCATGTAAGGAACAGTTTAACGTACAGCAGAGATGATAACAAAAAGTCCCTTTAGCTCAGGGGGTCTCATATAGACCATCTTCTTTTTATCCCTTGCTCAAGTTCAAAAAACTTGTCATGATGCTCAGAAGACAAAATCAGAATAGTGAGGTTAAATGGGTTTATTCCTCTGTACGTTGTCCCCATCTCCATCCTCCACATTTCAAAAGCTAAACTAAGTTCAGTATATACCCTATTTTCACCTGCAGAGACAGCATGTGTGTTATGTCTCCTCCTTTAACCTAACACCAACCCAGCTGGTCCTGAGCTACCAGTTACCGACAGCTGGTAACATACATGGCCCTGAGCTCTCCTATGCCTGCAGGGAGCAGGGGTGAAAAAGCAGCTGGTACTAGCTATGCCCAGAACATCCTTTTACCTGCAGATGGGGAAGGTCCTTTCGTCTTAGTTGTCTGCCCATGTTTACTTGATGAAGTTGTAAAATTTGATCAGACTAAAACACCCCCCTGGAACAAATACAAAGTACAAAAGAGCACAATTGCCAAGTGTTGTAGAAACAACGAACAAACAGATTCGCATGTAAGCAATTTGGTAAAGAAGAGGATTTGGAGATCTATAACAATAAAAAGGCCCAGAACAAGCTACAGACATAATTAAATCAGTGAAATGAAATATCAAATGCTGGCAACCCACAAACACTTTGATGATGATGATAATAATAATAGGGACTCAGTGGATGAAAAGCAAGAGAGAAAATTGGTTCATTAAAAATAATGGTGAACAAAACGAGGACCATGTGATGGGAGAGAAAGGCACATTAGAAAATAACTTTAAAATTTTGTCTTTTCAGGAAAGGGAGAGGGACTTGGAGAGAGACTTTCTAAGGCAGTCATTTCTTCTGCATCAGTGAAGGGTAAAGTGCCAGCCTTGGAAAATTCAACATCTCTAGACAATAAGCCAGACTCCCAGCCAGGCTCTGAATTTGGCACATCTCCTTCACTCACTTTCAAAGAGGTACATTAATTTGAAACAACTGGGGAGCTGGATTAGTCTATAAAAATCCAGAATATGGATCATGTACTACAATACCCGTTTATCCACTGAACAAGCAGTTCATGGGCATTTTTCCAGCTAGGAATAAGCATGGATTGAAGTATAAATCTTATTCCCATTATAAATATGCTGGGAATAAGTATAAATGTGTATAACATAAATTAGGGATAGGAACAATGTATACTTCCTAGCAGGGCCTATTAAAAAATCTGCAAGTCCAAGAATATCAACACTGTATGAAATTTATCCCAGTGACGCACATAACTAAATGGATATATTTGTATGAGGAAGTACTGACCTTTGGAAATGTGTGTTTGATTGAAGACTGATGATAGAGTCACACATACATATCCTTGGAATACCCTGACTATCACTTCCTTATATTTATAATATTCCTCTTTCCATTCACAGGCTTTTAGCAGCTGCTTGACACACTGCCCTGGGAAGCAGCTTCCGCATCAGTCACAAGAGACCACACGTGGGGCAGGGTAGGAGGGCTTTACCTCAAGGGATGCACCTGCTTGCTATAGCTCTGCCTACACCTGTCTTAAATCAAGTACTGTGATAATAAAGAGTACGAAAACATGATGCATGAGCATCTTTCTAAGTTGACAAGGAATAAACATCATTTAACCTGATACTTTGTTTTATTCAGCTCATCTACCATTTGGGATTTGCTTGGTGTTTCTGACAACACAGTAAGTAAATACAGAAGAGATCTAGTTTCCCTGCTAACATACTCAAAACGCCATGAGATACCATCACCAGTGCACTCGGGTGAAGGCTGTTGTTAAGGGGTCAGGATGGAGATGAACGACTCGGATTGCCATTGTCAGCTGCAGTAGAAAGGCAACAGGCAAGCTCTGACTTCTGCATCTCTGTTCGTTTCTGCTCCTCCTGTATCTTTATCCTCCCACTCGCAGCTATTGGTATGTAAATCATGGCATCCTCTCTGACATCTGCAACTGAAATGTCAGCCAGCGTGAACCGCTGTTGCTCCTCTGGGCCCAGCAGAGACACACTGATTGACACTCATTTAGGATCTGGGGTTCGTCTGCAAGAGGCACCCTCTGCTGTGCTAATTGCCTGTGCAGAGCCTCATACAATGGAGCATGGAGCTTTGATTCTCGGTAAGGAAGGTACCAACGTATTAAAAATGTGAGTAATGTTAATGTGTATGATATATTATCGTGGAATGCTTGAAATCAGCAAAAAGATGAAACATCCTCTGCTTTATCGAAGAATGAAGGAGCTCTGTGCAAAGCAGCTGTTTAATTATCTAGTACTATGTCAGGTAACGATTCATATGCCATACTCATAAATCCCAAATCAGCTCAGAGACAGCCATTGCTTTTAGGAACTAAGAAGCAGAACTAGCATAGACATGTCTTGAATTGTCAGCTTTAACATTAGTAAGTAAATAAATGAATCTAAATAACACCCACATTTCCTTCCTACCTTCCACTCATCCTGAAAACTCCAACACATAGCATTTTTACTCAAGCTAGTCAAACCAAAGCAACAGCATATTTGGGATACAAACTTGCAATGCATGTATTTATCACAACTTAATGAAGGCTATAGCATTAAACTACCCTTTTCAAAGTTCATAACAGTAATTGCACTAGCTCTAGGTACAAGCTTCTGAATTGATGATGAAAAGATTTGATGAAGCCTGACTCCAGAACACCCTCATAGGTTTTTTAATAGTCTTTGGTACAAGGAAGAAAGTATCATTGATTAACGATCTGAGGAATTTCCAATAAGAGTTAAGTATTAAGAATCACAGTATTTTTACCATTTTTCAAAATATTTTCTTAAATTTCAGTGACAGTAAATGTAAGAATAGGTCCATACAGCAGTCTTTAAGCGGCTGATGTAAAGGCAAGATGAGTATTTTTCATGTTCTGAAATATCGCTTATGGTCAGTTAGGAAAGGTCAGAAACTTACCTGATGAAATAGTTTTGTTGACAATCATGGTCAGTGAGTCCAAAATATTTCACATGGAAGATTTCTAGATAGACATACTGTTGAGGGATCCAAAACAGCCAAAAGGGGGTTCTGCATCTCTCCAGCAGACCAGCCGAAAGGACCACCCTGGCAATACAAGAATGAAGACAGCTCAGGTCTGGTGCCTGGGAATGTTCCTTGGCACCATTTAATTTATTAGTAGGAAAACAGCCTTTGAGTCCAAGAACCGTATCACACAGGACTTTGATTTCCCACCTTATTCATAAACACTTAGAGGCTGCCATTCATCCTGTATTTGACCTAAAGTAGTTGAGAACTGGTCAGGGGGATAAATCATGTAGTAATTTGAAATGCAACTGTTTTTCGCTTCTGTGAAGTTGTATGAGCTCACTGAAGAGAAGTCTTAACCAGGAGGCTGCAAAGCACTGACCCATCAGGAAGCCTAATGCGTTTCAGTCTCTCCTTGCGGAATTCCCAGCCTGCCTGAACCAAGATGTGTCAGATGCAGAACCAGGTTTACAAAGCTAATGCAGGCTGTAGAGTCAAGTCCCTCAGCATTACGTTTCCCATATTATCTATAAAAATACCTGCCTGGTTTTGTCCAGTAACACAGAATTTCACAGTTCCTACAAATTTATGGACTATTTTTCCCTTCAGTGTGCCGTCTCTTGCCCAAAGGTATTCCCTCCTAGACCTCGGAGTCTTCTAATTTCATCCCCTCTGTACTCTTTTTCCTGCCCCGTCCCCCTCTGCAATTACTCTTATTCCACTTATTGCCATTTCTATCCTCCTTATCTAAATCCATGTGACAATAGCATGGAACTAATACGTTTGCCTGAAAATATTTGCTACAAATATGCCAAAAGGATCATATTCCCTGTTCTGTCTGCTCCCTTGAGGAAACATACTCATTAATTTGATTTCTAGCTTTCATTTTTTTTAAAGGGAACAAATGACAATTATTGTTTACTTTGAAGTGTGATCTTTAGCATGAATAATTCCCCAAAAGAAACATCTGCTTCGCAGATGAGTTATGACAGCAGGCAATATGCTTCCACATTTTGCATTCATACATGAGTGGAAAGAGCTGGGACTGACTGTCCGGCATCACAGTGCAGTCCCAAGAGACCAGGACCACATCTCAAGAGTGCTTCTTGGCTTTGGGGGGTATTTTGTAGCATTTTCTGGTGTTTGAAACTGTGGTTGGCCCTGACATAGTGCCTCAAGGAGGGCATGTGCACATGCCGGCTACCAAATATTTCTTGGCCTTTTGGGAAGTGCCTAGCCCCAAAATGACCTGCTTGTATGTCCAGGGCCCCTGAACATCAATGTTTTCAGGCATTTTGTCTTTAGCTACATGGTGCACTTCCTATTCAGCACGTGAAACAGGTTTCTGCCTGAGCCCAGCAAAGCTTGGCTGGCAGCCCATCGATCCAGCTTGTTAAAGCTACTGTCTGCACACCAGAATGGATTTTAGCAACAGCTGGACCTGAGCCAAAACTTATTGTCTAAATTCAAGTCCAAACTTAAAGGCGTTTTAGCATCCTTGGATGACACTTTCTGAGCTGGCTGGTAGTTCAGACTCTGCCTTCATATCCTTATTGGTACTCATAATGCACTGCAAAATAAAGATCAAACATAGAAAAAGATCACGTGCGCTAAACTGTGAGCTCTTGATGACAGGAAGGAAAGAATAATCTTTTTCTTTTGTATGTCAAATAGATTATTAGTGCACAGAACATTCAAGGTACATATAAAAAAAATATCTCACAGAAAGGGATATGGAAGAAATAAATTGCCTGGAAGCAGAGTGGTCTCCATCACTGGAGATCTCTGAAGACAGGTTAGACAGACAGCTGTCAGGACTCCTGCAGTTAACCCATTGGGAGGAGGAGGACTGGATGACCTCTCGGGCCTGGAATTTTAGTTTTATCTTTTCTAGCAGCAGCTTACCCTGTGCTGGCACTGGAGGGAGAAGCTCATACTGAAAACATCTTCCTGTAGAAAACTCCTCATCTTTCCTCTCTTTTGCTTTACCATAAAGCCATTGCTGACCCTTGGAAGCCATTGCCATCTCATGACTGAATAGATAAGGAAGATTTGTCATCATCTAGTGCAGAAGTGAGATTTGACCTTCAGCAGCCTACCAGCCCCCAAGCCATACAACCTTCCCATCCCACTCTGTCCCCTGAAAGGGGTCTGGCAGGGGATTACAGTTACAAATTTTGATTTAAAAGAGAGAGAGAGAATAGATGGCATCTATCATATGCTCTTTCCTTTCCATTCATACTCTTCTTCCAAAAGAAAGTGATGGATATTTTACCTTAAATACAAAGCTGAACTACCTTAGACCACCTTTATGCAAAGTGTTGTAGTTGTGGTTAGGAGTTTAGATTCCTTATAAAACTATTTTCCTTGACATTTCCCAACATTCCATATATAACTCCAGGACTGTGCAGTACAGGAGCCACCAAGCTTTACAGGCTTTGCGAGAATGTGACAGAGCTGGAAAGCCCTCAGCTCCCACGGAATCTGAATGGGAGTTTGCAACACAACCTGCTTCTCCAGCAAACAGTCAACATTTTTTCTGATTGTTTTAATAAGTGTTATTTTTCCCCTCACTGTTACCGAGAAGTGGCTATATTTACATCCTATTACATAAGAAAAATAGCAACATTTAAAGGTAGAAAGTAAATAGTATGAGAGGCATACAATATACAAAAGCACACTCTTACCCTTTATTAACAAGATGGAAATTGTGCACTAGGAAATATTCCTTACTGTCTGTAACACAGTGCAAATCTTCCAAATTTTTTTGGCTGTATTTCATTTACTTTTTTTTTTGTTTAAGAAACTAGGAAGAAAATCTAAATCTTGGTGGTTTGTAAAGTGTTCTACCAGTACAGGGAATTGCAATGCTATTTGAAATACACATGAGCAATTAGACAGCTGCTGAGTATACAGATAAGAAAATGCGTTCTTTTTAATGCTCCCCATGACCAACAAAACCCTGTTCTCAGTACAAAGCCACCATTACTTAAGTATTTCAATATACTCATAGCATTGCTAGAAGGTGTGTCATGGAGCTGGATGTTCTTTATTAAACTATGAAAATTATCCCCTCTCTCAGAAAACACAAGAAAAACACAAACCGTGTTTACAACCTGACAGCAGAGCACTTTATGAGATTCATCTTTATCAGATTTGGAAATTCAAATGGATAAACTGTTGAGCTGTCTGCATATTTGATGTTAGATGCAGATAATGCAGGAATAGATCCTCATCTTATGTAGCTGGTGTAACTCTACAGACTCTAACGTACTTATTTACTAGCTGAATTATTTACTTATTTACATATCAGCTGAAGATCTCAGAACCTGGTATATAAGGTGACTAGCACTGTTCACATGAAAACAGAATTAATCTCCTATTGATTTCCCTGAGAACTGAATCAAAAACAACTGGCAAACCTCTCTGTCCATATCATCATCTCTCAATGAATTCACTGTCCTGATTGTACTTTTCTTGTATTTTGTTAAGCTTATTTTGCATAGGGTTTTTTGATTTATTTAGTCATTTAGTGGAAGAAGTACACATTCGAAACTGAAAGGAAATTACATCGAAAATATTTTGTACCTTTAACTACATACAAGGGGTTTACACGCAGTTAAAGCTAGTCCAAATTGTTGCGTGTACACTGATGTGTACCCAACAACAAAGACCTGGTCCAAGGCTCAGTGAAATCACTGGATATCTTCCTAACATCTTTTGCAAGGTTCAGATCTGGCTGTGTAGAAACTAAACTACCCTCTGCGTCTTATCATATTTTGATCACGAGAGAAAGAAAAGGAAAATCCAAGCTGATGAGAACACATTTGTATAAATATGTACATTTGTATCCATATGTCCTTTTTTAAAACCTTATGTTCTTCATTTTTATCTGTAAGAAGAACTTAACTTTGGGTTTGCTATTCATTTTGATAAAGCCTGAGCTGGAAGGCTGCAGAAAATTAAATGTTCTTCAAGGACATTTGCAATTGTACAAGACATAGAGAAACTGTCTTCACAATGTGACTAACACCAAGTTTTTGAGACTGTTATAGATACCCTGAGCCAGAATAGCCTCCCAGAACCTAATGGCATCAAAAACATCTATGACAAAATTTCACTGGGTCTTAAGGGGAAGAAATAGCATTTACAACTCTAATAGAAAGTACTGGGACACTTTGTACCTTTAAGCAAAGTAATCATTTAAAAACAGAAGTGGGATCAGCAATCACATCTTTACCAGTGATAAATCTAATAATGATTAGACCATCTTCCAGGGTGAATTGAACTCAAGGTACCACTGCCAAGTAATTGTGCTGAGGGGCTGCACTTCGGTCCTTAAGACACTCACTTTATTGTTTTATCTGCTCGCTATGCAAATAAAACAAGGCTCTGTCACAGAGTATATTGACAGCGATTAAAGATATGCTCCACAAAAGGGACAGAAAAGCATCAGAGTCAACTGGAAAAGAACTAGTGTGGACCAGTTCTGAGCTTTATAAATTATAGTACCCTGGGAAAACTAGATCTGGGGTAATTCATTTTACCTTTTTGTGTTTCAGTTTTTTGATCTGTAAAATTGAAGATAGCGATACTCATCTCTGCATTGCAGTTCCATGGCTCCTGGATAAGTGCTGCCTTGGGAATGGCCAGCTCAGTAAGCAAGAGGAGCAAATGTGAAGGCGTGCATCTGCCTACTGCTTCTGCAGGGGTAAACAAAATGCTTGGTCATATTCCTACCACTGAAATATCTCAGTCTTTTTAGGGTGAGAGTAATAAATACAATAGCAAGAAACACAGTGATTTTACACCCCCCCCCACCCCCCCCACCCCCCACTACATTACTATTCTTCAGTTATAATATTGAGTTATGCAGCTCTTTCAGGGTTTATTTCTTCACTCTGATTCTCCAGAGTGAAGAACATGACCAGTGGCTTTCAGGTATTTCCTTGGGACTGCAACAGTGCCACAACACATTGTAGACAATCA
This sequence comes from Himantopus leucocephalus, assembly GCA_003993805.1. NCBI lineage: Eukaryota > Metazoa > Chordata > Aves > Charadriiformes > Recurvirostridae > Himantopus > Himantopus leucocephalus. The sequence continues at coordinate 12,756,437 of RSEF01000014.1, read as the reverse complement.
CGAGCTGATTTTAAAACAGCCAGCTCTAGTACCTGTTACAGGCTAAAGTGGCACAGGGAGCTCAGCAACTTAATACCAAGTACATTTTATTTTGCCTCTTTTCTCACCCACATTGAACTCCACACAACCATGGTTTCAATTATCCAACCTAGCTAATTTATAGCACATTGCTGCAATACAGAGATACCCTATGGGAGCTACAGACTAACGATCATTAAAAGTCTCTCACTCATGTTTTAAGCAGAAACGACAACTCTTTTCCTCTCCCAGTCTTCTTAATTCTCTAAGGCTGTGTTTGAAAAATATTTAAGTAAAACCAGTCACTTCGTAAATGGGGCATTCTCAAATTTATGAGGCTGAACCTCAGCTAAAACTGTCCAAGTAGTTCGTTACCAGCTTTGAATTCATTCCCGCAAACAAAATAAGTTGCTCGTGGCAGTGACACATTTGGAAACGCGGCCAGAGCTGACTTAAGAAAAGGGTTATAAAAGTCTTTACTAATGATTACATGCCAGAACTGCTTTTGGCCCTTGTCCACATAGCATATTTCCAGCAAAATCAAATGTAGATTTCTATGAGCATAAGTTGGAAATCATCCTACCTCACCGAGCTTGGACCTCTCTCTTAAGTAGGACAGGACTCTGCTGAGACCTCGTGCCTGGAAATGACTGTGGGCAATACTTTCAAAGAAACTTCAGAGATTTACTTGTATAGTTAGCGTCTCTTAAGAGAAATGAAGTTAATTGCTACAATTGCTTTATTTATGAATTTTAGAATTAATTTTAATCCAGGCTTTTAACAAGTGTTCAAGGCATTTTATTTCATGGTTTTCAGGTCTAGAGCACTAGAGAAAAAGATCTATTTTTAACCCCTGTCACTTCAGTCATGTTACAATCTGAAGTTAATAATACAACTTGAGCAGGTAATTGGTGGAAGTAATAGTTAACAGGTCACAGTAAATCCCTTACTGAAAAACTGATAATGCAACAAGCAAAGACCAGGGTAGTCAGGTAAATAAAGATGACTTTTTTGGGGGAAAAGAAGTGTTTCAGTATAGTGAAATTGCAGTGCTTTGCAAGACTTGAAGTCTATCATTAGAAAGTAAACCGATACTACTGCTGGTGAATAGCAGGACAACTTCATGAGGACCAAATTCTCTAGCATCGACGCTGTAAAAACATTTTTAAATGGCCATTCACCAGGATTTTCATTATTTTTACTATGTTAAAATTGGAAGAACTACAAAGGTGAAGACCAAAAAAGACCGAAAGGGTAAAATATTTTGCAATTTTGAAATGTTTGATGTATCGAAGCTTTAATATCTTTTATTATCCCTGCAATCTGCAAATGTCTTCTTTCATTAACAGACTGAAGTAATCAGTCTTTCCAATCAACTCTAATATAAAGCATCCACAGGCATTAAGATGCAAGTAAAATGCATATGAGATAAATTGTTTTTATCTGTACCAGGTATGTCTCCAGTGGGGTTTCCTTTCTGAAACACCATACCCTTGTCTTTCATGCAATAGCTGGGCATGAACCATCCTGAATCAGTTCAAGTTCAGACCCATACTTGATCTTTGCAGCTGAATTCGCATGCAAAGCTGTGAAGCCCCCACTGCCTCTTAGACAGGGGTAACAGCTCACCAGCCCCAAACAATCTTGACCCTATCATTTAAGAACTAAATTCTTTGTGAAACCGGCTGTTCTGGAGATTTTAAACTGTGCCATGCATACAAAATAAATTATGAGAAAGGACAATGAGATGAGTAACAGAAACAAGGACAGACCATTATTTGGGAAAGTGCTAGCAAAGGTGGCAACGGACCACCAAAGAGGTCCTTGGTAGGGTGGGGGACAGGGACTACTCCAGACAAGGGAAGAAGAGGAGGAGTACTGAGGTCAGACAAGGGAGAGGGATGGAAGAAGTTGCAGCAGGTCAAGAGGATTTGCCAATGTCAAGTGGGAATAAGAGCATGCCTGTGTGTGAGGCAAAACCCTGTAGAGGGGAAGCACTGGGTGGCATTTTTGAGGTGAGAGACAGGTCTGTGAAACAGGTGACAAGATAGGAAGCCACAGAGGACTGAGAATATACATGTGCAAGATATGATCAGAGCACCAAGGAAGATAATTTGAGCCAGCAGATATGAAAAGCACAGAGCTGACAACTGGCTCTCACTTCATTCTGTGCTTAAAGTTAAATACACATTTAAGTGCTTCGATGAACTGAGCCTTCTAGAAGGATAATCTTCTAAGTAGCCAGTAAGGAACACTGAATTCCCTTTTATTATATATATGCATGATCCCAGAAGGATAAAGAAACTAGTATTTCTTTCCAAGACTGATTTTATTCTTCTCTTGAACATTTCAGTGAAGTTGTTACCGCTGTCTTGTCCAAGCCAGAGAAAAGTGGAAGGCCAACACAGTGCCAGGGCATTAATGTGGAAAGGGGTTTAGCAGACACAGAAATAAGTCCTGACAATCAAAGAAAGGGCTACTTTTGATCATGCCTACTCTCACCTGTGGGTAAGCCTCAGAGGCCAAGAATCATGTAGGAAGATTAGATGCTCTTTCACTGCAGCTAAATCTTTTGAACCTTTTCTCCTTTTCTTTAATATTTTTCAGACATTATCCTTTGTGTTTTGATAGCCTCAGATATTGCTTTGAGAATATCATATCCTGTTCATGTCAGAGGAAGAAGGAAGAGAAAAAAATCACACATGAAAGCGGTGCTGTGTAAAAAGTTAAAAGTGATTCCTAGTCAATTAAATGGTATCTAATTAAAATGAGTTTAAAACTTCAGAGATTTGGATTCAAACTCTTGCTCCACCACAGCCTTCCAGTGGGCGTATCACTCAGGTAGAAGGAGGAATTTAGCCAAGACCAATGTGCACCTCTCCAGCATAGTGTGAGAATATATTACAGGTGGCATAGGACCAGAATCACACAGGCAGACCGCACAGACACCCTGCGTGGGGCATATGCTGCACCGGCCGTGCCACCCACACAGACCAGAGCACTGGCCCTCCTAGGACTATGAGCCTGGGTCTTAGAGACAGCACAGTGAAATACTGTGTTTACACACTGTTTCTTCACTGGAGATGTTATAGCATGATCTCTTATAGCATCTTGGGATAGGCTGTTTAGTAGCTGCCAGCAGCAGGCAAGAGCTACATTTCCATTTGGCTTTGCAGACACAGTGTGAACGAGAAGCACCTCTCTGTTGTGGTCAGCCTGCAAGTCAGCCACCACAGTCGTTGCCAACGCACCTGACTGAGTGACAAACCTGTGAACGTGCTGATTGCCCAGGAATTGTCTTCATTGTGCTTCTTGAGCAGGTGACACTGCATGGAGTGCACCTGACCCATACAATAACTGCGGAATTTTTGTATTATTTTGAAATAGTTCTATTAATTCTTCCATTAGAGATATCACTCCAATAAACGCACTCTCTGCCTGACCTCCAGTCTTAAGCAATTCAATGACTTATTCTAATCCTTTTGCATCCCCCCTGAGGGCACTTATAAATTAACCCAGCATTGTGTTTAGAGTATTTGGGTTGATTTATAATGACGCCTACAAAATAAATGTTCTTGCAGATGGACAAGTTATTTTACATATTTTCATATATCAAAGAAATGAACTGTGATGCTTTAGAAAACACAGCAGTGAAACTCCAGTCAAAAGAAATAATGGAGAATAAAATAAGAGACCCCTTTAGCAGACAGCTCAGACATAAAGAAGATTTACTTTTGTAGATTAAAAATATAGATGAAACTGAGTTCTAGGCTTTGTATCCTGTAAGACCTTGTGATGTTAGCACACACAGGGTATGTCTGCTACATACAATATACACATTATAGAAAAGTACTTTTTAAAACCTTTAAAGATCTGAGACTCAATCAGAAAGAGAGTTTATTTGTGCACTTAATGGAAGTTCGCACACAAGTTGGGCAGGTTGAGTCTCAGAGAGCCACTGTTTTCTGCAAAGATGAAAAAAATAGAGAAACGCCAAAGTGAGTATGACTTTAGAAACATGACTACCATAACATCACTGAGTTTCTCATGAATGACAGCAGTATAGGACTGACATTTTATGTGCTTCTGCAATGTATGCTATGTTTCTATTTGGAGCCCTTATAGAAGTTAGTGATAGAGGAAATGATCCAGAAACTATTCCCACTCCCCCACCATTCTCTTCAGGTTTAATATACCAGAGCACAGAATCAAGTGTTAGAAATGAGCTGAAGTGAATAGGATTGCATGGGCAGAATGTCAAAATGTTTTTAATGATTCACAGGCTAATGTTGCGTATAGAAGAGGGTTCAAGCTACAGCACTCAGATCTACACTCAAATTTCCCCAAAGTTTGAGAATTAGTTTCTGTCAACTCCAACTTACAACATGCACTTACTTCCCTGTAATAGACTGCAATATATTAACGGGTAAATAGCATAATCACTGAAAGCCTCTTTCCTCTTGCTGCATGTTGCTTTAGCCTTCCAGGCTGCCCTTTCTTAATTCACATACATCTGTTGGCAATTTCTTTATATACTGAGTGTACAATCAGCCCCAAATGGAACTTTTGCATCGTCTGAATGCATTACCCTATCTTGGGGCCATTAATCAGTCTGACACCTGGTGAAAAGCTAGGAGAGGAAGAAGTTTTGATGCCTAAAAGTACAAGGAGGACTCAAACCTCTCCAGTTATTTTTCACTATATATATTTTCTATACTAGCAGGCAGAAGAGAAGCGTGAGGAATTCAAGCCAGGGCAGCCATGGGGCAATCCTATTCTGGACTTTAACAAAACTGAAGCACACGGATAGCAGCATGGTTAGTACCCAGCATATTGAAATACATCTGTTCTTGTGTGGCGAATCCATAGTAACCGTTTCCCTCTCCCAGTAGGAGACGGGAGGGTTGAGCATTTTTGGAAGTCAAGCAGCTGCTTTAAGGAATCTGATCTATATTGGGACTGAGGGGTGAGAGAGGGAGAGAAACCAGCAGAGATAAAAGGAACCATTGCTCGGGTTTGCCTTTGCAGTAACCCCCTGCAACATACCTCCATGACCTGGTTTGCAAAGGTCGGTCTCTCCAAAAGCAGTGTTGTCTGAAAGGAAAGTGCCTACTCATGACAACACCTTCCTAAAAAGAGATAAATGCTTACCCCATATGAAGGAAGACCTTGCTCTGTTCACTGGGGCACACAAAGAGAGGTACCGTATGTGCGAGGCTTGGCTGGGGCTCCCTTTTTAGTTAGGTGTTTTATAAGAGACATCAATGGTATTCAAGCTACAGGTCCCTGGGCAGTTGTTTTCTGATGCTGTTTCAGCCTGGCTCATTTTCCAGATTTTGTCTTCCAAGACTGCTCTACAGAAAACTTGAGATAGGAGGTTTCTATTAAAAGCAACCCTCTTCAGTTCAGTTTAAAGATCTATTCATTTATTTTGCTAAGGGCTCCTGTTCTGAGCAATCAAGAAGTTTGCTGTGGCTTGACTTAAGAAGACTGTTTTTAAAACAAAGTCCCTATGACAGATAGGATTAAAACACCAAAATATTAAAATATCTATGTGTTTCAGTAATGAGCAATATAACATGTCTTACATTCTTCTCCGATACCAGCTAAACCAGTGGCAGAGTTTAAGCAGAAACCAGAAAGAGATTAAACCAGCAATGAAATCTTTCATCAAAAACACATACCAAATAGACATTCATTAGTTTTTTTAAATTGGTGGACCACAAGTTAATTATTGACTCTAATCAATGCTTGGTGGATAAAAGCTATGCTTCCTACTACATCAGTAATACTTAGCAAAAAGATACATAATAATTAAAGTTCTAGTTAAAGATTGCTGCCTGGTAAGTGTGGCTTCAACTGCTTACTAATATAAAAATTCAAACACAGTTATTTCTAAGCGTTGAAAGCTATCCACAAACAGATTGAGGTTTGAGGAAACATGGGAGGAAGCATCCAGAGGTTCACAGAATTGAACTCAACTTCCAGGGAAGTACTTGCTAACATGGACTCGAGCGTATGCATGTCTGTGTCATCTTTCCACAAATTCCATGTTCAGATTTCCCAGATTCCATATTTTACCTTGTCCTGAGGAAGCAAACAGAGACCTTATGCATTTCCTAGGCACACTAAGACACCATTACATGGACCATTACATTCTAATATAAAATTTGTGATATTTAATTAGTAGACTTTTTTTTCAGTCATACAGCTCTGTCACAACACCAATACTCCATCATTAGCTATTTACAATACTAAGACAGTGCACATTAGACCAAATGGTGGGTTTAAATGGATATAATGCATCTTGGTTCGTCCTTTTAACTTGCAAAGTAATACAGTGGGGGTGTGTTGGAAAGAAAGCATCTTTCTCGCACTCCTCGTCAAGGATATACTTAAATGAAGTCCCATTTTAAGAGGGATAGGTAGAAACTCTCCAAAACAAAGAGTATCTTAAAGTATAACCACTACCTGGTACTTACTCAATAACTTATAAATATAATTCATTCCTTTATCTTAAATCCACAGATTGAAGGAGAGCTTTGATAATGACCAGGATCTGACAGTTTAATTTAATTGCAAGTTGGGTACCTTGGAAAAATAAAAAACCCTTGCTGACTTGCAAGCTTGCAAAATTTATGTTCAAAATAGCTCTAGAAGCTTGTAAGCTCAGGGCAGATATAATTAATGCAGCAAGTTTAGCTTGAGCACCAGTGTGGCTGCATAGATAAATTGATTGTTTGGGACAAGTGAGCAGGACCGAACGATAGTCTGCCACCGGCTTCACATGGAAGGGCAGCTCCCTCAGCACGCACAGGCTGCAACACCAGAACATGCAGCTTGTGTGGGCTCTGTGGACAAGGGTTCCTGTTGAGTTAAATCATAATACATTTGTGTGTTTGATATAAGACAAATGTTACCGTCCCTGCCCATGGCAGAGGGGTTGGAATGAGATGATCGTTAAGGTCTCTTCCAACCTAAAACATTCTCCGATTCTAATATTTATCCTACTTTGACCCCAAAAATATTTAAAAACAGCTATATGGAACTCATTTCCACCAGAAAATGCGGAGAGATGAAGTAGAAATTGTACAAAGAGTGATTAAACAGATTTCTTCCAGCCCAATATCGTGTCTCAGGTCATAGCCAGCATGGAGTACCATGAAGAAATCATCTAATCTATACAATAAGTCAGCATTCTGTGAGAAAAACTGGATAATTGTTTCTTGGACAAAAAGCTATATTAATTTTCATTGAATTTAATTGTCTTTTCTTTTTCATTTAAATGTTTCTGTTTCCATCAAAGATGAGTTAGAGAAACAAGTGCCTAGCATTGTTCACTTAATTCCCTGTTTTAGCGAATTTCTACATTATTCTGTCTCCTTAATACAGCCTGGTCCCCCATTTCATGCTCCCTCCTTGTTCTTTTACTTCTGTTGCTTATTCAGCAAACAAATTTAAGTGGTCCACAACAATATGACACCTTTTTCTTAAGGTTTGTATCAATTTTTAACATCCTTATATACAAACATTTTGAAACTCTATCTTCCGATTTGCATTGCTTTGGATTTGCCCACCCTGTATTTCATCTGGCATCAAAAGAGATATATTTCCTCTCTGTAGTCTGCAATAACCTGCATCCTTCACACTTAAATTCAGTCCAGCCTCAGTAAATTTGTCTGTTTTAGAGAGACCAAGTTGTTATCTCTATTCAATGAACAGGCATACTATGTAGGCTTACAGGGTATGCATACTATTGCTGTTTCCTACAAACCATTCATTTTCTAATTTGACCCATGAACAATATTTCTGTAACTTTTACAGCCTCTGTATTTTCTCTACAGAGCTGGTCATGGTCTATTAATAAGTTTTTCATTAGAACTGAATTCCTAAACTAATAAAAGCTAGGAATTGTCAAAACATTTCATGCTACCATGTATAAAATATAACACAAAAATGTAATTTCCTTCACACGGTTCTCCCAAATGTCATTTCATGCCAGGATAAGCTTTTACCCATAACACAATCAAAGTCTAAAACCAAATATTTAAGTTCAGGAACTTGAATAATTCAATTAACCCATTCCATAAATATTATTGAGTTTAGAAAGACATTCAGGATTTTAATTCTCAGACATTTAAAAAAAAAAAGTCAAAAAAATCAGAGTATAGAAATCCTTTTTCCACTGATCACTGCCCCTCTGCTTCAAGTTTCTTCAACATCTCCACATGGTTTCAATATGATCCTGCATGTTCAGAACAGGTTGTAGTTAGAATTTCACACAGATCTCCTGGATCTGACTTGATGGCAGATGTTTTCAGGCTTTCATATTACATTAGTGTGCTCAGGTGTAAATCCATCTTTTGATACAAGGTTTTCAGAGTTTTTCCCCCCTCTGGAGACCTTCTGCTTGGCATGCAATTCACAGTAAACTGTCAGATTTATATTTTAACAACCCTATGTTAAGATTTATGGGTTTTGATCGACTGTCTGTGAAATGATGAAACACAGAATACAAAATCATAGGACAGAAGGGACTTCAAAAAATGGCCAGGCCTTTCCCAAATCCAAATCAACTCTACCTAACCATTCCCAATAGAAATCTGTCTGGTCTTTCCTCTAGCAGATGATCTGCAGTCTCTTCCACAATAATATATATACTCCATTGCTTCGATATCATCACTGTAAGAAAGACAGTCTTACTATGAACCTGAATTTCTAACCTGATTTTTTTTTTTTAGGGGTAACCCTGAGTAGTACAGACATACTCACTCGCGTTGGTATTCGATTTCTTCAAAGCATGGCTACATGCTGTGTCTTGGTAGCAGTGTCCATAGGAACACGAGCACCAAGGAGCTATTGGGGAAGATGCTGTAGGACGTTCCTCTAAGGGATTCTGTTCAGACACATCCACACCCACATTAAGGACTCAATACAATAAATGGGGAACATTTCAAACAAGTAAGAGTGATATGACAGTGATTATCTTCAGTCACATCAAAGTCACACTTTGATGATGCTTCTACAGCTTTTTGTCACAGAAAGAACTTCATCTTCATGGCATTAAAAAACAAGCAACCCTTTGACAACAAGAAGAATGTGAGAAAATGCCCGATCACCAGGAAGCAAGCTGAAGACACAAATAAGCACATCTCAGGGACTCACAGGTGTTTATATGGTGATAGCTTCATACAGTTCAATGTATCATGTACAGTTAGAAATGATAACATTAAATCAGGCAGACTTGTTAACTAAAAAAATCTTACTCCAGAGAAATTTTGTCTAGTATCATCCATTTAAGGTGATATATAGCATGGATAACAACAGCAAAGCAGGATGAAGATTGTAACAGTAGTACAGCAGGTGCACATGAAAGATTTGCACCAAAAGGAAAGCATGATTTTCTGGCAAAGCTGACTTGTCAGTAAAATCCTGTTACATAGACAGGAGAGTATCTGGTCGCAAGACGATACAAGAGTTAGGAAAGACTCAGACTGCATTAAGCCCTTATCTGTTTGAGGCTTCCCAACGCTTAATTTGCTGAGACAACAGGATAATACGCAGTCGACTCTAAGAGCCAATGAGAAAAACAAAATGTCACTTTCTCAGAAGTGTGTGGGTGCTTCTGTTCTCAGTTAAACAGTCAACATAAGTGTAAATATTCAGGTACGGCCCTTTCCTTGCTGTTGCTGGAAACACCACCTGCCGAGACTCCCCAGGGCTCTGGCCCGCATCAGCTCCTCTGGGCAGCCAGCTCATGCTCCCACCTCTCACGGGTCCCAGCCCTGCCTCTGCCCATGCTCTCGTTGCACAGCCCAGTCGCACACGTCCAGCCAGCCTCTGCAGTATCACCTAAGGCGCTAGCCCCGCCAGTTAAGGATGATAAGTATAATGGGGATGGTTAAACTTGAGCTTTTCAGCAGTTTTTTCATCACTCTTTCCTGCTCCGACTTCCACCACTCCCCAACAGCCCCAGTGGCAGCACAAAGCCAGGCACAAACAGGGGCCTCTGATGCCTCAGAATTTCGTGGAGAACATCATCAGGGTGCTAGGCACCTTAGTAAACATGGCCAATGGAGGAGCCAGCCAGGTCATTGCAGCTTGCAAGACACTGGCTGCTAAGAACCATTGGTCTGCAGAGCACAGAAACCTTTGCTACCTTCAAACCATGCAGTTGCTGCTTTGACTTGAACAATTCATTTATATAAGGGCATGGTTACGTAAATACTTTGCAGCAGGAAGCATATAATACAGCACCTTCCCTTCACGTGTTTTAGAGGAGCCAGTGCTCTTCTGGGGAAAAACATGTGCAAGCTCCCGCAGGAGCTTGTGTCAGCAGTGCTATGCAGTCTCCAATAATTTAATCGCCTTGTTATCTGTGATGGTGTTTGAGCTACACAAGGTACCTAATAGTGCACAGAGAATGGGAAAAGGTATTTTCCTCAGTAGAAAGTGAAGTCACTTCACTACCAAAGCACATACTGCGGGAAAAATGCTTCTGAGACATTCAGATTTTATAGTGACTGGCCTGTGAAGGCCAGCCACTACAGGAAAAGCATACGTAATCCCCTTCTCTGTATCACTTACTCTGATACTTGTGGAGTTGAGTTACTGAAATAAGTAGAAGCACAGACTGTTTAACTATATGTAATAACCAGGAAAAACAAAGCACTGGCTTTCCCAATTATCTTGATAGTATTAGATGTATAACTATACAGCTCATCTGTGATGCTGGAATGAGTGAGATAAGATTAGAAAATTACAGAAGAGAATAATTATTTATGGTTAATATAATACAAATAAAAATTAATGGCATGGTAAGTTGGTCCTGCAGTCCAAGAGGACTTTGTCTAAACACTTTCATGGTAATGGTTTACTCCCAGCCCACCTTCTATTAAGTGGGGAACTTCTATGGAAAGGCACATGTATTGCAGTATTCAAAACAACATTGTGCAGGTTCCCTCCAAGTAGGGAATTTGAGGAACCTGCTGCAATTGTTTGAATATTTGAATGGCTGAATGCTAAATGGGTTGTTTCTTCAGAAATTCCTTACAGACAATAAACACAATGTTTGGCTTTTTAAAAACAAGACTTCCAAATATTTTTCCAGGATTCTTTATATAGGAAGAAGGTTATTTATTCCATATTCTTTGTGCAGTCTGCCAGATAAGCATGATGTATGACAGCAGAAATAGATCCTTTCAGCAATGATAAATTTATAATGGCATACAAGAGTTTTGACTGCCTGTGAAGTTCCCTAATTAATTCTTACATAGAGTTCCATTGGCAACAAAATTTATATTTTGAGATAAAATGAAGCTCAGAGGAGTTACTGAACACTCTGTTCCTTTTTGCGGATCTTGTGTTTAATGTCATGTATTGTTAATCTCTTTGCTTACTAAGGGGGGTATTGTTTATCACTCTGGTGGCACAAACTGGCTTCTGTTATCGGAAGGAATAACCCTCAATAAGGCTTACAGCTGCCAAGTGGTGGCACGCATTTTAGATATGTCCCGAGGCAACGACCTAAAGGTTGTCATTAACCCCCGCCTGGATTTTATTTCAGGAAAATCACATCTCATGGATTTTCTTTATTCTCCTTTGAAATTGGACTGGAAAATATTGTGGCTTTGATTTCGCAGCAGACAGAGGTCTAGCACAGACTGAGTTGTGTGTAATTCTTCATATTAGTCTATAAATCAAGGCAATGAATATTTGGTCTATAATATTTACAGGATTTAAGTGACCCAATTGCACTCTGTAAATACAAGATCTGACACTGCCCTTTGACAAGGCTTGCTGCATTGATGCCAGTAATGCCTGTACTACACTCTGAAAATGCAAATCACCAGGATTCCAGTTTAAAATCCTAAAAGTTTCTTAAATTGGTATTTTATGCATTTAATCTGATCTATAGAAATTGTGCCTTTCCTAACTTTCTCCTATAAGCCATAAAAATTGCACAGAAAATTGGTGTCCCAATCACTTTGCTCAAGGAAATTCTAGCTAAGATTGACATACAAAAAAGATATTAATATCACACACATTTAGTGGGAATTGTATCCTGCAACGATCAAAGCTATTTTTGGTGCAAAGAGATTAAGAGCTTGACAAGTTTTTAGTGTTCAGTTGTAAGACAGAAAAAAAGTATCCACGGCTGCTAATTCATGAGGGGATACCAAATGCAGACTTAACTCTGCAATGGCAAACATATCAAAGGAGGTTGTTGTTGAAAAGGAAATGATCAGACTAGCATGTCCCTGCTGAAGGGCTACAATTCTGCTTTAAGCTTTCAGCAATTTGAGCAGTTTCAACCCCAGTTCTATCAAATTAAAACCTGGAAAACAAATTCTGAACCTGTCAGCAATGCCACGCTTCAGTAAGCATGTTTCTACAGACTACTCCATCTTATTTTTCAAAGCTCAATCTCCTTTCAGCAAAGCAAGCATTTAGTTTAAAATACATAAGCCAGCAAAGTTTACAAATTTAAAGTGACTGAGCACTATGGCCGGATCTAAACTACTCTAAAATCGGAGACTTCCCATAGACGTTAATGGAGGCGCTATCAGACCAGATAGCCCCCTCCTCTCTGGCTCCCAGAAACAGCTCTGAGTTTTGAAGAATGGGAAATACCTCCAAATGCAGAGCAGGGGGAGGCAGAAAGGTTTGGGGAAGAAGGCTAGCAATTTCTTGATCAGTTTGTGGTTTTCTCTTTTATTTTTGATGAGTGGATTTAAAAGTGATCTGAAAAGGTTTCATCAGAAACTGGTATAGATAAAACTGGTAGTGGCCAGTGCCAGCAACGAACACTGATGGCCCAGGGAACAGTACAACAGAGAAAACACATGGTAATACAACCCCTAGATACCCATCCAGAGTCCAGCAGTCTTCAGCTAAGCCTCCTTGAACCAGAAATGTTTTTAAATGAAGAAAAATTAGCAGGGAGCCATCCAATCCATTTTGAAACCCTTGTACAATTTTAGCGTCCACAAAGTGTAGGGCAAGAAGTGTAAACTCAGAAAGTTTAAGAGAACAAAATTAAACAGCTGAAGTCTCAGAAATATCGTTAAATGACCTCTAATGCTAAATTTAAATGTCCACATTTGCCCCAAAAGCTTTTTTTAAAAATGCAGCAATTTGATAACTGAAGCAATGAACACAAAGATGAAATCCAGCAGAATGCCAAGTTTTATATAAGACAATGATGCAAATATCAAGATAACATCCTTTTTATACTATTTTATCCTCATTGCCTATGCTATTCAGCCTGCTTGACCCAACCTACAAAATCTGCCCCAAATATCTGTATAAATTTACATATAAAAAGTTAAGGAAGAGCTAACACAAGAAAATAAAAATGACCCGTGCGTGGTACAGCTAATTCTCAAACTGCAGCCTGGATTTTTTGATTTGGTTTTTTTTGGTGGGGTTTTTCTTTTCTTCTATCAAAGACATTGAGGTCAGTTCTAAACTTTTTCCACTGCTGTGCGAACAGAGCTAATAAACTTACATTTCCTACAGGTTTTGCCCTCTATCAATTTATTTTGCCATTTTTGCACCACAGTTATCCCAGTTCCTTCTGATTATGATGTCCTCTAGTAATTCTCGTTGTCTCATGTTCTTCCCCTAGCAACAATACTGTCATCTGCTTAGCACATCCCTTAACTAGCAGCCAGGCAAGTACTGCATATCCTGTAGATCGTTCCAAGCTACATATATACACTGACCAGCTGGATGTACATACTTGCTTATTAACCAGTTGGAGAGTGCTCCAAGCCATTCAAATATTGCAAGGCATTAAAAAAAAAATTTAAAAAAATCTTTCCCCAAGAGACTGTAATCTTCAGATAGAAAATAGACGGGAGGTAAAGAAAGTTGCCTTTAACTGAGGGAGGTAATGGAGAGAATCATCTTGTGCCCGATACTGGTATGGGTGGCATTTATCCCTATCTTTTCCTTAGACAAAGGACTAGAGCCCCACCACTTTCACATCCTCCATCAAACTTCTCACTAAAATGAACAGAAGCAAGTGAGATATGCAGGCAGAGAAAAATCTTAGATCCAGCAAAGCCAAATTCCGGTGTCAGACTCATCTCCCACCTTCTAGCAAGCTGCCTGAAACTGAACTTAAGGGAATGTGTCTGTCCGTCCCTGTGTTTCCTGCTGAAGCAGTGAGATTTCAATAGGTGCGCAGACCAGTAAACTGCTCCTTGCATCTGCTGTAAAAAATTATTTTGAGAGGGAACACCAGGGTAAAGTTGTTCCTGTTATATTCCTATACGACGCTGTATAAAATGTGAAAGCTCTCATTGGAGCTTGCATGGGATTTGTTGTCGGTAATCTTCCTTGGATAATTAATCCAGAAATCTATTTCTACAAGAGTAATAATAAAACTCTAAAGCAATGGGAACTCTCATGGAACCGGGCTGCATGACCATGCAGTCAGTCCTGAGAGCAGGCAGTGTATGAATAGCTTCAGCAAATGGACCAAAACATGGTATTTATGTCATGCTGGGCTTTGTAGCTTTGTTGCAGTTCCCATTCTTATGAGCTTAAATGAGATCTCCTGGGCAGCACGTTACATCTGCTCAGACCATACCTGCACAGAGAAGGCGACATTACCTGGACTGCAGAGTTACTTAGGCAGGAGTGATGCACCTGTCTCCCAGGCCAGACACTATTCCTAAGCACATCTCACATTTCCAGCCTGAGAAAGAAATCCAGTTTCACATGGTATTGGAGAATAAACTTTCCGTGGGCCTTTCTTTAATACCTACATTCTGCTGAAGTCTTTCATCATACCTCATGTACACAGTAAGGCCAGTAACAGCTTCTTACTGCAAAGGAGACACAGTATTTCATAAATCTGTTCAAGACTGATTCACCAGTGGTGGCTAAGATGGAAGATGCCCAAAACAAACAAATCTGACACCTAGCCAGAGAACTCTCCCACTGATGGCAGTATGTCCTTGGGAAGTTATTTCAGGCTTGTCCTTCGCTTTCCTTGTGCCACAGAAGTAGAACATTATGCACATTTCTTTGCAAGGTACATCGAGATCTCTAGATGGAAAATATTTTATAGGTGAGAACTATATTATGCAGACACACACCTTTACCTGCCATCGTTCATTTACGAACTGAAATGCATTTGCTGTTGACTAGCTTTCTTTAAATTGAGATTGTCCCATTAGCTTTCCTGCCTGCTCAAGACTCATTGGCAGCGATTATAATATCAACGCAATTTGAAGAATTTGTCTCATCTTGTTAAGCTGCTTGGAAAATGGGAGCAGAGGAGATGAGACTAATTGAATGGTTATTATAGGCGAATGGGGTTTGCTTTTCAATGCAGGAGACATAACAGGCATTTGCTGCAGCGAAAAAAAACAACAGACAAAAATAGTATAACTATTTCAAATTCTGCTTTCCGTAACAAAGCAGTTACAACATCAAATTGTAAATTATAAGCTCACATTAGTCCTTCTTACAACTCCTAATACTTTTCTATGACAAGAATGTCAAAAATGCAGCCCATGAGCCAGACTGATCCTTCCAAGCACTTTAATCTGGCCTGCAAAGTCCACAGAGCATTGTAATCCGGATCTGGCCTGCCAGTCAGCCCCGAGGTCTCTGTACTTGTGCAACTTCACCGAGAGTAACGCAAGCATGTGGGAGTGGGGGGAGGATTGGGGTGTATTTGAAACGGGCAAGTACCTGCGAGAGCAGCACACAGAGCACCATGACACCATCTCTGTGCAGCCCCTGGGCACACGGGGGGGCTTCCAAAGGGCTTCCTGAAGGAGCACTGCTGCCCAGCATCCCTGACTCCCTGCGGAGGGGTGGGGGGCAGCTTGCCTGTGTTATATAGCAGCACAGCCTCCTTCCTCACACAGCTTTACTGGGGAACAACTGACAAGAAAACCATTTTAAAAAAAACCCAAAAAACCAAAAAACGAACACCAATGCTTTAACAAAACTCCTCACTTGATAGAGATTTCACAGCTCCTGATTAAATCCAGTGCTGCATGAACAAACGTATACCAGCAAAAGCTGTGCTATGCAATAACATAATCGCTGCAGGAATAAGAACTTCCACCCTTGAAAGGGTGTCACTACACAATGTTAATTGCCACTGGTACTTCTCTAAATTAGTGGACTATTAATAGATTGCTGCTGAAGATAGTTACACTGAAAAAGCTTTGAAAGGAATCCTTGTGCCTACCAGCTATTTAAAGAGTCAGCATTCCCACTTCAGACACCTAAATTTGCCATTTCTCACGTGGTCTCCGCAGATCTAAGACCACGGTGCTGCTGAACCAGCAAGCCCGCCCTCCCTCTCCCACACAGGAGGAACCTGCAGAGCATCAACTCTTCCCCTGCACAGGGGTGAGTCACTGCTGAAAATGAACCCAAAGCACGGGTTTATTTTCAGACAGATCATTGAGCTGCCCTGACCCACTTCAGAATAATCTGGTCGCTAAAGCAACACGGGTGATAGGACAGGAGTAATGGTCAGTGCAGGGCTCTACGGGACTATCGCCTTCCACAGTAGCGCATCTTTAAACCAGCTTAAGCTGACTGGTAAATCCTACTCCAAGTCAGAAGGTGATGTGGGACCACAAATCTACCTCTCCCAAAGGTCACAAAGTGTTGATGGAAACGGAGCTCAAAACCATCGCTCTCAGTGCGGATCGAGGTTCAGCATGCACGTACAAAACACAGCAGAAAGTTTCTGGATCTAGCAATGCCATATTTCTACTTCCTCAAGTACTTAGGCAACATTATTCAACCTTTCTTCCCCTCTCTCATTTAGAGGATGTAAAGCTAGGCTTGAAAAGTAAGGCAGAAGTAAGTGAAGTCATCTGACTTTATCAGCCCTTGATTTCATAAAATATGTCAGAGAGAGAGTGGGTTATAACTAACAATAGGTCTTCCCCCCAACCCCGCCCCGAGGTCTCAGGAGACATCATTTGGAGGTGGTTAAAGGAAATAAAATAGGTTATGTCTCCATGGGCAAAGTAGGAAAAGTAGGCTTTCATGGGGAGGTGCTGCAAAAAGAACAAAGGCAGAATATCTGCTGAATCACCACAGCCTATCCACTACACGCAAACAGCTCTAATTCTCCTGAATTTGCAGTAGCCAGCAATCAAGCAATAGTGCTGCTGAGAGGAATTTTAACCAACACTACAGCAATCAAACAAAAGCAACTCCACTGCAAACTAGCTCTTCCAGATGACATCTACTGCTATCATTCAACCCCAAATAAATTTGTTGGCGTGCAACAATAACGATGACATGCCTCTGCTGAAAGTCAACACGGGTCTTTCTGCTGATGGAATCAAATGATTAATTCCACGATAATCACTGTGGGGAGTCACTTGAGAGATATATCAATCAAGAGAAAGCTCCTCAGTCAGCATTTTTAAGAAGATAAAAATGAATACAAATAATGAGTGTGGTCAGGAAAACAACTGTGATGGGGAAAGAAGAAAACAGAGGGACTAAAGAGAAAGATTTGCCATTACTTACAAGTAGGTAATGCTTTAGATATCAGCCATGCAATGCTCTCTGCAAAGCAGCAAGGCACCTCACAAGTTTCCATCCAGCCTGACAAACCAAGTTGCTCTTTCTTTAGACTTTACAATTGGCACAAAACCCAAAAGTGACAAAAACATCCAGTTTATTTGGTTAACCTTCAGGTTTAAGAGGAATGTTTGTATTACAATATTTAAAGACATATTTTACCTCCCTCTGGCTATAGAATGACATGCATCAAGGATTTTTGTGATTTCTTTTTTTTTTTAAAAAGAGGATGATATTGGTAATTAATTACCTCCTCTTTTTTGAGAGGAGGAGAAAGTCTTACATGCACCATGACCAAGCATCCACATACCAAAATTCATCATTTTTTGAAATAATCACTGCTAATTCCTTGCACCTCATAAAGGTCTTGCAAGGTTCCAGCTGATTTTAACTTCCATTGACTTCCAGGGGTACAGGTTTACACTCTGCCACACAAGTTCAAAAATTTAATTACCAAACAGAAATAACACATACATAACAGACTGCTTAAGTAAGAAAGTAATCATGCAAGAGAATCTGGTTCTTGGGAATTACCAGATTTACCTATACAAGGGTGTCAGATTTTTGCCTCCCTTCCCCATCTCCAACAGAAGACACACCTGTTCGCAACTTTGCACTCTCTTATGGCTGTCACTGCTACCTGTGTCCAGCCACAGCCATGCAGCTGGTAGTGCTCGTATTTTCCACACTGGAATCAGATGATGTGCAGGCACACTAAGGCTAACTTCAACTAATTTGGATAAGGACAGCAAGAAGTTCAGCCTAGGCTTTATAAGGATGTTCAGGACTTAAATGCAGATTCATTCTTCCAGCTTGAAACATCTGAGCAGAATACCTAATTTAGGAGAATAGTCATTTTGTACTCCCTCAATAGTAAATGCAGATAGGCAGACACCTCCAGAAAATTAGCAGATTGGAGACTGAGTCATACTCCGGGGGTGTTTGTCTCTCCAGTGACATAAAGGGAACCATGGGTTTCATTCCTAACTGGCACGGCAGTGACGACCTAAGCGATACCCTCCAGTAAGGCAGGGCAGGTGTAGGCTGCAATGCACGGGGTCAAGAAGAACTAACCCTGCAGCTGACAGGGACCCAACTCTGTTGCCATGATTTAACTGCTGGTGGTGTCTGAGCTATCAGCATCAGCCTGTCCTGGATGGGTCTGCAATCAGGGTGCCAGTTGGGGGATGCTTTCTCAGAGACATAAATGGTGTAAAAAGCTACATTTTCATTATGTCCCTGTGATGGAGTTTCAGAGACAACAATTAAGCAGACTGCGAAACAGGGAAATTACTTTGTAAGAAGTTCTTAATTGTTTTTATTTCCTACCTTCAGCAACACTTACATTTGTTTTCTTAGTATTTCCGTTGCCAGTTTTATAGGGTTTTGCAAAAATTATTGTACATGGGAAATGAGGTAGCTGTGAGCAGTGATAAGGAAATACAGCTTTATCTTAAGGTACCAATCCCAGCCTGGTAGAAACTGGCTTTTACCGTTCTGTCATGTTTGTGAAAAAGAAGTTGAATTCTGCTTTTCAGTTCTCCACAGGGAAGTTTCCACCAGAGCTGGCCAAGATCCAGCCAAAACCTCAAAAACATCTACCCACATTTGCAGTCAGACACACTGCTGAGGGATCCTTGCATCATGGTTTCTGTGGATTTTGATAACGGTAAAGTTGCAGCATTCACTAGCCCCATTTCCATGTTGTTGTTCTTGTTGTTTAGTACAGAAAACATCTTTTTGTGTTACTACAGCAGGGTCATTCCCAACACATTCCTCTGATCACACACAGATATTGCACACAAGAGGAATTTTTAGTGACTACAAGTTGTGTTGGTGATATGCTACTGATTTTAATGGAGTCAAAAGGTCCCTGCTGAATGCTACACCTTACAAAATAGCACCAAAAAAAAATGAGGTAGCCACCACATTGCCAAGGCAAGCACACTATTCATACTATACGCACCTATCCCAGCTCTACCAGGACACATTTTTCATACTTTCACAGACCTTAGCTTGAAAGAATAACAACCCCCCTAGGAGAATAAAATTGCTTCTCTTCCTATCTTTATTCAGTACCAAAGGCAATATTTTCTTTTCTAGAAGGCAAAAATCAGAAAACATTGAGTTTGGTGTCTCTCTCCTACATTTTCCACCTTCTCTCCCAGTCATTGTCCAGACATGTGTGAGCATGTCCAGTAGCCTGTGCCTGCCAGGTATAGATGTGCACACAACAGTGTTTTCATAACCGTTTGTATAAAAATCCTCTTATACTACACAGCTGGCAACTTGCCACGGAAGAAGAAAAGCCACTTTTTACAGAAGCTCCTGCTTCTTGTGTAAACAAGCTACCACTAAACAGTCATGGCAGTGGTGCACGTATAGATCACGTATAATTAAAAATACATCATAAATAATTGGTGATGCAGTAAAACAGTAGCAGAAGTCCAGGGAGATCTGCAGGACTGCTAACAAAGCAATACACTTTGTGATTCAGCAAGAAGGAATTAATGACTTCAAGCCTGAAATAGAAATGTGGTCAGCTGGCATTAAGTTTGATCCTCCTTTTCGTATAATGGCAAATGCTCTATAAATGCACAAAAACTTCAATAGTATAAAACTTTGCTATGTGATTCAGCAGAGAAACCAAAGTTCAAAACTTTTGTGAATATTACTGAAAATTTTACATGTTATTTTGCAAATAGATTCCTAGCTAGTGCCAGATTTCCATTCACACAAGCAGTCTAGTCTAACTCAAAACATTTGTAAGAGATCACACCTGTAAAGCCCATGGAAACCAGAGACAATCATCTGTCCTGTACATTAGATCATGGCCCCTTTGTTGAGGCTTTTAGATATTACAACAATAAAAATAGTAAATAATAATAATAGACCCAGCTTGATATAAGTAAATATTTTCCTAGATTTTGCTCCTCAATAACTAACTGAAGTGTTACAATGACAACTTTAATCTTTGCATTTCCAGTTTTGGAACTTTCATAACTATATTAAACACTATTTTCCATTTTCTATATTCCAGAAGATGTATAATAGATTTGCAGCATAATTTAGTAAATAAATTCATTATGCATTTCACTAAACTGTACTAAGGGGAAAAGGGAACCTTTCTCTATTATTGATTCTCATGGGCAGTCTAGCATGAAATTTTCATGGGGTTTTTTTTGAGGACTAAAAAGTTGAGCATAAAAATGTATTATTGATTGTGCACTGCAAAGTACAGTATACTGCTCATCCAACTCATATATTATTGATTAAAACACTCAACATTTCTAACCTTTCACTCAGTTGCTCCAAGGTAATTTTTTTCATGAGGATGTCAAGGTACTGTGCTTACAGATTGTGCTTCCCAGGGAGTTTGGAAAACTCATGGAGCAGCTACTGGAGTTGTTTAAAATGTTTTGTTGTTAATCTTAGAGTACATACATTCAAAAAAAGGGACTAGTTGGGGTGGAAAGACACCTTGCATCTCACTTGGATGCTATGTGGAAGATGTAGCTGATGGAGCACCCAAACCATATTAGCCAACAGAAACTTGGTAACTGGTCAGGCACATAGGTGTCAAACATGGGTCTGCAAATACCAGTCTGGATGCCAAACACAAAAGCAAGTGACTTTGCCACTGCTATGCCTGGAACAAGAGATGAATGAAAAGGGGATTTATGACTCAGGAAGCATCTCTGGAATCAGCAGCTCAATGGCTTTTCCCAAAGTCTGGGGTATGTTACGCACTAGCAATTTCTCAGAGCTGAAACTGAAAGTATGATCAGCACAAATGAGGTCAGATCCTGTGGTTGTCTACACATTGCTGGACTCTTACACGTCTTGGATTTGTCTTCTAAGCCATGGTTAGATTTTGCACACTGCATTTATCTCCTTTACAGAAGAATTTAAAATAAAGTATATATATTTATTACATTTGGTACAAGGAGATAAAATACTGGATGATGAAATTTAAAACAGAGTTACTACAGAGAATCCCTTCCTTAACTGGTCTGAGGCTTAGAAGAGGAAGTGGACAGGAACGTGATCTTTCTGTCCTGTGATCTGCAAGCAGAAAAAGCATCTTCTAGCCATAGAAAAAAAATCAGTGGAGATACATTTAACAACTCCTTTCCACAACAATTAACACCTAATTTCTGTGATTACTCACAGAAATCCTACTGGAACATTCTAGTCTGCCGTCATAATAAAAATCTAGCTCTACATAAGAACAGAAATGACAAAAATCGGGTGATCGCTACTTGGTGGATGGAAAAATCTGAACATTGCAGAACTGATGAAGTCTATTTCTTGAGTGTATCAATTCACAAATGTCTCTAAATAACACAGGCTAACAGCCCACTCATAAAAAGACTATAGAATATTTGTCATCATGTATTTAATGAATGATGTGAGCATATTTTAAAATAAACTGAAAACTATTATTTTCAATTTGTTGGCCTTAGTAAGAATTCAAAGATAGGTCTATCACAAAAACCAAGTTAGAGATCCCTAAAATGCAACTTTAAAAATGTCTTTTGTCTACATTTGGCATCATGACTTTTATGTTGGTGGAACAGTGCCAAGATGAAAAACCAGGAAAAAAACAGTTTCCCAAGTACCAGGCCAGCACCACAAATCATCTTATCACAGGCTCGTCAGTGGGGCTTGACTTGCATGGGTTGCTTTGCCAGTCAGAAAAGATTACTCAGATGCAGGGCCAAATAGCAAACTACTCTGCAGATACAGTATAAAGTAAAATTAGAAAATTCACGTAAGTTGATCTGCTCCATGGCCTGGCTGCAGAACTATCATAACCAATCACATATCTGGTAAGGATTTTGGAGTGGGTGCTCTGGCATCCAGTGATCCTTCCTCTCTGCTTAGAACTGGTGAGGCACACCTGGAGTGCTGGGCCCAGTTCTGGGCTTCCGAGTACGAGAGAGACATGTATGTACTGGAATGAGTCCAGTAAAGGGCAACTAAGGTAATTAAGGAAGTGCAGCATCTCTCATATGAGGAAAGTTTGAAAGAGCTGGGACTGCTCAGCCTGGAGAAGAGAAAGGTCAGGAGGGTCTCATTAGCATGCATAAATAGCTGATGTGAGAGTGTAAAGATGACTGAACTGGGCTCGGCTTGGTGGTGCCCAGTGAGAGGACAAGAAGTAACAGGCACAAACTGAAACACAGGAGGTTCTGTTCAAACATGAGGAAAAAAAACCTTTTCACAGTGAAGGTTGTCAAACACTGGAATGGGTTGCCCAAAGAGGTTGTGGAGCCTCCATCCTTGGAGATACTCAAAACCTGACTGGACCTAGCCCTGAACAGCCTGCTCAAGCCATCCCTAGACAATGTCCTGAGATCCCTTCCAACCTTGAAGATTTTGTTATCCTGCGATTTCACAGTTTGAGCAAGCAACACTGAAAATACTGAGGCAGGCAGAATGGAAGTAGTGTGGCAAAAGGAGTATCAGACAATGAAAATAAAACATTTAAGAGTCCATTTCTTCCTTTACACAGATGTAAAACAGGGCAACGCCAGCGAGCGCAGGGCAGCTGTACTGCTGCAGCAAGAAGAGCAGCTGAAAGCTCTAAAAGCTTAACCAGCTCCTGGAGCAGCACATTAATATCTATACTGACTGAGCTGCAATTCCTACTTGCTTCAAGGACCAGGTACCCAAAGACCCACGTTCCCTCAGACTCCGTGTTTCTAGACATGCCTGGAGAGGCAGTGGAGGCACCCGAACAGAGAACACAGTGATCCAAGGCGTGGGCAACCCTCCTGCCTACTGCATGCGTAGTTCAGCTATGAGATGCTGCCTTAAGCACTGAATGCAGAGGCACCAAGGAGGTTACCATGTCATCCAGCCAATTATCACTTTTCTTTTTCCGCCTCTCAGGTTTTTATTTCTTTTTGCCCAAAATTATGCTTAAAGAATCCCTCTCTGTCCTGCTTGGAAGCACACCCTTGCACCGCAACAAGGGACATATATCACCACTGCTGCTGGGCTTTGAGCAAGTACCTATTTTAAAGTCAGGAGGGAATTTTGCCAATTGGGGACTGGCTTTTCACCCCTCCATTTCTCGCATGTTAGAGGGGCGCTGCTATGTTAGCAGCAGCGACATAGTGTGGGTTGCTGTAACACAGGTAAGAAAGTCGCTGCTCACAGCTTGCAGCCTGATGCAGTGAAAGCCTGAATGGGACAGCTACCAGAGACAGGCAATAGCAAGGCTGCTCTGGCAGCTCTAGGAAGGGGGAGACACGAGACATTTCCATAAGGAGATTTATCTACCCATGTTATTTCTGTCTCCCAAGCCCCTTACACGCAGAGGGAAGCAGCAGGGGAAGGGCAAAGCGGATCCGTCTCACACAGCTTTCTGAAATTGGCTTTTAACCTCACTGAATCACTGGGCTTGGCATGTGCATATACGTAAAAAGAAAAAAAAAATAAAAATGATGTAACTAGAATGGCAGGAAGCACATACACCCTATCTGCCAGGCGGCTGTTCCCTCTGCTCAGTTCCAGATGAGCTATGGGGACACAGGAGCTGCGTGCAACTGGATAAACTGGAACCAGCTAGCCATACAATGACTCTGTAAGCGTGTCTCCAAACCAAACAGGAAAACTTCAGTGAAACACAGATTGAGACAACAAACAAAACTACCTACAGTATTATTTCCCATAGCGAGCTCAGACCATCCTCCCACTCCCTTTCGTCTCAGCCTTAATAAAGAGATGTCAGATTTACAGGATCATCTCTCCTGCCTCTGCGTCAGTGAAACTGTACTAGATTTTGCAAGTGAATCTCCCAGATAAGAAATGCAAATCAATTTGTCTCTTTTTCTTCATTGTGCCAGTACCCAAAATATGTTCTCTGGGATTAAGCAAAGGATTGGCAGGCTGCATGAATGCTGTGGGGGAGGAGGGAGAGGGCAGAAAGGGTGAAATAAGGGGTAAAGAGAGTAATCTGCAAACCCAAAGCAGTTTGTGGGAATGAAAAGTGCTTCGTTTCTTCACAATGTCTTGGAATGGAGATGAAAATGCAGCTGCTGAGTGAGCACTGACAGCAACATAAAGGAGCAGCCACAACCTGAAATACCCAGGTGGCATTTGCACTGCTCTTAGTTTATTTCTCAATAGTAAAATCTCCTCTTTGTGATTCATTACTGTTCTTTGAAGTTGGAAGAAGAATTTTCACTTTAACAGTCACCAAGGAAATCTTCCACAAGAAAGAGAACAGGATCCAAAGGAAAAGCAGAGCAAGGAGGTTCACACATACTTCCAGATTATATTTTTCTAAATATATACATTAAAAAAAATCCCAAACAAACCCAAACAACTTATCTCCTCTGAAACAGTTTCTGCTTCCTGCTCATTTGTCTTGCAAGACAGCAGGACACCTTACTCTTACTGAAGGTGTTTAGTGGCTCCAGACATCTCAAAACTCAAGCGTGATGCAGCAGCCGAGAGCACTGCTCTGCTTGCTGTGCAACCTGGTACAGCCGAAGAAATGACATCATATAACACAAAACCAAGAACTCAGCTAAACAAGGTCAGAGTGCTGCTTAAGTTGAACTGTGAAAGATACCCTCACTCTTCTCCTCACCATCTTTTTCTTCTGGAACAAACCAGAACCAGACAAGATCCTAAAAGCCTTATTTATTGTCAGTTGTTCACTGTTACTGTACTGTGGCATCAAGAGTTACCAGTCCAGGGGGTTATTTCATTACAACATTGTATAAGTATATAACATGAAAAACAATATAGCTGGAAAAAAATAACAAAAAGATATTGGAACAGTTTTGATTGTCATGAAAAGTCTAGGCAAAGGTTTTGTCTGAGAAGAGGCTGGTAGAAGAGAAAGAAGGCAGTGGGGTAGTATTCAGTTTGCACTGTGTAATATTCCCATGCATAACTTATCTTTTCCCCTCCTTTACTTTCTGTGAGAATCACTGCAGCTTCTGCCTCTTCTGGAAACCCGTGCTGAGAGGACATGACAGAAACTCCCAGTAAAACATGAAGCACACACAAGCAGCTTAGAAATTATCACTTGAAAAATACAGATATAAAAGTTTTTAACATCCTTTGCTTCTTTAAGCAAAATGAAATCCACAGGTTTCTCATTGGCATGAGCCTGCATGGTATACATGAAACCAGATCTGTATCTACAGCCACAACAGAAGCTTGTCAAATTAAAGCTGTCACTTCTTCCATCTCCCCACCGTTCCCAAAATATACACTTTAAGGAATGGGTCAGACTCCTGGGTCAGCTTGACTGCCTTAGTCTACATTTCTAACCTGCTTCCCATCATATCTAAATGCTTGGTGCTCGTAAATTCAATGAAAACTGAGGGGTGGGGGAAGAAGGCAGGTGGGAAGGGAGGCAGAAGAAGAAAAAAACCCAGAACTACCTAGAGCAGCATTAGTGTCCCAACAGCCTTAATGAGGTGATACAAAACATAGGGGTTAAGAAAAGGTATACACATCAGCCAGAGACATAGCTACAGAAATAAGTTAGCTTCCTTCTATCTGAAGCTGTAACTTTGGAGAAAGTCTGAGTACCAGGGCAATAAGAAAACTCTGCTTTTATTTCCCAGCATAAATACCTGTGTGAAGTTTTACTGGCTACTGACAACCATCCCACGGGTTTGGAAGGGCCAGGAGCCCTGCAGACAGTGGCAGCCTGGGTGCCAGCTGGGCAGGGAGAAGGTAACAGGCTGATCCGGCTAGATCTGCCTTCAGCTGCCAGCACCTAAAGGTACGAGCAAAACAATACTCTGAAAGACCACGAGCATTACATGTGATCTACCCTTGCACTTACTGGCAAATTGATTATATGACTCCACCAGCCCAGTGAAACAGCAGCTGCTGACTGATTTGCATGCACTGCCACTCAGTCCATGATTACTGCTGACATGACATGTGCTGTATAAAGGGCTCTTTCAGGAAAGGATTGTGTAAGCTGCATAAAGGCAGTTGGCTTTTATTCTAAAGAAAATGCTGTGCATCAAGTCTATTAGATTTGCATTCCACAAGAATTATGCCAAATAACAGCTGAATCTTTAATGCTGCCACTGAAAAAAAAAATAAAATTTCTACCAAACAGGAAGGTAAGGCCAAGTGAGAGGGTAATAGAAATTTATTTTTATTAATCAGGATTCAGAGAACAAACCACAGGTTTTACTAAAATGCTGCTTATGAAAATAATTTTCCAATTGAACAGTTCATTGTATTTACCCAGCATTGCAAAGGTGCCTGCTAGGTCAGCCCAGCCTAGAAAAGAGGCACTTTTACATCTGCTAACTAGTCCAGGCTGTCAAAACAAGCTTTGTAATCTAACATCTTTTGAAATAAGAGGGTACAACCCTGAAGTGGATAGCAAAACTATTAGCCACGCTGGGCCAGGATTTTAATCTGTTTTTAAACACTATGGTAAGCAAATATTCCTGTTGGATACAGATACAGAGTACACCAGAGAAGCAGTAAGAATGAGCTCCCTCTCAGCTGCACAGTCCAATGCTCTCTGGAGACAGCCCCAACCCACAAGCAAGGAAAAAGTGAACCACGATACAAAATGGTTAGCTTTTACGCAGTCAAATTAAATAACGCAGATTTAGGGCTCATTTGGCAAGACCCCTAAACTGTAAAAGCCTATATGGGACCTTTGAATTTGGAAGGGTTCTTGATACAGTTTATAGGCAAGAAAGACATATAAAAATCTTAATGACTTGAAATGACCTTTTGGATGGGCAAGACCACTAAACAACTAAGCAAAGGCAAATTCTCACAATTATCACATGCTACTGTGGAATTAACCAGTAATTTTCTGCAGATACCTAAGTCAAAACAAAACGTACCCCAAAAGGGTGGACATGGATACTTGCCACGTGCTTGCTGAGATGTTCTCTTAAATACAGGAGGTGGCTCTGTAGGTGAGGGAATAGGGGAGAAGCCACTGCAGTCAATTCACTTCTGACAAAGCCAAGTAGGAAACAAAAGAAGAGACACCCTGTGCAGAAGCGGCCAAATAAACCTCCTACAACAGAGACAACTTGCAAAGTATTAGTCTGATTTTTGGCTGCATGTTTTGCTGTAGTCACCACTCAGAAGCCTACAAGAGCATGGGCATTCAGGGTGAAATGGAGGAAAGAAGGATAGAGTCAATATTTTAACATGGTATTTTAATTTCAAGCCACTGCTCCAAACAGACACAAATCTCAACCAACTCTAAATGCTGTAAAATCAGCATACATTTAGCCTAAACAAACTAATCACTGTCAGGGATTAATTGGGATGAATTGCCTTCAGAAAATGCTTGCCAGACTCCGCTGAGTAGAGAAGTACTCTATAATAAATCCCTATGTTTTAAACAAATTGTCTTCAGAGTTATACTGGCACAACCTGTTGGGGGAAGGAAACCAGCAGCCACTGTCAGCACTGCCATCAGGACAAGCATCAGCAGACCTGTGGCCTCAGATAAGCCATTATCAAGAGTATCAAGAGGAAACAGCTTCTGGTATTATAGCTCCTCAAGGCCATTCGTGGCAAGATTTGGTACAGAACTATCAGCCAGTTTTATCAACAGGAGAAACGAGGTATTGACTACAGGAAGGCTGATGTGGTTTTGGTAGAGAAGTGAGCCTCCTGACCACCAGTCCACTGTCCTAGTTGTCTGTTTTATAGCATAGCTTAAGAAAAAAAAAAAAATAAACCAAAACCAAAGCCCACAAGATATGCAAATCTTAAAATTATCATCAAATCAGCAGTGGCATTTAAAATAAAAAACACAGGATTTCCTGTGTTCCCTTCTCCCTGGTCTTTTAATTATTCATACCCAACATCAGAGAATGGAGAGAGCTAAACATTCAGAAACTGAAAAGGTCGACAGGGACAGTAGCCCGCAGGAAAATCAGAGGGATTTCTTCCTCTCCTTCAGCTCCAAATACAGACACTGGGACCCCATCCAAGAGGAAGGACATCTGGGCTAAAGAGAACAGGCATATGGATTGATCTATGCCAGAATGGGCACTGCCAGCGATGAAAAATGACTGAAGAGAAGGCAGAAGAGCATGAACTGGTTTGTTACTGTCCATAGAGATATATGCCAGGAAACTCTTGTTTTCTTGCGGTTGTCTTTCTTACCCAACACAGTAACTATGGGAACACAGGTACTTTTTTGCAGATTGGCACACCTGGAAGGCTTATGGTTCAGAGGGTCTTGATAGCTTCAGCACCAGTGAGCTCAGAAAACCCAAGGAAAGCAGAGTGGAGACATCCAGCATCGTAGGCTTTAGCTTGACTGTCCTTCCAGAAGTCAACCAAATTATGCAGAAACAGAATTAAGACACTATTCCTAGCAGTTCAATCTCTTCACACTTTCCCTTTTGCCTATTTTTCCTTTTCTAAAAGGAAAGGAAAAATTCTTAACTTAGAAAAAAAGAAACCTTTTGTTCAATGCCGAACACACTGCTACCCACTCTGCTAACACATGCCACCTCCTGCACCCTCCTGAGAGTCTGTTTCACAATGCAGATAAGTGTCTCCTGGCAATCCCAGTAGTCACAAAAACATGAGTAAGGCATTAAAATCTATCAGATTTTTAATACCATATAGTAATGGATTTCTATTTGACATTTGGATATGGATTTATTTTATTTTGGCTGTTAAGCTGCTTAGAAAACATACTTTCAAGTTCATTGCCTTAAATACGAGATGGAAAACTGACCCACCATTTGATACCAAAGTTGGCCAGACTAAGAAGGGACCCTTAAGACTCAGTGAAAGTCATAGCAGTGGGTCATGATGGTTGCTTCGTGTACAGGGTGCTCTGTCACTCCTAGCAGCTAGGTAGCTTCAGGCCTAACTTACAATCTTTTTGAGGTTGTAATGTGCCTGTGCCTTTTACCAAAGGACTTTTCCACCTGTCTCAAAAATAAGATAATGAAAAATTATATGTAGCCCATCAATTACTTATGCATTCTCTATTAATATTTCAAGATTTTTGTGCATAAATAAACAAAATTAATTAGAAACTTGCAATATTCCCCCCTCTCAATATTCTCCTTTGACACCAGTCCTACTTAGCAACCCTCACATATGGATCTTTATTTGTCTGCCATAAATCATTCAACGTGATGTTTCAGCAAATAGAACAGTTTTCTCCTTACACCCAGTAGCATTAAAATACACATGCTGAGAAATCAGCCATAGATGTTTGGCTTGGCAGAGCTGCCAGTGCAGTACCTGAGCTTTGGCAGGGAAAATTCAACACTTGGTCACCAGCACCCACAACAAAGGCCGAGCACCATTCTAGTTATACCAGATACCTTGATGGGAAGCAGATGCAAAGGCGTGGCTGCAGGATGCTGGCACCTCTTTGGTAATTATGTACTTCTATCTGGTACCTGGCATCTTTCATGTATACACAGCTCACCACTACTCGATTCACAAAGACATAACTAAAGCATAATCTACCAGCAAAGAAAGAGCCAAATGAGTCACACAAGCAAAGGCATTTATGTTACTACCTTCTCTCTGCACTAACTATACATCTGCCTGTTTCTTTTTTTATTCTCAAATAAAATTCTTTTTATTCTCTTTATTTCTCTGCTCCCCCATGCTCATTTTTATCTTCTCCTCTTTCTCCCTTTACATCTTGTATGTGTAATTATCACTGCTCAATGCCTTCATACAGATCAGTATCCAGCCATGCACAGCACACCCACTGTGCTCTAGCTCAAGTGGATAGGATTTGTTTGGACTCAGTACTTACTCCATAATTCTCATGAGCATCACCCTTTACCCCAGGACCTGTATTTTGTCCCACATAAGCCTACTGGGAATTACTTTAGTGCTTTTCTCTAGGCTTTACACACATCATCCTCTGGTCTGTTCCCATACAGACTTCTGCAGTGCAGAAATACTCAGTTACTATTGTTGCAGCCTGAACTTCCAGTCCTCTTTCTATCTCCATTTTGATAAGCCTTAGCCACTGAGGGCCCTTTCCCAGTCCTTAGAAAGCTCTTCCCTTGGGTTATCAGAGGCTGCTTCTTCCCATTTTCCTTTTTCCCAGCAGCTGAATATCTCTAGCTCTTTCCATTTCCTTTTAGCTTCTTTGGTTATCCTACCTATGCAGCTAGGAACAAGACTCTTTCCCTTCTCCTTTCCGTTTATTTACACCCTTTGAGCAGCCCTAGAGGACCTTTTTTCTGGCAGATCACCTTCATTGGGGAGCAGCAGGAATGGGGCTGCTCCCCAAAGGTGACCCTGTACTGCCAGGCAAAGTCCCCACAGTACCTGAGTGGAGTTGACACAGCAGGGCCAGCAACAGTCCCACGCTCAGCAGATGCAGCAGGGGAACGAGCCAGACCTCCGGTCAGGAAACCCAAACAACAACTCAGGAGACTGGGCTGGGGACAGGAACCCCACACGCAAGCACTGACCAAACCCTGAGCTCAGCTGGCACACCTGGGCTGCGAGCTGGGGGATCCAGGTGAAGCTGCTCAGTGCAATTAAAGCCCATTAGTGTACTCGTGGCCCTAACAATCTCCTCCCCATTTACAAAGCAACCAAAGTGTTTTTGAAGTTGCTTCTGACAACATTATACATGAGCAACTACCATACCCATTGCACAGTGACAGTATGGATGGCAGCGACACCTGTGAGTTATGCAGCTTGGGAAGAATTCATTTCTAAATTACAACCGTTGATCACCAGCTGTAATGTTTTCTATTGAAAATTTAATCAATAATAGGGGGAAGTACAAAGTTTGATTAAATAGAGTCAATAAAGGCAAACATCAAGAGTTTCATTAAACTTTGCAAAAAGTGACATTTTTGAGAATATTATCTTTTCAGGAACTTTGCCAAACAATTACTCTTTTTGACAACACGTTTCAAAAGGTGCATTACAAAAATGACAGTGCTTTATCATACCACTCTTTGAAGAGAATATAACTAGTCCCCTCTGGTGAGCCTTCTGACTAAGAGTATGTAAGTTGCAAAGTATATAGATTATCTTCATGAGCATTCTGTCTACAGAAATGCCTGTCCACACTTGTTTTTTACTTGCATAGGTTTTCACTGGGGCAACTGATTGAGGAGAGCCAGAGATTCCAGCCTCTCTAGCTAGAATGGTGGGCAGAGCACTTCTTACATCTCAGAGTTTTGGCTGTCAGCGTGGTTTGTCTCTATAGCTCTGGACAATTACTATTGAATTAGATGAACTATCTAGTCTATCATCCTGTTTGGAAATCTATTAAAAATTATCTCAATTTTTAAAGCATAAGAGTTAATATTACAATTAACTTTTCATCAAAAAGACCCCAACCTGTGAATTCACTTCAAGGGGAAAAGATAGGCGTATTTGTCTTGGTTTAGGCCGAATCAGCTACTGGGGACGTGGGACACTTTTCAAGCCTTACTCCTTGTTGCTATTCATCTTCTTTTCTGCTTGCAGACTTACTCATTGACATCTAGGAGATTTTTTCCCCTTTTATCCCATTTGTCCCCCTGAAATACCATTAATTGTTTCTTCTTCTTTCTTTGTAAATTAACTCAGTCCAGAACTGCTCAGTAACTCCATGCTCTTTGTCTTTTAGCCTGTTCCTACCAACTGCAAACTTCTCTTACATGATTTTCCCCTTCTTTCCCCAAAGTGATCCTTCTTACCTAACCAATCTTCTACAAAGCTCCCCTCCTTCCCCCTCATATCTCCTGCCTTCCCTCTCACTCGTGTACTCTTCCCTACTGCATCCCTGGAGAGACATCAGCTCCCTCTGACATCTCTTCCAGGGGGAAATCTACGGCAGTATGCATGTAGAATGGTTGTTAACCATACTTTTCTCCATTAGAAAGACTAAAAATAAAGACTAAAGTCTTGTGAAGATAAAGCATACAGCTTTGTCTATCAGTAGACATTATTTTTAACCCAGGAGGTTTGGTCATTCTCTGCAGAAAAATGCTCTGCAGTTCTCACATTCAGGATGTGTCAGTGTTTAATAATACTGCACAGGAATGAATGTGAGATGAAGTTTTAATGGTTCTCTGCAGATTTTAGCAGTTTCCAGCTAGAATAATTGCACAAATGGAGTTATGAAAGGGAAATACAAAGTTTATGACTTTGCAGGAGGAAGATATTTTTTAACTTGTAAACATTCATCCTAAGGCCCTCCACTTTTATCTGCTCCATTTTCTTTCCAAGTAATTTACATCCATGTAGTTTTACCTTCTGCCTCCAAAATACTTCGTTGATCTTATGTCCATTTTGTGTGAATACAAATCAGCACAATTATAACTCTGCCCTTTGCCTGAGCTAGGAGACTGAAATGTAAGGATCAAAAACTCAGTGATATTGGATGTAATGACACTGGGTAATTATTTTAAATTGTTGTTCCCTTTTTCAGGCACTTCATGGGCAAATTTATAAGAAAAATATGGTGTAAGTAGGATGTTTCTCTTACAGTGCTGAATGTGCAGGCATTCATGTGATTCACAATCAGTTGCAGGCCTTTGAATTCCCTCTTTTCCTCTCACAATCACAGCTGCATCTCACCTGAGACTGCACCTTCTCCCAGACAGTGCATTAAGCAAGAGGGTATAAACAGAACTGAACACAAAGAGTCTAACCTGTATCTCTGCAAAATTCCTGATTTGTTAAATCAAAAGGAAAAAACAGAGCCACCGCTTCATCAAAATGTTTCTTAAAACTTATGCCCCCTCAAGATTTAGATTATTTGGCCACGAACATCAGTCTCAAGTGGGAAAGCAGATGTTTTAAAAACAGAATTGGAGAGAATCCATTTAAGGAAAAGACGTCTGTCAGTTAAATATAAAATATAGTTGACTAAGTATCATTAATGTCTTTATAGCTTTCTGTTTAAACATCAATAGCCAGAGTTGCCTTTGCCCACAAGTAAAAAACTGAGAAAGTTGCATAGACATGGTAATGTAAATTTTCAGAGTTCATTAAATATGAATGAGAAAGGAAATGTCTGAAAAAAAACTTCTCAAGCGTTATAGAAATTAATTTACTAGGATTTACACTGCCAGAGCAGTAAAACATCGAAATTAACTACCGCATGGATTATCCCAGTGTAACTTCTTAAATGCTAATTCAGTGAGGGCAACCTCAACTATCAGAAAATGCAAATTCTTGTGGGGTTCATTTTTTTAGCTACTTTCTCCTACTACTAGTAGACCTGTTATGCATGCTAACAACATTTGGTCCCTCATAGGGAGCAGGGCTCTTGTTTCCAGTGTGCAGGATTATGTGATATAATTCAACTGAAGAATCTCAAAGTTCCCAGTTCGAAACCAATCCTCACTCTCTTTAGCTCCTGAGGGGGCTCCAGTTTAATCTTCTGCACCCCTCCAGAGGGAAAAAATTGCAAATTCGAAGCAGGCCATTTTCAGCACATGATCTAAGTGACCGTGGTTTGTTAAGAATTGTTAATTCCTGCTGCTGAAGGAGGAATCCCTGTTGTGATGAACGTGCTCCCAAAGAGCTTGTGTGCAGGAAGGAGACGGGTCCCTGGGTGCCAACATGCTGTCCCATGCAGCTGATAACCAGGAACCCGGTCACAGACGTTTCCGTAAACGGCAGCGGTATCGCAAGCTGCTTCTGTTGTCTCCCGCGCCTCTAGCCTCTGATTCCTGTCCCAGCCCACGCAAATACAATTCAATGAGCCAGATCAGGCTTATTTTTATCCTGGATCCATTCCCTAGCTTCATTCAGCATGTGGCCCTGCAAATGGCTGCCCTGGCAGAGCGCAGCGGCTAGAGCAGGGC
Source organism: Himantopus leucocephalus (assembly GCA_003993805.1). Lineage (NCBI taxonomy): Eukaryota > Metazoa > Chordata > Aves > Charadriiformes > Recurvirostridae > Himantopus > Himantopus leucocephalus. Next base: position 12,722,052 of record RSEF01000014.1, on the reverse strand, counting down.
TCAGGGATGGGGCCAGGTTAGTGCCCGCGCCACTATCATGACCAGCCCAGTGCCAGCTCCACTGCGCTGCAGCTGGCTGCCCAACACTGATGGGGGGCACGGCAGGAAGGCTGATCCCCTCGAGATGTCCCTTGAGTTTCCCACTGTAGCACCCTCTGCCCCAGAGATGTTGGTGGCCACCAGAAGGAAGGTAGCCTAGGACTAGGGTAACCACTCAGCATTGCAGATACCTGATGCTGGAAGCATCAGGCCCCATTTGGCACACCTCCTCCCACGGAAATGGGGTGGGAAGAGGTGAGAAGCAGAGACAGGAGCCAGGGAGGGAGCTGGTGCTTGTGACTCCTAACACCGCCAGGCTTGAACCTGGTTTTCTGGGCTTTTATTCAGGCAATGCAGACAGAAGCCTGTCCATGCCCCTCTGCCCCAGCAGTCACGGCTCAGACGACCTGCCTGCCCACAGCGCTGGTGCCACTGCCTGCGCCAAGAGCTGTCCCCATCCTGCTCAGAAAGATGCTCTGTCTGTCTGAGCTGCACTTGCCTACTGGAGAGGAGACAGGCAGACAAGGGACAGCGGAAGAGAATCATCCAGAGGAGAATGAGCAGGGATTTTAGACTTCTGTTAGACATTCAGCAATGTGCTGAAAAGTAGAAAAATAGCATTTACAGCCTCGTTAATTGTATTGTGTAATATGAGTAGCATGAATTGAACCAATAATAACATGGCTGGTTTACTCAATTGTTTTTTTTGTTTTTACTAACTGAAACTTTTAAGTATTAAAAAGAATTTTAGCACTGAATATTTTTTCCTTATTCGGTATATTATTTAATAAATTAATAAATGCATTAGAACTACGAGAGTCTAAAATTCAAACCCACAGTTTGTACAATTATATGAACCAATAACATCAGAGAGAAGCACTGTGAAGCCCATCAGCCCTTTGAGCATATGGTACCTGTTTATAGCCAAAAATGAGGAGATGCCAGTTGAATAGAGGAAACAGAAACAATGAACAATAACCCTTAGCTGATTTAAAAGGAAAGCCTGTTGAGCAGTCCACAAATAGCTGTTATTCAACACTAATACACCCCTATTTATCAGAATATATTTAAAATAGATACTTTGAATTCTTAGTTGCTTTGATTATGTCATAATTAAACACGAGTTGCGTACGAATGCCTGCAAGCATTCATTGCAGTGTTCTACATTAAGTGGCATCTATTTACAGTTACCAGCAAGCCAAGGTTTTTTTGACTGGCTCAGCTAGATTTTATTTTTGTAGCAAAATGCCAGCTCAAGCTGGAAACATTACAAATAAAAACTAAAGGGCCTGGCTCATCACTGTACTATTTCCAAAATATATCAAGACAACAGTATGAGCTAGACCCCTGCCTTAGCTGCACATTCACAACACGGATATTTATTCTGGCTCTTGATGAGATTCAAAACATGAGATTCTCTAGATGGAGGGGTCCTAAGGTGATGACTCCATATCTGAATATCAGGCATATTAATAAAACAGTCCCACCTTATTCCCACGTTATCACCTTTCCTGAGGTCCATCATGCATCATTAACATGGAAGTGGAAAGCAGCTGTTGGTGAAAAGCTATTTTTACCTCCTGTTTCCCTGTGGGACACTACCAGCATAGAGAGCATCCTCGGGTACCCATGGCAGATGGCTTTAAGTCATCTGAACAACTGATCATCGCTAGAGCTCCCGTGAGAGCCGAGCTAATGCATGATGCAACATGGTCTCGCTTCCCCGACTTTATAGGAGGCACGTTAATTTTACCATGTATCTCTTCTGATGTACAGGGATCAGAGAAGTTTGACTATTTGGTTGTTATTTAACAGCCTCTGTTATTACTTAAGTTTGGCCTGTTTGCATTCTTCATCTGAATATTCAGGTATAACATTTCATTGACAGCAGTTTTTGTGGAAAGGAAATACAGCAGTTTTTGCAGAAAGCAAATGCAGCTGTTGTATCAGTGGAAAATTACATAGACTAGATTTCACATTTCCACGTGCAATATTTTTCCCTAAAAGTGCTATTTACACCCAATAAAGAAATGAAAACAACTGCTCTATTCTTAAACAGTAATAACCATTCAGTTTTAAACTTGGATTTCAGAACACCCCTTTTCTAATCCATGGCAACCATTTTAAAATCAGACAAAAGTTTGAATTTCTACTATTTCCACACAAAAATTTATGCTGGAACAGTATTATTTTAATACCTTTGATTAACAAACCTGATTTTCTTGAAACTGTGACATGCTCTTGCTGATTCAGCCAGCAGAAAAAAGAAAGATCAAAATCCATCAGATAAAAAATTTAATGCATATCTCAAACCTAGAAGTTTCAGAGGTTTTTTTTAGAATTCCCATGAATAGAAGCTGTTAAATGCAAACAACTTCCCATGGAGTTCCCAGACAGTTCATCACTTAAACATAGTTTCTTTCATAAATTTTCCTTTTACCAGCAAAATATGCTCAAGCCTTACAAAATCCACATGGAGAAGTGATGTACATTTGTATGTCTTTGAACCTCTTACACTTTCCAAATAAGAAGATGTGTATTTAATTTATGTTCTTGATTTTGAGTGATAATTTTTAAAGGGCCTAAAATAGCAATGGCCCTGATTGACTCCTGCCTGCCAAATCTGTGAATCACTCATTTCCAGTGACAAAAATAGAAAAAAAAGAGATCCAGAAATATCTCAGGAAATTCCAATTAGTCTCCAACATGCTACCACAAGTAAAGGTGTAGGAAGAGTCCTCTTCAGAGGAGGCAGCTTGGCACTACTAACGCATTACATTCACTGTGACAATCAGTTCATTTCCTCTAAAAACTGCTCCACAGCTCAAAAAATACCATACCATACTATACCATACCAATGAATACAGCATAATCAGCTCTAGCCCTAAATCCAATTTTCAGTTAGATGTTACCCATTCATTTTGGCATCGCAGCTGTATTACTGCTACGATCTCCGTCTCCTGCTACCACTCGCTGCTCCTGGAAGCAGAGCCAGGCGCATTCCATGCAGCCATACTGCTGGCTGTGGGGGATTTGTAGCTGATGTCCCTCAGCCTGTTCACAATGGGGTTCACCACACACCACCCTGCAATGTCAACATCCTGCCTAGTTTTTGCAGTCACTAGAGAAAAATCTGTGCTTCTGGTGAATAATTCTATATCCACTTTAGGCACATACTTCAGATGAGATACATGATTGTAGAAAAGAAGAGCAAATCTCTTTCTCTCTGTCAACTGGAAAATTTGTTGTTCCTAAATGGAGTGTGGCTTGTGGTGACATTATCCATCCACCATTGGACATTGCTTCAAGGATGAGTGGCACCTATGTGCCCGTTCACACGTGGTTCCCAGCGTAAGGTTGGTGTTTCCAATCTACCAGCCTGACTCTTCTGAACACTGGTACTGTTTTGCAGGGAGTTTTTTGTAGTGTCTTTCTGTTCCCTTTCACTGTTCCAACAGGTACAGACAGTTTGAAGGGGTGCGGCTGTTTTTTCCAGTGTCATCTTTTTGAAATCTCTTTTACCTTTAGACTACTCAAAGCAAATAACAGCATGGAAATAATATTTTTCTTTGGAGGACTTTTTCTGCATTTGTAACTTGTAGGTGACAGATAGTTCATACAAAACCTTTTTAGATTTCCTCCCTCAGACACCTCAGATATATAAAATCAGTAGCCCAGAGCTCTGACTGCAGTGGAGCACAACTGACAGCAGAACCCACTGGGCAACTCTGTTTTAAAAACATCTCTCCGTACCTCTTCTCTCTTCACAAGATACTAGGTCCAGATTCAAAAAAGTGCCTCTTCTCTTGAAAGCTTATACATGGTCCAAGAAAGGTATTTGACATCTGGCCAGAAAAGCAGATATTTCTATTTCCTTTATGAATTTGCAGCTGGCATTTCTGACCACTCATCTCCTAAAGCATGCAACAAACAATTTGCAGTTTCTGCTGGGCTTAATACTGATAAAATCTGCTTGCCCACATCAAGATGTTCCAATCAGTTACTGTCTAGTTATTTTTTAAATGAAAATCCAAATGTGCGTAGGAGGGACCTAAATTACAGCGTTAGCCTTAGATGTCATCAGCAGCTGAGCACAGAGCCCCAGTGAGCCCCAGGAATGAACTACCAAAGGGTCTAACTGAAGGCATCATGGCCCTTGGGGAGCCCCTGAGGTTATAGTTATAGTTTAAATTTCAGGAGGCTGAAAGAAGCACAAGTCAAGGGAATATTTGCTGATCAAAGCCAGAATCCTAATCATCTAACTACTCTTAAGTCTTTTAAATAGTAATATTCTTAAATTAATTTTGCCCTGAATCTAAAGGGCAAAGAGATTATTTTCCTTTCTAGTGACTCAGGCAGATTCACATCTGGCTGTATGCGTGTAAACTTGCCCGGGGTAAATGGTATTTTACAGACTAGTCAAAAAGAGAAATCGTTCAGAGCATCAGCTGACAAGGCTTAGTTTTGAATTATACGGCACAAGCGGACAGATACTGCTTCAGGAATACAGGTGAGCTGCTTCCATAACACACCTCACCCAGTGCATTTCTAACACCCATAAACCTTGCAGCAATAATAATCAAAGAAAATAACAATAAAATAATGAACTATTAAGCAGGAAATTCTTTCAGTATTGTTGAAGGTGTTGTTTCTACTACTTAGAATGGCTGAAATAATTTCTGGTAACCACCCTAGTTCCTTTTTTTTTTTTTTTTTTTTTGCATTTGTAATCATTTCCTCCCTCAGTGCTTTCCTTAGCTTTCTCTTTCAGAGCTTCTTGACAACAAAACCACATTGGGGAACAACAGTAGTTTTTATTCATGGCAGCGCTATGCTTTTGCCTGCTGTAGTTCCGCTATTTTGAAAGAAATATCAGGCTATGAAGTCCACCAGACCATGAAAGAGAAGATAAGCAAGTTCCATTTAAATTTATACAGCCCTAATTTAGGGGTTTTATTGAAATATTTAACTATATTTAAAAGTGTACCTTTTTGTCAACCATAACTTCACTCTCATGTGGCAATATGCATTGTAAACCATAAACTCCAAGTAGAATAATATATTTTGCCTGGTTCATTTCTGAGAAATAGAAATGTTTACTTCTCTCTTTATTTCCCAGTTTAATGACTGCTGTAGCTTTACTGACTTACATTTCAGTTTGCAAACAAGTGTAGGGGAGTGCATTATTCTCATGTATGCTATTTCAGTGCAAAATTCAAATGCAGGTTACACAGGGTCCATGTTATAGAAGCACACATAGTCCCTGCTCCAGGATTCTGCCCATTTAAAAAGCCAAGTATCAGGAGGGAATACTGAGTTCAGAGAGAAAATCTCATTTACCCAGGACTGCACAGCAAGCCAGTGGCAGAGATAGAAAAAGGACCACCTTTTCTACTACATTATTCCTTATGCTAGACAACATTCCTGGATTTTTATTTTCTTTTTTTAAATTCTGTCATATAAACAAGAAAAAGTCAGTAGCCAGGGTCTGTAGTTGGTACACGATGTGTGAAAACAGATTAAACTTTGCAATCCATAATCATCCTACCATGGCCTCCAGAAGGGCCCTCAGCTACCTCCTGTGAAGAACTCAGCTTCTGCAAATATTGGAGGAGCCTCCTGATCCCTTTGCACTTAAACTACTTTGTCACTTTCCAGAATTGTCAATGGCAAGCAACAAATATCACATAAAGCGCAAATACAATCATCGTGTTAAATTAAATCCAAGTCCTACATTCACGGAAGTTCCTTGGAAACTTTATTTTGTCCTATAACCTAACTAGCCTTATGAATACAGAACTAAAAATGAGAAATTGCAGCAATCAGCATTACTATCACTAACCCACTTGTGGTTCTAGCCCAAAGAGCCCAATCCAAATCCCACTACAGATAATACAAATAAATACATAATTGGAAAATGCTGCAACCATTGTGGTTAAGCACTGGCCACAATTTCTCCAGCTGCCCTCAGCCATCGTAGCCCCAGGGGACTAGCACTGGCTGTTGAAGCACATCATCTTTTATGGTCATGTTCCTACTAGCTAGATATGTTTAACTGACTGTTTACCTAGTAACTCTCAGAATTAAGTATTATTCGTCACGAACAGGGATTGCAAAGGAGGCTGTGCTTTTCAGATGCAGGTTACAGGTCCATAACTAAAGTCACAATGAGCTTCATTATATTTAAAAAACATTCTTTGTTAAGCAATGGCTGACCCTCTAAAGCTGCTGGATTCAAATTCACGCAGTTGCTGCAGGTGCTTCTCTGTGACACAGACCACTCAGCAAAGAAAGGGATGCAGGGAGCAAGCACGTGGTTTATAGCACAGGGAAGCAAAACAACCACTGCAAGTATACTGTGAGCAGGGGAATAACTTTGTTCTGATGTTACCTTTGAGGAACACAGTTGTGCTCACCCTTCAGCAAAGCATGGCAAGGACTTTGGTGCAAGTTCGAAAACAACTGTATGGCTTGAGCATACTTTTGACTCCCTCATCATCAGCGAGTTTAAAGAACTTGTCTTGGAAAACAAGCTAGTTCTGTGCAAGAAAATGTGTTAAAATATTGATTTAAACCCTAGGTAAAGACTCTTATAATTTATACTACAAATAAACTGAACAATAAAATCCACAGTTCAAGGAAAAAATCAGCGATAAGAAGAAATAAAGGAAGAATAATGATCAGCTCATCAGCTTCAAACAAGCAAGGTTCAGAAATTAAAATGGTGACTATAAGGTAGACAACACAGCTGATTTCCAGCTACATGTGGCTGTGCGCAGGCACGGGCAACATTTACCATTTAGCGTTTGTCCTGGATAGACAACACAGAAGTCTTAAGTCTTTTTGAGTTAGAAAATTTAGTTGTACTGAGATGTGAGATTCGCTATATCTTTGTGAAACATATCCCTCAGCTTTATTATCTTAAATACTTGATGCAACTTGGCTTAAAACTCTTAGCTTCTCTTTCCTGGAAGGTTAGGCCTTAGCAAAGCTATTTTACAAAACAGTTGACAAATAGGAATTTAAGGCAGTATTTGCTACAGATCTGGGCATGCACATACTATCCCTTTAACCAATGCCCTTTTTTCATGACTGAGGTGATGTTCTGGCACAAGAAGACCTTACAACTGGGTGGGGAACGAAGGGTGATTCCATATATGTAATTTCCTATTTGAAATTCCCAATATGAGCTTTACTAGTAAGAGTTCAGTGGTCCCCTCTCAACTGCAATTCACTCAGGGACCTTCACGTCCCCTTCTCCCAGAGTACCTGCCTAGCCTGCAATTCCCCAACCTGTCGCACATATAATCATTCATACCCAAGTTTAGCTCTTTTTATTTGTCCTTACAGAACTGCAAACTAGTTCTCCCACTCATCAAGCTTTTTCTAAATGTGAAACTTTCTTCATACAACCCCTCATACTAATACCACCTGCTGATTTAATGAAGAGACTCTCTCTTTTTTGCTTCAGGCTGCTAATGAGAACATGGGATAGTACCTGAGCAACCTACTGGGGAACTTGCACGTTACAGACTTTCCATTCTGACAGTCAATTATTTATAATTGTTCTCTGAGACTCATTTCACAAAAGTTTTGATCCCATCTAACTTTATTGTTATCAAACTGTATTCCTCTGTCTTGCTTACAAGAAGTCACAGGAGACAGCATCAAAAAACTTAAGTCAAGATATGTGACATCTCCTGTCTTCTTGTTATAGTAGGACATTAAACAGGTTTGAACACCCATTGTTCTGGGAATATCTACGTTAACTTTTACTCAAGTTCTTACTGACTTTCATGTGCTTTGCAAATAGTTCATCTGTTCCCCTGTTCAAATAAAGTATTTTGTAAGCATCTGGGAACACTACAGAGCTATGAACTGAATCACCTCAATTGTTATCTTGTGTATTAGAAAACAAAACTGACATGCGCTCCAAAGTCATGAAACACCAGACCTCAAGAAGAAAAGCTTTCCAGGTGCAGTCTGACAGCCATCTCCTCCAATCAGAGATAACTTAAATTCTTTGAACTTCCAATACAACATTGTCAATAATGAATCATCTTGCATTGCTGTTTATTCTCCCCATTCATACCTCTCATATTTTCACACAGTAATCCTCTCAGCCTCCCTTAGAATATTAACAATTTTGTTAGCAGTGACGAACAGGAAAACCACAAATGACTTTGTTTAATTATAATCAAATGTCAGCTTCTAAAAACAGGTTGTTTCTAGCTCTGTTAATATAATTCTTACCATAGTAAAACACTATGACTTTGCTATCCAAAACTGAAAGTTTTATGATTGCCTTTGCTAATGAATATTTCACCAGGCTGGTGTTTTTCACAAGGCAGGATTATGTCATGCACATGTACACCTAGAGTATTAACAAACTCAATCATTCAGAAAGCCACGAGGTAGTATAACAAATCACAATATTCAGGCCAAGTAGATTATACAGCCTCATACCAATATCTATGTTTTTGACATCAAGAAAGATTAGATCCAATTGTTACAGTTACAGAGGACAGCACCCGTGGCAACCAGAAGAAAGAAGATCCTAACTTATATGATCAGCAAAGATGGCAAAGTGAAGGCTAAGAAGGTGATAGAAGCCAGAGGAAAATGCTGGCATGGGAACAAAGGACTAAGTCATTTAGATTGGACACCTGAAACAGCTTTCCAACCAGCAGGATAGTACAGCTTAGAAATAGTGAGTGAAAAGAAGAAACAGCTTAGGATGGAGCTTGAGAAATTTGTTAACACTGAGATGTGCCAAGCACACCTGCAAAAGCAGGAGCTAAAGCTGGTAACAGACACACTCTGTGTCTGCATTCCTCACATCCAACTCTCTTTCTTTAGGATATATACTTGGCCTCCATGGATTTACATGAATGTACACAAGCTTAAGATCCAGAACAAAAAGGTTTTTTATGAAGGAAAAGTAGTATTTTTTATTTATGTCGACAACTTAGGCCAAATTCCCCATGAACAGAATTACAGTTACAACCAACCAGCTAAGCACCTGAACTCCTATTTTGCATACAACTATGCCTTAATTTATATCACACTGAATTCAATTAATTTGACAGTTATATCATTTGCTAATATTTTTACACTACAGCTACCACTGTACTCTGCCTTTGCTCATTACATTTAACATCTTTTATAAAACATTCACTATGCACAAACAGCAACTTTACTTCTTCATTACTCAGCACACGTAGGATCTTACCTTATAACAGAAATAAAAAAAATGGCTTCAGAAAAGATTAAGTGACGAAAAGGAATCCACGGAAATACAAACTTCAAAAACAAGATCATTCTTCATGTTAACTGTTTCAGGGGCATTTGTTTTCTAAATATATTAAAAAAAAAAAACCCTAGTGGAGATCAGATAAATTGGTTACAGGTTTAGATGCAAAATTATGTGACAAAGTTCTTGTCTTTAAATGCACATGTGCACACAGGCATTGTACATCACCTTTGCAAAGACATCACAGACATATTCTTCTCCTCTACTTGCTCATTACAACAACAATACCAGGAACATTAATCCTACCATACCTATAAATAGCACTTTCATCTCCAGCAAAACATAACTTATCACTGTGTGAATGGGAGGCAGAATATGCAATGTTCTTGAATATATTTTTCTTTGTGGTAAAAATCATAACTGTGGAATAAAGGTCCAGCCCTCAGATGCTATAGGGAGGAGGCGAACTAAAAACCTGCACAAACAGAATTTCTTCATGACATCACTAAATGAATTGCATAAACTGTTTCTTTGGGACACATCCAAGCAACTGATTTGCTCATAACAGGAACCTGAGTCAACCATACCTCTCAGAGATGTACAATAAACCTCAGCGAGTGTATGTTATTGAAATCAAAATTCTAGCTTCTTTACCTGAGAAATAAGAAAAAAATTTTTAAAAATAATAAATTAGAGAAAACAACATTTCTTTCAGCAGTATTCTCCATTTGAAGAGCCAGCTTATCAGACTGATGCTTAAAATTAATTGCAATGCAAGCCTAAAACTTTCTTTTCTCTCCATTTGCCATATTCTTTCTCAACAGTAATCAATGAAGTATAATTAAAGGCTACCAAAACTTTGCTTGAGATTTTGGTATGATTTAAATGAAATTAAAGTGCTGATCAGTTTGCATTTTAGTGCAACGTAAAGCCTTGAAGGATTTGAACAAGGCTATATTGCCAATTAGCATATAGAGATGCACCTACGAAATATATCAGCTCATTTCTGAAAACCCCAGGTACCTGGGAGGTGGAAAAGAAATACCACTATTTACAGAATCACAGAACGGTGGGGGTTGGAAGGGATCTTCTGAGATCATCTAGTCTAACTCCCCTGCCAAAGCAGGTTCACCTACAGCAGGTTGGACAGGAACGCATCCAGGCAGAGTCTGAATATCTCCAGAGAAGGAGACTCCACAACCTCTCTGGGCAGCCTGTTCCAGTGCTCTGGCACCCTCAAAGTAAAAAAGTTTTTCCTCATATTGAGACAGAATTTCCTGTGTTCCAGTTTGTGCTCCTTGTCCTGTCACTGGGCTCCACTGAAAAGAGTCTGGCCCCATCCTCCTGACACCCACCCTTTAGATATTTATAAGCATTGATGAGATCCCCTCTCAGTCTTCCCTTCTCCAGGCTAAACAGACCCATATTTCTCAGCCTTTCCTTAATTAAAGCATGCATGCTATTCAAGCGTGTCCCTGCTCTCTGCCACGTCATGTACCAGTGAATGCAGTGAAACATGGGAGATGCAGCCAGAGGTGGGAACCTTGTCTAAAGGAAGAACTGGGGTTGGAAACACTTGAGCTACAACACGCTGCCGTAAAACACAAAATCAAAGCATCATCATCACTTTATGACTAATTGCAGGAGAAAAAAAAAAATCATTTTTATATATGTATGGATATGTATTTATATACTTTTTTTTATATACAAATATACGTTTTTGAGGAAAAGAGGATCCTGGAGTTTTGCTCAGATCATATTTTAAATACTACAGAAGGGAAGCTAGGTGTTATCCCAGCTAAAAAGTTTCTGCCTGATAAATGACTGAAAGACAGACTGTATGAGCGCATGTCATCTTTCCACTTAACTGCTTTGAAGTTGCTTTCCACCTAACTGCCTGAAGGGCAGCCTGTAGCTGCAGCTACACCCAGATTTACAGGGAGCGGCAATATCCCTGTATCATCCAGCACTATCCAGACGGGCACATAAAAAATCTCCGGTCACTTTGGAGAGGTGCAAGTTCCCCTCTCTGCAACCCCATACCAAGGCTGACCTCAGTTCAAAGGCATCTCTCCAAGGCATATTCCACATTGCTAGGGCAGCTGGTTTTTTTACAGAGCTTGTTTCTGTAATTTGTCCAGAGTATACAGGGTAGGTTTGCAATGGGATTTGAGATGCTCATGCTCTCAGACTCCCTGGAAAATTCCAGTCCAGTGTCTTGACATTTACAAAATTGATTTCACGCCATGACTGTTTTAGAGCCCAGGGTGTTGGGATTTTTTTTTCTTTTTTTTAGGGGGGAGAAAACATGATATATGCCAAACTAGCAGAATCATCTTTCTGCAGTTTGCCTCATTACAGTTTGCAGGAGTGGCTGGAGCAGACCCTGTAGCCTGTAATGCTGTATCCAAGAGTAACAGAGCCAGGAGCTAAGGGGAACTTTACAGCCTACAATTAAAACTTCCCAAATGCTATCAATTCAGTAGACGAAATTAGTGCTACTAAGCTCATCTCTTTCTACAAAAATCAAATCTGTGCTAAGTGAGTATGGCACCTTTGTTTTGAAAAACACATTTACTCTCCTGGGTGTTTGTTGAGAGTTGTGGACCATAAAAATAGACAGTACTTTGAAGCATTTTATTGAAATAGTCTTTTAGAACACTTAATACAAATGCACACAGATGTACCCAGCTCAGACTGCACTCTGCTAATTATCAGCTTTTTTCCACAAATTTGCAGATGGTGGAAACTATCCTTGTATTTTTTACATCTTGCCTATTTGCCCAGGATGCTGATATGAAGTAAATAACATCTTTTCTCTTATGACGTTATCACTATCCTTGCAGCACAAGCTTTAATCAACTTTTATTAATTAAGCAAGGGACCAAATTTTCTGCCTAGTAACATTGCTTCGAAGTCTCTGATCAAAAAACCACGATGACTTAAAAGATCAGAGAAAAAGCTAATAACTAACACTTCTGCATACCAATACAATTTAAAATTTCCATAGGAAGCCTCTCATGGTAGGAACCGCAAGACTCAGTTTGCTGTTGCTGGGGTTTCTGCATTTGTTTTGGTTTTGTGCAAGGCTGATTTTTAAGTCTTAGCATGTCTGGTCATCAGGGACATATCTTAGTGGAGACAAACTAGAAAAGTTTTAGAATTGAATGCCACACGTTGGAGGCATGCTGAGGATGGTAGCTGGTGTCTGGACGAATTTCAATAAACCTTCCTACGAGACAAGCCTTCCTAGATGCTAACAGTACTCACAGCTTGGGGTTTTCCTTATGGATATTTAATTGATCAAGCTTGCACAGGATGATACCCTTGATACTGATCCTCGAAGTTACTATTGCAAGCAGGTTTACAAGCAAGCTGCATTCACTGACACATTTAAGTAAATTCAAATAGTTTTAAAATAATTTGTCTCTAAATAATAAATTATTTTTCAATCACTTCTTTCACGTATCATAAATCAATGTCCTGATTACCAAAATGTCTGATCAGGGTATTTTCTGTACATTTACAAAAGTCTTAACTGACACAATGAGACAACTGACACAGCTAACCAAATTTTGAGTTTGCATGCGTTGATCAGCATTGAAATGCAGTACTTAAAGCTGTTAAGTCTCTTGTTTGGTCATTTGAAAACTAGGTGCTTCATACCAAAGGTTATTGCTATATATGTAGTACAAAACATCTCTACTCTTAGCTAGCTCTATTACAACAATTAATAAATACGTTGGATATGCCATTCTTCTCAATTTTTGTTACTCTCCTTATGCCAGCTATGTGTTTATGTGGTAATACTCCATTCTTAATGGCTCTCCAGCATTTTTGTCACATGGGCTTTAGCCTCACACTTTATTCATGCCATACGCAATGCAAAACATGTCCTTTCCCCCAGTCAGTCTAGCCAGAAGTGGCTCTATAGCTTTGTATCCCCTCTTTAAATTCACTCTCCCTGACATTTCAGTGTCCTTTACTATAGTTGTCTCAGGAAAATATCCTTCCTGGAACATGGTATTTTATACCTTTTCATTAAAAACTTATGGTAGATCTAGTGTAACGTGGTATCCAACCATGACATACGCACCACAGTTGTAATTTGTATTCAAAACATATCTAGTAATATTACAATTTTCAGTAGAAAAATTCCAAGGCTAAAAGACATGCTCTGTTAAACTAACTGATCTTTCTCTTCCTAGATAAAAAGCCATGTTCCCTTAGTCTGCAGAGTCTCCTTGTGAATGAAGTTCAGAGCTAACTGATTCTTTTCTGATTTGGAACACACGAGGAAAAAGGAAATCCTCAGAGTTCTCTCTAGTCTGCTCTGTCCCCATCCTGAGCCCCAATCTTAGACTCACAGAGACACACACAGATGGAGATGACAAATCCTGATCCACTGACACTAATGTTAAAATTCACTTTTTCACAGGATCGCAATCTGTAATGTGGAGGTTTTGCAGGACGGAAAGTCATTTTGCTAGGAGACTGTTCTTTCAAAGTACTTCTGCATCTTTCTCATTTCGCCTCCGTAGCCAGTCCAGCCCAAACCACGACACCACCTCACTCTCAGGAGAGCATCCCACCACCTCGACTCCATGCCTGTTCTATTTTAATCTCCCTTCTTTAGGCTACTCTGTATCTCACTAACTTACCTTCACCTGAAAAAAGGATTTTTATGAGGAAAGACTTACAACAGACAAGAAGGACCCATACTGCACAAAGCTACCTAATCCTACCTCTTCTCACACAACGTAACCTCACCTTTGCCATGAACAGTCAGGCTCCCTCCTTTCAGCTCTTCTGTATCTCACCACCACTTGCTTTGTGGCTAACTCTGAATTTAACTGTCTGAAACTACCATGTTTGAAAAATTGGCTCTAGTGAGAAAACATTTCAGTTCAAGGTAATGTTTTTAATTTCCTTTTGGTGCATGAAAATCATTAGAAAAGGGACATTTAAAATATCACTAATGAAATCACAGCGATATCGTACAAAAGTAAAATAAATTTCCTTAATTAGATATTAGATTAACAACTTTTAATAAACTTACATACAGTTAGTCAATCAATGCTATTCTCTCTCAGTATCCTCAGAGCAATTAAAATTCAGTGCTCAGCAAGATCCATTTAATGATTTGGCAAGGTCTCTTTTGGAATCGTGTACAGTTATTAGTATCAGAACATTGCACAGGAGCCTATATACGTTACACAAGATTCCTACTGCAGCAGGTTTGTGAGTCCTTCAAACAAAATGCCTCACCAAGAGACCTATCTATTAGACCTCAGATGTTAATAGGAGGTACATCCAGTGGCTTTGAGGTCACTTCATATAAATGACATAATGTGAGCGAGATCATTAAGCTATCCAACTGTATGATCAGTCTGACAGTGTGGATGTTGCGAGAAGTGTGGTTGTGAAAGGTAAAATAAGCATGGGGTTTTTTGCATGCAGATACATTCTCAGAGGTCACAGGACTGCAACATGTCATTTTTCAACTCTTTATTGAAAGAGGACAAAATAATTCAAACATGCTTATTTTATCTGTCCCTCCAGCAGCTGCTGTATGTGTACAGCAATTACTTTTCAATATTAAAGCGCTTACAGCAGAATTCATCAGTACACATTGGTCCTTTTAAAAGCAGGTTTGAAGATAAAAAGTTCTTGAAATTGATGTAAAGCCATAATTAAAAGCAAACTTAAAAACTAAAGCAGTTTTAGAAATATAATTTTTAACAACCTTATTCTTGCCAGGATGTGCACTTGCCATTCGCTGTGACTGGATGACAGTGACTGTATTTTTTAATTTTGTTTACATTCATTTACTGCCTATTATAAGAAGTACTCAGCAATTATTTAAAAAAAAAGTAGGCTTTATGTGAAGAACATCTTATCTGTCAGTTGAACTCACAGGAAGCCTGTGAAATTCTATGGCAGTCTGTGATGAAGGAACACTTTTCTATCAGTCCAAGTCAAAAGATGTTATGGCAAAGGAAGCACAAACGTGCCCTCTAAAATGTGTTCCTCACTCTCAGGAGGCCAGAACTACCAGGAAATTTTCTCCCTAACAAAATAATTTGAAAAAGAGTGAAGGGCTTGAAAAGCAAACTCATCCCATGCTGGATGCATAATTAAGTATTGCCCATGTCCCAGTGCCACTGCAACTCCTTCATTTCTGGTGTAGGGAAGAAAGAGTGTCATGGCTATGAAGAAAATTTATTTACCACTGACAACAATGACTGAATTGAAAAATCAAGGTATGAATTTAGAGATAGTTCACCTTCCTCTGTAGTAATATATGGGGCTGATTAGTTTTAGGGTTATTGGGTTTTATTTTTTCTTTAAACTGAATAGTTGATGGTATCTGAAAGCATTCTACTCTGAATGTCTGCCTTATTAAAGACTGAGGTCTGTGGAGAATGCATTGCATCCTAGAATCTAATGGCTTCTAGGTGCAAGGGAAGAAATAGTCATCGGCTATTTCCTAGCAATAAATCATGGTAAAATATTTCAGCATTTAGTCTAACCTCAAGAGACAAGCACAAATGCTGATTTATTGATGCCTGACCCTTGAGCCACAGAAAGTATTTAGAGAACTTTTGGTTCTGCAAAATAAGCTGCTAAAATAATTTGGAGAATCACACACAATCATTTTGTGCTTTGTCAGGCTCATTTGAGTAGTATTTTCATAAAGGCAGTGTTTTCCAAAGGGGCTGTTGTCCTAGTTCTAGAACTAACTGAAAAATTACTTTTTTTGTCTAATGCTTATAGCCTGATTTAAATAGGAAGGCACTTCTGGCCTATCAATTGAAAACAGAGATCGTAAGCAGATGCAACAGTACTAAACAGTGAGTCTATGGCAAAACCAGAAATTGATTCATAGTTTTGAAACCATAGGAAAACTGTCCCTCTTGTAAACAGGTACGCCATCCAAACTGTCACTGTAAGGACTGTTTTTGTTGGACTTTAGGAGCTTTGTCTCTTTAGCTGATTCAGACGCAAAGACCCATGAGTCCAGCTTCTATTGTTTCATCTGTTCCTCATCCACCTAATCCCTTGAGCACTCAGCCCACACTCTCTGTGTGATCCAGGAAGAGCATTGTGATTTTGTAATCTTTAAAGCTATGTGTTTTTCGGTCATACATAGTCTCTCTCCATGAAATAACAGTACAGGCAGACTTTTCTTAGGATCCAACACATCAAACCAAAGAAGATACTTTAAATAACAAAGATCTAAGATTGCTGTGCACACAGCTAGAACTCCTTCATAAAAGCAGCAGTATAAAAAACAGTATATTGTAGTTTGATATGTGCACAGTAACAAAAAATAAACCACAGCCCAGAGACTATTTTCTATTACATTCACTCTAACAGAGACATAAATTAAAACACATTTGGGAAGATCTCTAAAATGATAGAACCTTTTTCTCCCTGTTTCAGGTAAAAATGTAATCAATTTCTGCTATGAATCTTTAATTTTTCCCTAGCTTTACTCAACTTAAAAAAAGATGGCTATTTAACTTCAGAAAAGATCCCAGCATTTGTCCCCTCTACTTAAAACACACTCTTTAAGACAAGGATATTTTCCTCTGGTCTGTGATCAACATCTGCCATAACAGACTCCAGATCTCTACTGAGATCACAAAAGTATTAGGTAAGAATACTAACACCACACGAGTGGGTTAGCGTACAAGCCACACAAGCAGTAATAATTTATATGACCTTCTCTTCTGCTGATACTGTTAGCTCAGTTCTCGCCCTTCTCTCTCTCTTCTCTGCAGGGAACTTCAGAAGTTATTCATCTCCTACAAGTTAAAAAACCTTGAGCTTCACTCAAATGCATCAGGGGATCTGTGAAAGTTTGTCACAGATTATGTGTCGATGTAGGCACTGTTACTTAGAGGGTACATTATTGATAAAAGCTAAATATTTCATCTTTCTTCTCTGTCTCTAAACAAAACTGGCATTTACTTACCAGGAGGCTGAAAGTTCAGCCTTTTCAATATTATAACAAGGAAACATGCTGGTAATTTTTCTCTGAAGAAAACAGATACCATGGCCTCTCTGCAGCTGTAGCAGAGGAAAGTCACAGCATTCACTTCCTTCCCAAACAGGGGTCTGGAAATCCAGAGGGCTGTGCCAGCAGCTGTGCCTTGCAGCATGCTCAGCACACAGTCCAGGGTACACCCAAGTGGCAGGAAGGACAGTTTCAATCCTACGTTTCTATCACTCTCACAGGCCAAGTCCAACCCATCCTATTAGCTGCATGCAGGTGTTTCTGAGAGTGTTTGTGCTTTAATTATTCATAACATCAGCTTCATATTTTATGGATTATTCTGCATCAGTTCTGGTACTTGCCTCGTGCATTATGCATGCACCTGAATCTGTTCTGATGGTAGGCATAAAAGACACAAAGCATGTCTCTCACCTGTATGCTTCTGATTAGAAAAGAGCATTTCTAACCCTGAGCCTGAATTGAATCCCAAATGTGTCCTCCTTTGTCCCATAACTGCACAGCCTCCAATGTACAAAGGGTAGATTTTTTTCTCTTCTTCCTCACCAAAACTCTCCTAATTTTACTTTTCGGCCAATGTCAGCTTATAAAAAAACAATATCCCTTATCAAATGCACTTTTTTCTGAGTGCTGGTTCAGAAGTACTGTCTACTAAAAATCATAGCAAAGACCTTTTTTAAAATAGTATCTCTGAACAAACCAAAGCCATCCAGTCTAAAGTCTCAATAACACACGCATTGCATAGTACATTGCTCTACATTACTCTAACAGGCATCAGACAAGGCAGGGGGATACACTGTTTTGATCATGCTAATACAGCTTACCATTTAAAAGATGTGGCTAATTATTCATAAGTTTGAGTAGAAATCCAAGTGAAAGTTATAAGGGTTTTTAATTGCTCATTGGTTCATTGTGCCACACACCTCATTAGCGATGCTGCATTCCTTTCCTCTCTTTTTCAATGTAACTAAATGACAGAATAGGGTCCCAACTTTTCAAAAGTCAAAGACATTTTTCAAAGTTGTCCTAGTGAATGAGGAAACGATTTTATGGCACAAGGAATACTCAGGTTGGATGGGGGAGACACTGGTGCAGAGCGACACGGACTGCCATTGCTCCCGCACTGGTTGGTGCCCTGCCCAGGGAAGGGCCATGCCACCTCTGCTCACTTGCCTCCAGGGAATAGCTCTGACCTCCACCAGCCCAGAGTCACACAGGAGGTACTTTTCTTTTTCCTTGAAAGCTAACTTTCCAGTAAAATTGCCAAGATAGCTCTAGCAAAGGACAGCCCAGGAAAGAGTTCTTCAATCACACAGAAAATATTTTAAGAAAAACATAGCAAAATTATGTAAATAGATTTACATAGCAGCCTCCTGCATTCTTGGTAATTGTTTTGCCTCCTACACCCAGAGCACTGAGTTCTGAGCATGGAGAAGAGCCTGAAGCTAATTATAACCAATCGACACCAGCCCTTGGTCCAAGCAGACACTAATCCGCATCCTGCATTCAAAATACTATGGGTATTCATCATGGAGAGAGCACTGTGACTTGGGGTGTTATTCTTCCCCATTACCTTCAGCAGGACTGCCTGCATTGAGGTGCCTGACAAGGTTTTCTCCACTATCCTAGCTGGTCTCCAGACAAAGACCTTAGAGAGAATGTTCCTGTTATATGTGTCTGCAAACCGTAAGGAAATTATGTTGCCCAGCAAATTTCAGACTCTATGTTTAATCCAGTTTAAACAAACTAAAACAAGCTAATGTGCACAGTCATGCTCTAAAGGTGGCAGTTGTTTACACCAGTCTCCACCAAAGACAGCAGCTCTCTTCGCTGTGTAGCCACAGTTCAAGCTCACTGTCAGCAACACCGCGAGATGCAAACTGCCCTCCAGCCTTCCAAGACAACCCTGGTCTTCTCTTACTGATCTACGTTACAATTTTTTTCCATTCCTGTGTTCTGCAGTGTCCAGATATTCCCACCCTACCAGCTTTGACTTTGGGCTGCAAGCTCCTATTTTGAGCTGCACTCTTCCCTACTAGCACTTTGGACTGTGCTTTGTCAGGCTTCCAGACATTCACCAATCCGGACAACTTTGTGTGTGAAAACCCTACACAAATGGCCACTGTACCCTCATTAAGCAACCTCACCATGTGGAGGAGGTCCACTGCACGTACAATTTGACACAGACTTTGTCACTTTGACAAGCCTGTTTCAAAACACATCCATACTTTTTCAGGCAATGTTTCAGAAGAATTGGTGAGATTTATGCATAAATTCCAAGTTAAACATATGTTTAAGTATTTTGTGCAGTAGGTTTTGATACTTATTTGCAAATAGGGAAAGATTTTTAAGCAGAGAGTTTTAGGGAGAACATGATCTCTTCTAGACGGCAAAATCTAGGAACCTAGCAAATAAACCTTCTCCCAGAATATACGAATTGGATATTTTCTCCCCAAGTTTTCTAATGGCTGAGAAAAGGGCTATGTGCCAGCAGGCAACTGAGGATTATGTTGACAAAAATGACACCTAAGGAAATAACTTTTACTATGTTTCATCTCGTAGTTAAACCTGAACAGTTCCCATAACACACAGATAAAGAAAGTAAAAGGAGCAAGTGAAACTCGGCAGAAATAAACATTTTCCTTTTCACAGAATCACAGAATGGTAGAGGTTGGAACGGATCTACAGAGATCGTCTCGTCCAACCCCCCTGCCAAAGCAGGTTCACCTACAGCAGGTTGGACAGGAACGCATCCAGGCAGAGTCTGAATATCTCCAGAGAAGGAGACTCCACAACCTCTCTGGGCAGCCTGTTCCAGTGCTCTGGCACCCTCAAAGTAAAGAAGTTTTTCCTCATATTGAGACAGAATTTCCCATGTTCCATTTAGTACCCATTGCCCCTTGTCCTGTCACTGGGCACCACTGAAAAGAGTCTGGCCCTATCCTCTTGACACCCACCCTTTAGATATTTATAAGCATTGATGAGATCCCCTCTCAGTCTTCTCTTCTCCTTTTGAGTTTATCTCACCCAGTGATTGTTTATGGCCAGACTCAGGGGGGTACTCATGTACCCAAGCCTCTTAATCATTCAGCAATGGTTTCATCAATTGTCATGTAACTCTTGCTGACCAGTCCAAAAGAAGCTCTTCAATAAAAAGGAGGTAGTTAAGGAAAGGTGACTGTGACTCGCCCGTCACTTAAAAAGGGCCATAATGATTTCTTTAAGCAATACTAACATGCAGGAAAAACTTGTGCTTGACTTTTCTTTTCTACAACGATCCTCTTTCCTCAGTCCCTCATTAGACAGTAAATCTTCATTTATATAATTGTATGAGGTAACAATGGTATCTGCAGCACCAATTATGACATTTTAATTAGCTGGCCAAATGTTCCCAATCCTGGTTTTAACATAATTAGTGTATTTCGAGGTTTGAGCTGTATACTTATTACCACACAAATGTTTCTATAGTGCGATCTTCAAAAACAGACTGATGTGAATGAAAAACTGTCATAGAGCTCAGTGAGTTTGGAGTGGATATTTTACACCTCATATCAGAAGTATTAGGTACCTGCCTTTCCAGATAACAGGAACTGGTTCTCAGCCCTTCTGTATCCAACTAAGATAAGGCAAGGAGTAAATACGCTACATTTAGATTTATAGAGCACTTTTTATCTCTAAAGTGCTTTGCAGGTATTAACCACATAATCATTAAATATTGATATTTGCATGATTAATGCTTTGTTGTTACATTATATGAGAAGAAAGATACAAATGTTGGGACAAGTAATCTGCCTTGGAAGCAAGCCATGAATTTGTACATAGTAACTCTGTAACTCATGTTTCAGATATGCTCCTATTAAAAATCTGGCAGTTTAGAAATAGAACTGTGGATGTAGTGATCCTGGTGCAATATCCTCCACTTCATTTCAACCTGTATCAATAATTTCGCTGAAATTAAAATAGTATGCCTAGAAGGGCCATTTCCCACAACAAGCATTTTTGGAGGATTTATGCAGCACTAAGTCTGATGGATCTCAGGTCAGCATCCTGTTTTGGGGATTTTATGGCCCCCATCTGCATCACATCTGTAATGTTTCCTTCTATACAGTAATTGGAAAGGAGAACAAACGCTAATGAGACATTTTTCTTCTCTCTCAGTTTAATCATTTCTTGCATGTTCTATTTTGTGACTTTGGACATAATTTTTTTTTTTAGTCCAATGCTTACAGAGGGGAAAAAAATATATGTATCAAAAATATTCTTCATTTGACTAATAAGTTGCTTCCTTGTTACTTAAAAAAAGACAAAACTTAGCTGCACCAAGTAGGCAAAATATAAAGAGCAGATCCTCAGGTGTTATAATTCAGCACAACTTTGCCAGCGTTATACCAATTTACCACAGCTGAGGATAGGGTCCCAGAGGGTCTCCTCATTATTTATTTCTCTGTTACACATCTCTGCTAGGTCAGAAAGTTCCTGGTTTTCATTAATACAGTTTCTGCAAGAGTTACACAGAGGTAACACATGAAACCCAAGAAGAATATTTCTAATCTAGTTGACCTGCTTCTTTCCCCTCCAACATTCCTCCTAAGACTCAGCGTATGAAGAGCCCATTTCAACTAATCACCACTTGAGGAGAAGCAATTGACAAGTTGGGTTTTTTTTTAATTTAGTTTTTAAAACTCCTTGTAAAGAACGTTAATTGTGAAATACAAGTGATCGTGCTGGTATTTTTAATACTTGGCCAGAAAGAAAGTCGTTCCCTCTTCTTCCCAATGACTTTATAATAGATTCTGAAATTAGCATGAACTACGGAACACAGGAAAGTGAAGAAAAAATACAAACTTAAAGCTTATTTAGACTCCAGGTCATTGAGTGTTCCTATCAGAAGCGACTTGGACTTTTTGCTACACTCAATCTGCAAAGTTTGCTGCCTTACCCAACCCAGAGATTGCTCTCTCCTGGGAAAGTTTGGAGGTGTCTGGCTTAGCTTTGGGACTGCGTAAATGACAAGCCACAGCTCCCAGGAGGCCCTGTTGCATGAGAGATACTTGTCACAACACAGTAAAGATGGCTTTTACATTATTACTAACATGAACTCACTTGCTTCTGTTTTTTATGCATCATCCCTAAATATATCCTCCAAATTCTGGATAGAGGTAATAGACGCATTTTTATGATTATGATAAACCATAAAAACATGGCACAGCTAGTAGAGGGCCAGACACAGACACCAGAATAATCCAGGAGAGGGTTGTATCCAGGATATACTAGCTCTGTGACATATTATTCTTTAAATACCCTCTGATGTAAAACTCATGCTTTTTTCCTTTTTCTCTTAGCTGTTGACATGCAGGATGGCAAGTGGCTTATAAGCAAATTACAAGCTTCCATGCACTGTTGGAGAGGTGTTAGCTGGTATAAATAACAGGGGTTTGAAGAGCAAAAACAAAAGTCTCTGCTCTGTGCAGTAAGGAGGCATGCAGTAAACACACCTGGCAAGTAGAAAGTCCAGTGATTATTCTGTTTTTCCAAGCACTATAAAGCAGAAACTAGCGCTCAAGAAGATTTCTCTCAAGTCAGAATAGAAACCCCGCTGATCCACACCGAACAGTTGCACAGAATGAACTTGGGACTACATTGGAAGAGCAGCCCATACATGTAATACTTTTTGAGACACACAACAATTTAATAGTCTCCATTGACTATTAAGTCAATGCAGGCTGTTGAATGCATTCTCTCTACTTATGTCTTTTCAGGGCAGCAAAATACTTGCAATGATTTTTTTGTATTTATATATTATTTTTAAGTAACAGGTTTTTCAGTCTCCACCATCATACATGGAAACCTTACTCTGAACAAAAGCTATTATCTGTACCACCTCTGCCTGTGTGATTTGGTTTTGTGATGATGCCCATTGGGAACTGGCCTAGATTGTATTTACAAGCACTTATACCAGTTTTGCATTTGATAAGGAGATTTCTAAATGCAAACCAACATCCCAACAGTGACAAGCTAGTTATATACCCAGGGAGTTCTGAAGGACACAGAGCAGTACTTCTCTACTGTGCAACCACCACCAGCACCATCCAAACAACTATTATTATCATTCTTATTCAGAGTCACAGCATCAATTTCCCAACAAAACATATGTCATTATAGCTTGCTACAGCCGTGGCACCACTAGATTGTGCTGATGTTATTTTTGGCCTGATAACGAGGACCAAGGACAGCTGTGGCATAATCCAGATCTTGCTGATATTGGTGACAGGACACCAGTCCGCTGCAATGTGAGATGGAAGCAGCCTTTGCTACCCACAAGCAAACAACAGAAACTGAAAAAGCACAGAAAAGCCCATCTTATCATATATTTGGGGGTCTTTTGGTAGGACCAGTGTAATCAGATTTTACAGTGTAACAGTTTAATGAAAATACAGAATTTGTAAGAATTGCTGTATAAGAGTTATGGCAGACTCTCATTCATGCTCCTGGGAGAAGCACTAATCAGCAGCATGTTCACACTGATACGCTGTAAAGTGCTGCAGCCAGCAAAGGGTTAGTAGGACCCTGTTCACCATATGTTCAGGTTGAAATAGCCTGTAAGAGGAATGTGAATCTGTTTTTAAGGGGAAATTGTGCTCTGCAAAGATGAGGTGACAGTGATTCTAGAAAACCATGTTTATTCTTTAACCTTTGATAGGGCTTTGTGGGGGTTTTTTGTTGGTTGGGTGTTTTTTTTTTTTAATGGATAGCAAGCAAGCTTTGAGTAGAGGGCTTTGGGAAGACTGTAGCTTGAAGCACAGTTTTTCTTCTCAGAGAGAAGTGTAAGAGGAGCAAGTACCAGTTTGTCAAATCTTGATGTTCAACCATTCCTTTATGCCCCCAAATAAGTCATTTCCTCAGAACCCTACACAGGTCAATACTGCTGAACGTATTTTTCGAACCCATCTCAGATACATACAGCATGTAAATCATCCCTAGAGCTCACAGACTTAGGAAGGCAATAGATGGCAGGACAAGAATGCCAGTAATACTGCAAAATTTAGCTGCACAAGGAATATTATCTAAAATATGATTCATATTAATGCCAACATGCTTACTTAAAATCTAGTTCTAAACTTTCAGAGGCTTGTTTTGATCTACAGTTATTAGCATTCACTCATTAAAATTCATTATTTACAAATATGCATGTTATGAAAGCAAGAAAGTTGTCACATAAAGGGAAATAAAATATTTTATTATGGAAGAGTATTTGTATTGGTTATCTAGGTCTGACTTTATGTTGCAACTGTATTCTGCTATCTTGTTTAAGCATAGTACTAATATAATTTTTGCAGCACACCATATAATCAGACATCACAGCTGTGGGACTCTGTTATATTGCTACAGATTTACCCGGTGGCTCTCCACAAAGACTTGGCAGTGTAATGCCAGGATTTGTTCTATGCAACTGCTCTGTTTGACAAAGATGATACTCTTGTGACATGCGAGCCTAATAAATAATCTTTCTGCTAAAAGATCTTTATTTATTTATTTATTTAGCCTTAGATTGAAAACTTGCTTTGGAGCCCAAATATTTTTAACGAGTATTTTCATTCTGGTCACCACTTTCTGGTTTCATTATGAAGAAATTAAAACTCGACACTATCTTTTACTTTTTGATATCTCATAAAAACCCCTCATCCACAATTTTCCTAGAAAAATATTTGTTGGGGAAATATATCCTACTTTACCTAAAATTACTAAAAACAGTTGACATTTTTACCATTATGTAAAAATTATGTAAATTATGTAAAGTTCTTTAAATCAAGTTTTATCTAGTTGCAACAGATTTGGTATTTTGTCTACTATCTAAACAGCATTTTAAACTGTATTCCACAACCTATCACCCTTTTACAATCTATAGATTTTTACACGCTATTTTTAAAAAATATTTCTTCACACCTTCTTTATATTGGGCCTCTACTATAGAGTTTACTGCTTGCTGAAAATAAAAAAGTAGCATCAAATAAAGGTGAGATAAAACCCTAATATTTAACATTTTTCATAAACTGACTTGAGATGAACACCTCTGACTGTAGTCATAGTAAAACAGTGTATCATTAGGACCATGTTTCGAAGAACTTTAAATCACACTAAAATAAATGTTTATATATGTCAAAGCAATTATCCCATCAAACGAAGGTGCTTTCACACAGCTCAAGTATAAGTAACAGTGGTAGGCTTTTCATATTTTTACTACAGTTGGAATAATTTATTTTAGTAACTATTCAACAGGAAAGAAACACTTCATACTGCCATTTCCAACATCCTTAAAATATTATTTTTAAAACCACCTAAAGAATTCAAAAGCGGGGGCACAATTCTCTGTTGATTACATTTTATAAGTTATTATAAATTTTTTACAGAAAGGAATTGCTTGCTGTTAAATACTCCAGGGTTTTAAAGTTATTTCTATAGAGCTATTTTTAATTTATACACACACACAAAAATAGCTACATTAAAGGACGCAGCAAAGTCACCCAATTGAAAGCTAGCACATGCCAAAATTAGAGAGGCCCAAGAAATCTTCCCTCTATCTGTTTCTACGTGCAACTTCTCTAACGCAAGTAGCACCACAAACATGGGATACCATTGTGGAGTTAGAGATTGGATCATAAATGCTGGGGGAAGAATTAAGGTTTAGTGGGCAACCATAAATCTATCAATTTCTAACTTTTGATGGCATGATGACAAATCCATTGGTTCTCAATTTACAATATTGTGGGGTTTTTTTAAGTGAGAAACTAATAAACAATCAGATCACACTATTACAATTATATTTCCTCAGCTATTTCTTTCAGTTCAACTGTCCCCTCTGCCAGTGGAGGATCTCACAGGTGTCAGACTGGTGGGGGCACATGCACTGGGCAGGAAGCGTATGGGTGGGATGAGAACTCAGCAACGCCCCCTCAAACTGGGATTGCTACTCCAGTTCTGCACTGTGTGCTTTATGTAACGTGGAGCGTTACTGCTGCTACTTTGGTTAAATTAAGTTTTAGCTCTTCAGAGTGTTTCATATTCATATATTAATTAGGCTAGATACCATAATTTCCTTGGGGAATACAAGAATGTGGAAGAGAAACAGCAACCTGTAATAGCTTATAACCCAGTTAACTGGAATACACAGGAGAAGGAACTGTGGCTTTTCTATAAACCCAGGGGCTTCCAGTTAAATATCGAACACCTTCTATGAAAGTCAAAGGCATTAGACATAGTTTATAAAAATTTTAGTCTTCTCTACTGCAAAAGGGCTGGGCAACCTCTGTCAGCAGGCTGTTTTCTGCAGGTATTAACTTCACTCCAAAAATTTCTGAGCAAGTTTCCGCATCCCACTCCAACTGTTGCATGCTCTTGCAGAAGAACAAAAAAAGCACAGACTGTGAAAATCAAGTACACGAGAATCATCTCCAGCTGAATTCTTCCACATGCAGAGCATGCCAAGACCTGGCACAGTAGTCAGGTTGCGATTAAGATGTACCATGACTGCAACCAGATTAAAATCAACGTGAAGGAACACACAATTCAGCTGCACATAGGTGAATCCTTAGCAAAGTGCCTGATCATCTACTCCACACCAAGGAAGAACACAGTGCAGCCTTGAGAAAAGAGAAGTCAGACCCTTAGTTTTATGAATAGGGGCATGTATAAGACTAAGATGACAAAAAAAAAAAAAAAAAGCCTTCTCCCCCTTCTTTTCCCTCCCTCTTTCTTCTTTTCTTGTTTTGCCTTTGCTGTTCTAATTTATGATGTTCTGCAGAAGACAAAAGCCCAGAAGAACTCAGTACACTGGCACCATGCCTGGAAAGGTGACATATTGCACATATATTTTTCATACATTTTCAAAAATATCCATGCGATGGTTTTTTTGCATGAATTACTGTACACGTTTGGCAGAGCAACACCTCTCCCTTTATCCTGGGCAACTACTCAAGGACATTCTGCCTTCAGTTTCTGCTGAAACTTCCCACAGAAAGAAAGAGACTCCAGAAAAGCATCCCTTGCTCAGAGCAGCTCTGAACTATTCTTGTAACTAGCAGCAAGAGCTTGAAAAGAAGCAGTGGGAACGTACTGCTTTATAATAGATTGGAACCCGATATGAAGCAAAAAGCAAGTACGGATTTCAGGGTATGGTTCACATCACAAGCAGAGCGACCAAACAATAGAATCCTTAGATACAGAGTTTCTTATCTGAGAATTATCTTATCTTATCTTATCCTTATTCCTAACCTGCCTTGATGTCTTAGCATAAAAAAAGGCCTTGTACAGTATCTGCATCCAATCTCTATCCCCCAGATAAAAGATTTTTAAGCAAGTGAAGTAAAATCCGCCTGGACTTGAACACGAATCTAACTTTAAAACACAACTGTGCGGTTTTTTTTCACAGCTTTGTATTTGTCCTACCTGCGCTCAAGTTGCCTGAACACCTGCCAGGCTTCATCTAAAGACACTGTGCTTTAAGGCAGCTTTGTGAGCTTGTTCGAGTGCGGCACTGGCACATCACTGCATCCTCACGGACTCCACCTCGGAGCTGGCCAAGCTGCATTGGTTCTCCGCAAGATGCTGCAGACAGGCCGAACCCTCAACAAACAGATGTTCAGTTGAGGACTCATGGGAAGGTGTGAAACGCTCATTTATTCAACACAGTAATTCAGAACTTACATTTTACACCTGCCATTTTGATGTAGTGAGTACAAAAATTAAGTAAAAAAATCCGTCACTGAACACGGATATTTAGGTAATTCTAAGACTCAAGTTTCTGTTCTTTGAAAGTCTGAAAACACACTGTCCTGGAAACAGGTTGTCAACTCTTTTCTTTGTTCAGTTCTCCTTCCGTTCACACATCAGATGCTAAAGATATATATATATCCCTCTATATTTCATTTAAGAGCCAAGATTGATATTGTTAGGGATATTACCCCCTAATCTGACAGTGAAACCAAAAGCCGCCGCTAAGGTGCCTGAAGGAGAAAACAAAGTTAGCATTGTAGTAGGTTTCATAAAGGCTTAGTGAAGTATAAATTTAAGCCCGTGTAATGCCAATGGCTTTTCCCCCAGCATCCAAGAGTTTTATCCATACATGCAATAATACAAGAATTTTCAAATCTTAAACTATAAAGAACCAGTGTAATTTCCTTTTTGAAGTTCAGCTTTATGAATCATTGAGTTGTAGTTCCACTACTGCACAAAACCTGTAGATAGAAGACATAGCAGACATAAAAATACTGCTTCTGTCTCCTCAGGTATCCAGTAAGACATTTTTTTTTCTACCCATTGGAGTTATTCTTCAAAATCAGCTTAGAAGCCTGTACATCCATTTTTTTCTGACTACGCAAATCCCTTTTCATTGATAGCAAATATTCCCACCAGGGTCAGCCAGTTTTGGATCAGACAGTATAGGCCTCAGCAGATACATCCCGAAGGCAAGCCAATTAAGTCATTGGCTGATCAGCAACGCTAGATCATACCCTTTTCAAACAATGAGGAAGCAGATGGCTGCAGGGTGTAGGACAGCAATCTGCAAGGTTTGAATGCTCCTACAGCTTGAGAGAATGCTCCTGCCAGCAGAGAGAGCTTAGCTCTGTACAGACCAGGGAAGGAGACTGAGAAGCAGGAGGCTTTTAATTAACACACACACACAGATAAACCAAAGGTAATGTTTCTTTCCCATGTGAAAATGCTTCCCATTTTCACATTTGCTCACACTGAATTTCACCTGCATTTTATTGCCCAGTCACTCAGTTTTATTTGCTGTACCCTCAAGAGCCAGGTCCTGTATACCAGGACCTGTATACCTGTTATAACTGTCAGCATAACACTGGATAACTTAAGCCTCAGGAGAAAAATAAAAAAAATAATTTAAGAGTGTCTCTTTTCTGAGACAAGTGTTCCTAAGCGCACATGAGAATGATGGATAATATATAGGCTATCCTACACCTGCTGTATCCAGTGTCAAGGTCAGAGTGCTGAGGAACCAGCCCGCAGCAGAAAATACTGCTCTAAGTTTTATTTACTGGGACATCGTAGTTACTCTGTTGGTTACATCTTGCTATACTTATTTACTGTGTTCTCTTTCTATTGCTTTATTTAATCTTCTGCATACTGATAACTGTTCTGTTAAATGTCAATGTTAATTTTAAAAACAATATTGTATGAAACCAGCCAAATGAAATAAGGAAAACTTATTATGTCACCTGTACGGCTCTGGATTTTAAACTGTTGGAAACAAAAACAATTTATTCTTTTCCTACCAAACCAGCACCTTTTGGTTCACTTGAAGTAACTATAGAAATTGCTTTTTGCTGTTGTTTTTGCTTTCTGTTGCAGCACTGACAAAGCCAGGGAAGTGCTTAATAATGAAAAATACAAATTAGTGCAAATGTAACTTTTTTTTTCTTGCATGCCCCTCTTTTGAAATGAGTCTGTATTGTACAGTCTCTGATTCAGCAGCGTCATACAGGTCTCTGAACAGCCTGCCTTCCAGGAAGTAATTTATTTTCCTGAGTTGGCATGAAGTGGTTGTTAGAGGAATTCACCACACAGCGAACAGAAGAAGGAAAATTATGTCGACATAACAAAACAAAATAGATCACAACTTGTGTATAAAGATGACTAATTCAAGATCACAAAGAGTTGAAAGACAGATGCCAAATCTCTGTGTGTGTGTGTGTATACATATATATAGGGATTATTGGGCTTCCCTTCCCCCCCACTCAAAACACTGTATTAAAATAACTACTGGCATGGATCAACAGAAGCCATATCAGCCAAATCAATTGTTACTGAGACAAGAGCCAATCTTTAGTGAAGTATGAGAAACTAAAGTGGAACAAGTGGGCAAAGTGATGGGCAGAGAGCCAGTCTGCCCCTTGGACTGTGCTGGGGTTTTTTTGTTGTTGTTTGGGGCTATTTTACAACTAGAGATGAATGAAAACAGTCTTTGTTCGTGGATTCACTGTGAACACCATCTGGCCATGCAGATTTTTATATTTAATTATCATTAAGCACCTTAAATCTGTTATATCCTCATCCAGGTGCTACACCGCAATTTTAAAGGATTAGTGCTAGACTCACTGAGGAAATGGATATTCATCCCTTCACGTTCAGTCTTTCTTTTTACTTTCCATCACAGATACTGCCAATCATATAAATTTGGGTAGTTCATAGTTGAAAAAATGGCTTCAAAGATGAAGCCACAGACCTGTAAAATCTAAAGGAAATAAAACTGAAATTCTGAAATGCCTTGTGCTGATAGGTTGTTATTATTAACTGGGGAGTAGGGTGGAGTAAAAGTACATCCTGCATCAATCCTGGACTGCATCTCTATTAGGCACCTACTATAGTTCTAAAAGATTTAGGACACGACATAGGGATACTGAGAGAGGCATATTGTTAATTAAAATGTGACAAAAATTAGTGTCTCCACAGCAAATTCCTCAGTTCCCCATGCCTGTGACAGCACATCCACTCCTGCAGACATGACACATGATGGTACACGATAGATGAGGGTCGCTAAAAACAGGGGCAGAGTTCAGAAATGGATCTTACATGAATCTTGACAAAAAAATTTATCACAGTTTATGAGAGGTGATATATTCCTCATTCCCAGGGAGATTTCTATTTCTTGCTTATGTCCCAGTATCTGAAGTACCACTTGGTCTAGCACAGCCAAAGCTAGCACCCTATTTTTTCCTGAGCACATCTTGATAAAAAAGCTGACTGGATCCAAGTAAAATCTATTCAGTAGCTGCCGACTACAAAAAGCAGCAATGACTGATTTGGTAGTGTCCTGAAAAGGCAATTTATAACTTTTGCTGACTTCATTGGGATCTGCCTGACAGAGAGTAGAGACTGTCAGTGAGTACTTTTTCCTTACCATCTACCTGAACACTGTTCTGGAATGCATCTTCCAGGTGCCTCACATTGTTGGTCTTGCTCATGAGGCCATGCACCCCAGGCGTGCCCCATGGAGGGGCAGTGGGGCCATGGCAGTACCAACCCTCCCTGGGTTTGGGGTGCCGGGGTCCCATAGGTTCTCAAACAGCCACTCTGCTGAAAACTCCTTCAGGGTATTCTAGTTCACAAGTACAAAATATAGAAAATTTAAAATACGGACAGGGAGAATTCATACCAACATACTGACCTCAGCTTGAGCAGCAATTTATCCACACTGCTGAGGTAGCATAGATTAACATTTCTAATAGAACTATGGTACAATTCAGCACAAATTACCTCTTCTTTCTAACACCTTTTTCACAAAGACCTCTTGTTCTATGATCTGAGCAACTGAATTTCCTCATCTGGAAAAATACAGGGAATACTGACTTAAATCCTCTGGGAACTACATCCTTCCACCATGTACCTGAAATGCAGCCCAGGGTGTCAGTGACATCATTTGAGAAATGGTAAGTTGGTTCGGATAAAAGCATTCCTCCCTTCACATGCCATAGCATGCGGGATGCCTAATGGAGGCAAAGCAGAAGACAACTGGGTGGGGAAGAAACAAAATCTTTATCAACAAGAGCAGAGGACCTGGTAAAGCTCAGTTTGAATTTTTCAGTGATACATCTTTGTTCCCTAGAGATTTTGCAATATCTATCTTTCCATTTCAAGAGAGAAACAGAGACACTAATTTTCATGATATATTAACAACTACTTCCATATTAGGCTTATTATCAATGTTTGTTATTATTATCTGGCTTTCACAATATATGTTTATATCCAAACAAATATAAGCGGCAGCCACATTTTACAGTAACTGGTTTGATGATCTTAACATTTTGTTTTGTTTTTCTTTAAGGAGGAACATACGGCACTAAGAAAATAAGTGCACTGTTAAAAACATCCTATGCATAGTAAAAGCAGTGATTTTAACTCATTCTGACAATTAAAAATCCTATTAGAGAATGTATAGCCAAAACTGCCCATTTCAAACATTTAATAGTTCCAAAAGTAAATAAAGCAGATTACATTCTCTCATGGCAATTTTCACAGACGTAATTCTCCTTACTTAATTGAAGTCACTCCTGATTTACATCGATGTGAGTGAGTGAGTGAGAATTTGGGCCCATTATTCTTATAAGACAAATTTCCTGACTGGGTGACACTCTACTATTACTGTTCACACTGAGTACAGTCTATTAGTAACCTTGATGACTTCAATATGATTGACTCATATTTCAAATTTAAGATTGAAATCTTAGAACTTCAAGCTTTTGAATTTCAAGAACAGCAACTGAATGTTAGGACAGAAATGCTTTAACAGATGCAAGATATATTACAAATATTGTTATATCTTTTTGTTTAGAAGAAAATTACATGCTAAGGGACCAGGATACAGCTCTCCAAAATGCTCTTTTGTGCTCCTTGATCTTGCAGGACTCATAAAGCTCACTGTGGGCTATGATAAAGAGCTTCTGCATTTCCAGGTCAGCGGAGACCTCTTGCAAACACGTTCATTGTCAGTTATCGGACCAAATCAAAGGTAGAAACAGAACCACCAAACAGACCTCCTGTCACAGCTTCTGGCACCACAGGGGATTATCACAGAAAGACAAAAAAAGCTGCTTTTTTGTTGGGTTTTTTTTTTTTTTTTAAGACATATGGCACACTACAAGAGTCTACATTTCCCAGTGCAATGGAAAGTTCTCTAAATAATGCTTTTGTTTTCTGTAGAAAAAAATTAGGAAAACAAAAAGCTGATTGTGCCTCTGTCATCTACAGTCAAGTAAGCAAGTCCTCTGTGGTAAGAGATACCAGCTGCTCTAGATGTTTTGAACAAGAGCTTCCTGAGAAGCAAAGAGGAAATGAGACAGGCCTTGGCTGTGAAGGGAAATGCAGGGCTTTTAGTCGCAGGCTCTGTTGCTAAGAGGAACAAATGTTTCTGTCCATGATGCCAAGTATGAAAAACTTTGAAAAAACACAAAGCCCTAAAATACCCTATGTAAGCAGTTTAAAGAAATATTTATATTAGTTCTAGATTTACCATTCGAGAATTTGATTTTTTTTTAATTTAGGAACCTCAAAAACGCATCAAGAAGTACCTGATACAGCTAATGTGTGTCTTACTGCTCCAAGCCAGAGGAGCTGCTGCTTTTGCTCAGTTTGTAAGGATTTCCACTGTCAGGTGAATCTAGAGCACTAGAATCAGCTGAGACAAACCAGAGCCCTCCACACAAGTAATTATGAAGATGGGAAGCACACAGTAATTGGAGAAGAGCAGACTGGTGCATTACTGCATTTCCCTTCCTCCTCATACTCCGTTTGCTTTTCTGCTTTTCATCTTTTGTAGGCAGAAAACCAGACACAGTTACATACAGGAGAAAACTGCACTGAGATGTATCATGCTTGATTTGTTGATGCTGTCATGGAGTTAAATACCCATTTACTGTTGTTGGCATCTGATTTGTTTGTCAAAAAAATGAAGGGCTATCATTCTTCTAAAATAATAGTCCGTTTAATAGGAGACAGTGGTGTCATTTTGTTTTCTTTTAAAAAGATATATAAAAATATAGCAATAGCTACACCTGCCTATACTAGCATAGTATTTTTAAG
This sequence comes from Himantopus leucocephalus, assembly GCA_003993805.1. Lineage (NCBI taxonomy): Eukaryota > Metazoa > Chordata > Aves > Charadriiformes > Recurvirostridae > Himantopus > Himantopus leucocephalus. The sequence continues at coordinate 12,688,147 of RSEF01000014.1, read as the reverse complement.
ATTAGAACCCTTTTTTCACACACTCAGCTTCCAGTGCATCAAGGGCAGAACTATGTTCCAAGGACAGGTGGTGGTATCCCAAAATTTCTAATTTGGAGGCTTCTGCTTTTCCTTATGCTTCCTAATCTTTGAAAGGAGAAAACAAAACCCACAAGCCTGGAAGAACACAATAGAGAGGACTCACATGAATGACCTGAAAGTCCCTTAAGTCCCTTGGTTTATATTCTTATGTAAATAAAAGTGAGGCACATTCTGCTTTTTCTGGCTTGTCTTCTGTCAGTAAATATATCACCGCCGTCCCCACCAACACTCTGGCTACAGCAAAATTCTCTTTTCACATAATCAGTTTTCATTTTCATCATGGTTGAACATTAAGCCTACAATATTGTATCCTGTCTCTCAAAACCACCAGGAGCTAATACTCCGCTTCCTTTACCTGATGTGCACGCAGCCCTTTGGAGGGGTTCTGCAAAGTACAGGATGCACACTGCTATACTGTTTCCAGTGATAGCTTGAGCGCTAATATATGCATATTTGTCTTTCCCTGTAATTCATTCCACGTTCAGCCCAGTTTTTAAAGTGTAATTCTAGTTGAAGAACAAAGCATTAGACTACTAGGCTTTCTGCTCTTGTGAGCTAAATGCGTTTTGGCTGTGAACCCCAAGCTGACATTTGCCTATGTCACACAAATGCTATGTATCTGTCAAGATGGGCACCAGATTGTATTTTGATAGCTACCGCGTCAGTGGAATACTCTCAGCCAAAAATACGGGTCTCTGGCAGCTTGTTTCTCCTGCGTCCAGTTCACAAAATTATCAGTTAGCGTTTACCCATAAATCTCAAACTTTGATAACATATTTGGAAAGCAGAAATACTGAATTTTGGGTAATCATAGAACTCGCACATAAGCAGTTTTCTGGACTGTAAAGCAGGCACAGAGAGAGCCATTAAACCAGAATGACCAGACAGGATTGGATCTGTTTTATCTGATAAGGGTCTCTCGGGTTGGCTATTTCTATGTGTTGAGTTAGATGCAGGTTAACTTCAGGTATTTCCTTAACCTAACGTGTTTAACTTAAGACACTGATGCAGTAAATGGATTCCAGAAGTAGATGCGAATGGGCCACAATTACTGTCAAATTTCCCAAAAGCAAAATTAGGCAAAAGCAAACACAGCTTTTTGTTATAATTGGCTCTTAAAACTTTTCACAGAGGACTAGCTATCACAAAGGCTGGGAAGTTTCTGGTTAGAAGATCTAGAGCAAAGCAAAAAACATCACACACTGAAGCCTTGAGATGATGCTGCTTTCCCCATTAAAGTCCTCTAGTGATGGAAGAACAGTGAATCTTCCCGTAATTTGTCACCATGTTCATATGGTAATGGCAGCCTCCTGCTCCTTACTATAACCATATGCCAAAGATTTACAATGAGCCATTAATTATGAAGGTGATCAGTTAAAAAACAAAATAAAACAAAAAGGCAAAAAAGCCCCCGTTCGTTTACATTTGCATTTTGCTTTCATTCAGTCTTAGTGCGTATGGTATCCTCCAGACTAAGGCTACTATCTTTTAGTTCCTAATGTCTTGATTATAGAATGTATTATATTGAGTTACCCAGAAAAAAAAATCAAAAATTTAAAAATAAAAATAAAGAAAAACAAAGTGCTCTATTAAAGTGGATAGCCTTTCATTATTTATGATGGCTAGAAATTGTATTTACTGTTTCTAGGTAAGATTTTAAGTGATTTAGGAGAAGGTGGCAATGTCAGTTGGACGTTAATTTTTAAAAATAGCAAAAATAACACTCTTCTTTCCTAGCCTGAGAAATCCTGCAGTTATTTATACTAAAATAAATTGAAATGGAAGAACTGAAATAAATTAAGTTTTTCATCAAGTACTCCTGTTCCTGTCTGAAAGTTCAAGCAGAATCCAAAGCCATCAGGGATCCAGGAATGTGCATCCACATATTTAGGAAGCTCAGTGCATGTTTCATAGAATTCTTGAAACAAACATACACATAAAGTGGGGTTTAGTTAGGTACAAGAATGCAATCAGAAGCAATAGTATGGCACTAACCCAAAGCAAGCACATCTCCCCAGTATTTTTGCAATATTAATTACTACAACAAACCCATTTTCTCTACATTAGAGGACACCAACCTGTGCCTTTGAACTGCTTGTGCCCATTAGCAGCTCACGGGCAGCTCCTATACCACGGCTACACTGCTTGATGACTAGCTGGCAGCAGGGCTGGACTGACACAGTGGCTCCTGCTTAATATATAGCCTCAGCTGGAAAAGAAGATGACCCAGAGGGACTTACAATAGCAGGATTCCCTTAAGAATTAGCTTTCTTACCCCTATACCCAACCTAACCTCACATGAAGCAGCTGGTGCCCTGACAAGCTGCCACCTTTTCACACCTATGAGTTATCCCTGTACTTCTCCTTCAGCTGAATGTGTGAAATGCAGAGCTCTTCCTCTGCAGGTTCTAGAAATGGCCAAACCCATTTCACACCACATAACCTGCCCAGGAAAATGGCAATCCCAAAACAAAAAAAGTCAACCAGTGCTGACTCATAACATCCAACACAAAGAGATAAAAAAGCCGACAAGCTAAAGCTGTATAACCTCGTGTCAGCTTAGTGCTGGTAAGGCAGATCAAACTCGTTTTGACTCAGCATCTCTAATCCAAGCCAGTGAGCACAGATGTCGTCTAATACATCAGTAAATCAGACTTTGCTGTTCCTTCTCCAGGAGGCTGACACATGGCACCCCAGGGAAGAGTCTAAAAGAAGTAACTGTAAACTTTAATACACTACCACATTAAGTGGCATCTGTGCTCCCTGGCTGAGCTTGTTTATTTATTTATTTATTACAGCATTCTAATGTTTGCAGAACTATGTGTTAAAGGAAATTCTTTTCTTTCAATCTAATTGAACTTAAATAGCACAGCTGCACTTGAAATTGGCAAAATTTGCGTAATTTCAATATTAAAGCTGCCATTTGTTTGTATTCCTACAGCTTGGTTTTCTGCTACTTGTTTATCTCAGAAAATTCAGCGCTCACTTTTTTACAGAACATTTTATTTGCATTGTCTGGCTTTGGTTGTTTTATGTCATGGATGCAGCACAGTTTAAAACTGAGAATTTCAAGAGCACAGTTCGACCGATTACTACTACCACTACTATTACTACATTTTTCAGCTCTAAAGGATATATCATTAATGTTGAATACATTTTCAGGCCCTTAAAGGCAGCATTCAAATCAGAAGTTACTTAGCCAAGGCATCCTTGGGAGTACAGCTGAGGAAAGGCAATCTTGTACTGTCCCATTGATCATTGTGCCTCTTCAATGCAATTTGAGACAGATAATGTGCATAGAGATCATAGCAGTGTTGCAGAGATTTTTGCTCTTGTTCCTCTTAGGCAATATCTCAGAGACATTACTGTCTCTGTAAACTGAACAATACTAGAGTAATTCTTTACCACCTACTATGAAGTATCTTTGTGCCATCAGTGACTTCAGTGGTACTTCAAAACTCCATATTCAAAGACACAGAGTGATTCTGTTTCTCTTGCTGAAGAGCCATCACTCCTGGAACTGCTACTTCATGAAAGGACAACTGGTCTGAAGCTTACAATATCGATTATTTATATAACACCAATATTACTTTTTAATTCTCTCCAGTACTCCATGAATGACACCAATAACAGTGCCATGTGTCATTTTAATTTGTTACTCTTTTATTATCCTCTTCCATCTGCATCTGGACACTCCGAATGAAATAAGACATTAGGTTGATAGGCACTGTATAAGCACAGAAGAAAAAATAAACCATCTCCTAAGAAGCTCCAAGAGGATACCGAAGCATGGAGAAAGCAAAGTTGCTCACCCAAGCTGGCAGCATTGAAGCCAAATGTTTAAACCATACTATCTGCTAAATATCCTACACTGCTTCCCATTCACTCCAAGGTAGCATCTTCATGCTGCATGTTTCCATTTTACAGAAGTGTACTTGACCTCTAAGATGCACCAAAATGCAGAAAATCACATTATTTGGAAATGTATTTTCACTACAAACAGGTTTAAAAAAAAAAAAAGAAAAAGAAAAAAAACACAGAGCAAAATTTCCTGCTCTATTTTTTTTTAACTGTTTCCAAACAATTACTTATTTTTTGGTTATTTCCTGGCTACTTTTTAAGACAGATCAGTACGTTTGAACCAGTGTGTAAGTATTAATGCTTAGATTATGAGACAGCAATAAGGACAAAAAATTAGCATCTCTGGACTTGCAATGAGAAGGGAGCAAGGGAAGAGCACTTCCACTGTCGCCAAGATGACTTGCAACAAAGTGCACCCAACACACCCATATTGCAGGTACATCTTTCAGGACATTTTACATTTCAGCAGTATTTCACATACACATGTGAAAGAAGAGGAGCTTTGATGTAGATGATAGTGACAAAAGAAAGGCAAAGTCTGCATTTCCATGGGGTTTAGCTTTTAAAAAAATATTTATGAAAGTCACTATTTTACACTTTTTAGCTGAGAAAGCATAAAAGATAAATCATACAGTGTTATCAGCAAATAGGGAGCTAACCCACTGAGGTTAAATGATTCATCCAAGGTCACGTTAAGGAAACTCTGGCAGAAGAAAGAAGTGGCTTTTGATCTCAATCTGATGCCAAAAGGCCATTCTTACACCTTAGGCCCAGGCAGCATTTACCCAAACAGGCAGGATTTGGAATGGAAAAAAAAAAAANAAAAAAAAAAAAAAAAAAAAAAAGGAGTTACTTCATATACTGTAAGAGCTAGCATTGGCCCCTAAAACTGCTTGATATGAACTTTAAGTGTATAGCTGGAGATATTTCCAAGCTGACAATAATGCAACCAGCGATATCACTCAATCTCAGCTGTGCAAAATACCCCAAAATTAAAAAAAAAAAATCAAAATTTTAGCTTGCATATTTCACGATGTGAACCAAAGTATTTTTTTTAATGGAAAAACACACTTGAAATTGAGGAATGTTGCTTAGAATTTTTTTTAACATTAAACAGCAGAGAGGTGTGCAGAGGAAACTCTGTAAGTGGTTGTCAGGCTAATATGCTCACAAAAGAATAGCTAGTACCGTGGGTTTAGATTCCTGGTGTTTTCTCACATTAATTAGATGTTAATCTTGTAAATTATTCAGCACTTCTTCAAAAATATGTTATCCAAAGAGAAAATGGCCCTGAAATTAATTTAGAACACTAGCCATTGCAAACAATTAATATAAACTCTGTACGACCGTGTACGATACTGCTGTTTTCTTATGCAGTGTGGTGAGTGGTTCTTTGATATGGTAATCTAGACAGCAACAAAAGCAAATGTCAAAATAATCTGCTTAATAAAACCTTTTCCAGGAAATCTAAAATAAAAGGTACCCTCCAACTACATGATATAAAGCAAATTTTCTAGAACACGGTCATTACCATGGAAATGAGAAGATTCTGTATCCACAGTTAGCTCATCCCTTCCAGTAGGACAAATAACTAACATCTGCCATCATACCTCTCCAGGGGAAGGAATGTGAATGTTCTTTTGGATGTTTTTTTCCTTATCACGCACTCAAACATATGCACGTATGGACACAAATATAGAGACGCTGCTGTAGGTTTATTTAAGCAAAGACCAGTCAAAGAAATACACTGCAGTGCTAACAGTGCTTAGTTCCTATCTTCTGCAATGCTCGCCTCCCAGAGACTCATCTCCTCCTAGATGGGGATGCCAGGGAAGTAAAGTGTAGCCTTTAGCCCAGAAATTCTGTGGCTTTTCGAAAGAGGACAGATAAGTATAAAAACAATCAAAAAGCAGAGAACTGTCTAAATCAACAACTGCCACACAAACAGGCTATTTATTGAGACATATCAAGGGGAAAACAGGAAAACTGGTGACAGAAAGGACAAACATTTTTAAATGTTTCTAGAAGAAGAATTGTCATCAATTCTGCCCAGTTAAATCCCACCTTCTGCACAAAGTTAGACAAATGGTAAATTATCAGGGGTGGATTTACACTACTTAATTTAACTCACCTACCAATAAGTGTTAAAGCTGAGGAACTAGCCTTCTGAGCTTCTTGCAGAGGGGAAGAAAGAGGGTTCTCCAAAGAATGATTAAAAGCGATACGCTGACTTAAGATTCCTACCTGCAGGTGGTGCAGCCTCAGAGCTCTTTTCCTTTTAACTGCAAAGGTTTCACCTCCCACATCATTCAACATTCACTTATTCATAACTTCCCCAAATCAATATTCCTCAATTTGGAAGTAGCTGCCTGTTTTCCTCAAAGTTGTGTGCACCCCTTGATATGAAACCATTTGTTCTTCTCACCAAATCTGGCAGAGGTCTCAAAGTACTGAGTTTCTACAAATATTGTCAAAGTATATGGCTAGGTAGAGGAGAGAGCCCCTATTACACTACATGCTGTGGCATGAGCACCAGCCTTTCTTAGACAATAAGGGATCCATGCACAAACTCCACCTCTGAAGCAAACTCATAAGAAACTAGGGTTTGGTTTTTGCTGTTAAGAAACCCAGTGTGGCCAAGAGATGGACTGTACTTCCACAAAAAGAGGAAATAAAAATCAAACCTCAAATTGAATCTGGAGACTCTGCCTTGGTTTATATTATAACTTTTTTTTTCTTATATATCATGAATTTTGCCTTTCAGAGATTATTTCTTTCAAACAGTACTGTCTATCTGAAAGAACAGAGTCCAATGAGAACTTCAATGCCTGTTTCCAAAGAACTTCAATCTTAGCAAACATAGACTTACTTGACAATAAATGTCTTCCAGCTAACCTTAAGACTTGGAATGAGAGCTGACAGACGTGATTTATTTTATATGGCAGTTCATCTTAAAGAAAAAAAAAAAGAAGCAAGCAAAAGAAAGAAAACAAAATATGGAAGAGGATTAAAAGAAATTAATATTTTCCATATTATCCAGTTGAATAAAAGGAAAAACATTATTTGGGTCTAAACTAAAATTGTTTGTTTGGCTTCAGAATGAAGTGTTTCTGGTTGCGTGTGTTTGCGTTGTGAAGAAGGATGGGACAAAATCTTTAGAATTTTTTTTTTTCAGTATTTATCTGTATTTTACTGAGAGATGCCATTTCAAAAGTGACAGTCAAAACCTGAGTTTTAAAAAGCATGAAAATAAAGATTTTCTTCCTAAGGGAAGATTTCAGCTTTCTTGAAACGAAATATTTAATTGATATTTGTGCAGGAGGGAAGAGGCTTAATTTCATTCATCCAACCCTGTCCAGGTAAATTAACAGCATTTAGTCCAAACCCCTAAAAACTGTTAAATTTTATCCTCCCTTAAAAAAAAAAAAGTTTTCTCCAACTCAATTTGGAACAAAACAATCTCCTCTCTTTATCAGTCTATAGAACAAGCCAACAATGCAGTAATGTAGCTGAACAAATTGAAAAAATTTTCTTAGGAGATTCAATTTTCAGTTAATATCTCTTCTCTCTACCCTGCATATACTCAATAAGCAGTCGAGGCCAAAGAATAGAATGGCTGTGTTTAGCTGCTTTTGCCTTTGCCTTAAGCTTCACTTCCCTTGCTCCCTTGGCAGTACATCTGCCTGCTTCTGTCATGAAGACATCACCTTTCGGAAAGGACACAGAAAAGCTATTTGTCATCATCCCATGAGGGGCCTGTATCTGGTAGCTAGCACTGTCCTCTCACTATTACATCCCAGATTAAATGCAAGTTACCGGCTGCCACACAGGGTTGGGTTTTTTTTCCTTCGCAGCTTGTGTCATCCTGAAGCACGGCAAGAGGACAGGACTCGTTCTGCAGCCCTTCACTCCCAGGAGCTGTAAAAGGACTCGGCATCAGGATGCTCAGAGCCCTTTATGGTTGGAGGCTTCTTCAGCTCCACAAAGCTGTAAATGTTTTTACCCTCAGATTTCTACAGCAGCTTCTTATCATGTTCTTTCCTGTCAGTATTGCTCAGTTTGTTGCTGTCTGGGAATGGGTGAACGCAAGAGCTTTCTACTACTTTTCAAAGTTTTCCTCCCGGGTGAAACCAGATTCCCTTGCCTTCCTCTGACATTTCAATAGCTTGAGTTGAATCTGGAAAGCCTCTGAAAAATCAGTTCATTTCAACTAATCACCCCAACAATTGGAAATTTTTGAGGATTATCCCAAACCACAGGGTTTACCTTTTTCTCCTCAGTCTTTGAGACTTTTTTCCCCTAAACAACTCTCCCTTCCACCTCATCTGTTTTCTTTCATCTGAGCTCTGCAGCAAAGACAAACCTACAGCTTCCTCTGTTCCTATGTTTTATATTCATTTCCAGACGGAATCCAGGTACTCTGATGTCTGTGCTTAACACAACTTCATGTGCTTTGCCTTAGAGCGAAGCAATACTGGTAAAACCTCAAAATAGGCAGGATTTCATTTTTCAGCCACCCCCACAAAAGCCTGACCAAAACATTTAACAGTAGCAATAATGCAAATCAAAGAAGCTGAATTAAATTGTTTACCCGCTGGGAAAGACTGGTGCCAGCAGATACCTGGATTAACACATGTGGCCCGAAAAGCAATGTGGTTACCCACCTACTAACCCACAAGGGAGTAAATAGTGTTTTAGTTGCATTTAACCCCATCAGAACGTGAGGCGTTTTGTGCTGTTAACATGAGACTTACAAGATTTCTAAGCAGCGCCTTGTCTGCTGATGGAGCTGACCAGAGCAGAGATTAAATGAGTTGAAGACCTGCTGCTTTTTTTTTATTATTTTTATTTTTCTGGTCAGGAGAGTTCCCGCTGAACTGGATCCTGTCAGGTGCTTGCAGCACAATGGAAAGATCTTGCTCACCATTACTGGTGTGCTAGTAAAGCTAATGTTACATGGCAAAACATTGCTTGCTTTCTTTACCTAAGAAAATGCTCACCAAAGGGAAAAATGGCTAAATGATTATTGCAATTTTTTATGCAAAGAATTTGGGATAAGCATGTATTACTAACCCCTTAAATCCATTATGAAAAATTATCTTCTTACAATCCAAATAGTTGGAGGCCTGATTAAATTATCAATTTCTCTTAGCTGACATCCAATGTAGAGCCCTAAAAGAGCTGGTAAAGAAAACACCTCATCACTCTGCCAGAAGTTCATGCTGCTCAGCATGTCCTGTTATATGCCTTTAATCAGGAACGATGGCTGTTATGTCCCTTTTTATAAGAGAGTCAATGCATGAGCGTGTGATTTGGGCTTTAGTCTTGCTGCCGTGGGATGTCAGATCCAGCCACATACTGTACACGTATTCAGGTGAGAACAAGAGGAGGAACAGGGAGAAAATAGCTTAAATATAAAGGAGCTAATATCCACCTGGGTTTCTGCCTCACTCACTTCACCGGTCTCAGAGGAACTAGACACTGCACAGAATCGGATGGAATTTGCCATGCTAAAGATCACTATTATACTTTTTAAAAAGAAGGATCATTAGGCATGATCCAGGTCCAACTAAAAAGGTTTGTATTCTATTTCCCATATATGTGGTTTAGCAGAATCTTCCTTCGCCCCTCCTGACCACTATGCATTTACATGAGAGGATAAGACCCTTAATTTAACAGCAGGGTTAATAACTGAAAAAAGGAGGTTTTTCTATCAATATTCCCCACAAGATGAGATGGATTTGGAAACATGAACTCCACCCAAAATGTCAAGATTTCAGAATCTTTCAGCATTTTTTTACTTAAAAGGAAAGGAAGCCTGAGAGAAAAAGCACAGGATCTGGAGATGATATTCAGGGCAGGGATCCGAATCTGGTTCCCCCATAGCTCAGTTTGAATAACCTGGGCTCTAAGCTAGCGTCTGTTCTGAGATCTTCCTCCCGTCAGCTGACATGTTTCCACAAAAAGTTTTCATTTTGATGAATTTGCCAAGGAGACAGTTCTGCTGAAAATGCCCTTACCAGGTTTGGATCCATCTCCATGGTAATTCACATATTCCTAGTTTCAATGCTGGCATTTTTTTTTTGTGCATCCATCACTGGTACATGCTGCTGCAGAAATGATTCCATCTGATCCCAAAGTTGTGATGCTCCTGAGTTACCATTTGTGCTTCAAAAGCCAGAGCTCTTCTTTCACAGAAGAGTCTGAGGAGGTTTAGCTAAAGCTAAGGCCTGTGATCTGCCACCCCTTCTGAGCCTGGTGTGGGGACATGGTTTCCTGCTGGGGACCATCAAGTGCCAGTGAGCGAACTGCATAGACTGAACTATGAATCATGGCATGGGAAATAATAATAGTCAAGACTGTCCAGTTTTCCATCTGCTCCAAGGGCGCAGACAGAAGGTTATACTGCCGAAGCAGCATGCTGCTTGCTATTCCACAGTGAGCCAACAGCAGCTGAAGACACCGCTTAAGCCTGTTACATGAGTTCAAACAGGATAGAGCTGTCAGAAACTAGGAAGAGTAATGCCACCCTCTGGGCAGTTACCACACAGAAAGGAAAGGAAGGGATGAGGGCCGAGCAAAAGTGGCAAAAACTGATAAACTTTTGCCAGCAAGAGAAGGCAACTAAATTCTACCTCAGCCTCAGCTGACCCAGCTGCTTCACCAAGGTAGTGACAACCCTGGTTTTCCCTGCATCCTTCCTGTTTGCCCTTTTCCATGCCCCATTGCACAGGGACATGCAAGCTGAACTTCAAAGCTGCACCAAACATGGTACATCTGCCCATCACACACCCATGTACCTCTGTCAAAGGACCAAGTTCAACTGTCATGCAGAGCCCTCTCTTCCACACAACTTCTCCTGGTATTCAGGACTGATTAAACACTAGTTAGCAGCTCCAGAAGCTAGGCAAAGCAAATAGTGAGGGCTAAAAAGCTTTCAAATGCAGTGAGGAAGTGCAAGAAAGTGTCCAGAAAACCTCGTATATTGAGCAAAGGGCACTGTCCCATCCCTTCAGTTTTGCGTGTTGATTCAGAACTTCCCAGAGCCCCTTTCAGGCAAATTATGCATCGTACCCAAAACTGTATTTGGAAGTTTTACAAGTGAATATTAATCAACATGTCAGCTACTAATGTTGAATCACTGACTTCAAATCAGAAAAAGTGCTGTGCTCAGCATTTCTAAAGGATATTTCCAAGAGCTTAGATCAAGATTAAAAAGCTGGAAAAGTTTTAACTGTTATTATTTTTCACTGCTAGAAACTAAGCTGAAAGTTTGGCGATACAGTAAGAAATTACAATTATAAAAGCCAAGAAATAATAAAAACTAGGGAAAGAGGTACCTGTCCAAGAGTTCTGCCAAAATAAACTGCAAAGCCCTAAAATTACATTAAGATGCTTGCAACTAGCATAAAAATATAATGTATCTGCATGTGAAGTCAACTTAATACACAGAGAGCAAGAGATCTTTCCTTCTAAGCTTCATACCAGGCCAAAGATTTGAAATGAGTAGCAAGTAGCTGCACTTTTTGCTTTTAGCAATTCTCTTTCTCTCCCTCTAAACATTATTTTTCTAAACAAAAAACTCTAAATTCTTTTGACTGGCAGATCACACACTACAGCAAGTCAGTAGAAATGTTTGCTTTCCTCTGTTATCTTTCCTTCTACAAAGTGTAGTGCTAGGACGCTGAATTCAGTTATGAAAATAAATGCATCACTTCTAAATGTGTGACTAAAGCATAAAGAAGTTTAATACCAGACACCAGCAAAATATACAGTGAGGATTTAGTCATGCACTTTGATACACATGAATCAAGAAGGCTCTTTCTACAGGCTATTACAACAAGCTGTGTGGTTATAAGTTGTCAGGCCTTAAAACACAGAATCAAGGCCCCAAAACAAAACAGACACAGAGATGATAGGAGTGGAGAGCAAGAGAAGATGCAAGATATTCGCAGCAGGATCAAATGAAGAAGTTGCACTGTGTTAGAAGGAGCCTCTGCTTCAAGACAAATATGTAACACTACTCAAAGGAACACAAAAAAGAAAGGCCTGGCTTTTCTCCTGGTCCATTTTACTGCAAAAGTGCCACTGACACACGATTCAGAACACCAAACTTTGCATTCTGGCCAACACTGACACCAGTAGTAAGACTACTTTAAGCAAGACTGGAGAGCGCAGCAGTATGATATATTTGCAAAGCTAATGAGCAATAGCAACCTACAAACTGGAACACACTTGGTTTTAACTTTAAGAAATGTACTCAGGGGATACAGGATGGCAGGTTAAATAAAGGAAATGGCGTTCTCTTCCTCTAGATAACAGCGGTGATGACTACATGCAGCATTTCTTATTTAAATTATATACAACTTGCATCTATAAGGGATTTTGAAAGTAGGCCAGTAACTAACATTAAAGCATTAGACTTAATATACCTGATAACTGAACTGGCAGTAAACAGTACAGATGATTAAAGGCATACAGGTTATAGAAGCATTAAGGAGATTCTGAGGTTACACTTTAATTTTATCAAGACTTTTCAACACCAGCTTTACCAAGGAGACCAATTTTGGGCATTTCTTTTAGCACATGTCTGGACCAGATAAGGAGACAAACACCACAGAGCAAATACAGCGCAGATTTTGCAGGGACATGTGAATTGTATTATTCTAAAGCCATTGTGTGTCACTCAGCATTGGAGTTAAGAATACAAGAGCTGCGAATAAAACACACTGCAAAATTACTTTTCATGAGCATAGACATATAAATCCCTGGGTTATGATTGCCATCTCTGAAATCCATGACCAGTCTGATACAGTCACGACATCTCAGGTAGCAGTTACTGAGCGCAGCGACATACAGATCTGTGCCATTACTGTGTAAGACCCACTGAGATCCCAGTGATTTCACACAGATTGTGACCCTCCCTTTCCTCCTTCCCCTGTGAGCAGTCCTCAGGTCAGGATTTTCACAAAACAGACATAGAAGAAATGAGCAGTGCTAGGAAATCAGTGTTTCTGTCACTCCTAATGTAAGTCCTGAAACTACACGGTCTTCAAAATGGCAGAGAAAAACAGATGGCAGCTCTCATTCCCAGCCTGAACAGAGATGCAGGTGTCAGAACATCTACTCTGACCTGCAGGGCAGCAAACACTCTTCTGGGCATAGTCACCAACATCCTTTCACGCCACAGGAGAGATACACAGGTGGGCAAATAAAAATTAATTATTCATTAAAGTAAGGCGCAGAGTCCAGCTGATTAATATGAAAATGGAAGCACATACTCTCATAATTTGGTGAATTAGATATTTACATCATTAGGTCCTTTTCAAAGACATGTAACTTTCTGGCCATCATAAACAGTAACATGCTGTTCACACCTACATGCCTGTCTGGTAAAGGACTTAAAGCAAAAAAGCAACATTCAGCGCAACAGCGAGAGACCTTGGTGTCTGAGAGGGATGTTAATATAGCATGCCCATTACTCCAATTTAATCTGATAGATTGATCTGAGAAGACGTGTTCAAAGGAAGATCAGCACAGGGAACCACCCATGCCCATCCCACTGAGCTAATAAAAAATAGGTTTGTGATTCCATGACCATATTTGTTCCATTCAACCTCTTCCAGGTGTTGTGGCAAAATAATGTGACAACTTTTCTCAAAAAAATGGCAATAATAAGAAATTAAATGACATGCTCAAAACCCCATAAAGCACCAAATATCAGAAGCCAATAAAGAACGCATAATACCTACTTCATAGTCCCACGCACTGCCTATCCCCCTTATCCTGCACTTCTCACTTCAAAGAAGCTTAAAATACTTCCCTGACTGAAAAGAATTTCCAGACTTTGCACATAGATTATTTCACCCATCAGTAAAAGGCAGTCATTTCTGAAGTAGCATTTAACAGAGCACGGCAGCCTGGAACAAAAGGTGAAGAATAACTTATTTAAATGAAATGTGGGAGGAAATCTAGGAAGGCAGAACTTTCCTCTTAAAATTAGCTCAGGATATCGGGTTAAAAAAAGCTCTGCACGTTGTGAAAATTACAACAAGCCGTTGAAAGACCAAGATCTGAGATGTTCCATGAGTTGCTCAGTCCATCTCCCCCCACCATCCTGATACAGAGATTGCATATTAACTCCACTGCTGAAGGATTTTAGCTAGAAAAACACCAACTGCAGCACAAAAGCCTTCCTTGGTGACCCCTCATGCAACTAGGCTAATTCAAATCAGGCAACAGGCAATGCAAAGTATAACAAGACTGTCATTTGTATGGGAGTTCTTTCTACCAGCAATTTAAAGGCTCATCTAACAGATTTTCCCACCCAATCATGAGTTTGCTGTCCTGAAGCAAAACCCCATGGTTTCTTTTTGGGAAGCTATTTGTCATGTTGAAATATGCCCTGGATTCTCTCTAACATGTCCCTCTCAGCGTAGGTGTGGAAGCACACTGCGGACAGCTGTCTGGCCTGGGAATCCTTCCGTTAACAAACACACGACACACAAACAACATTTCAGTAGCCTGGAGTCATTCCCATCTGACTGCATGGCATTTTTCCCTGCACCCCTATTAACAGATTTCTGCTAAGGGATACAGCTACCAGGCGGTTGAGGGGCTTTGCTAGTTATCCTATCACGTACAAAGTAAGACGTTTCTATTAAAGGCACTCTCTGTGCCAGCAACAAAGGGTTGGCATCATATCCTCGGAGACTTTCTCACACCTGCTACCTAATGCAAAAACCACCACAACTCAGCAGAGTAGAGGAAGGTACAGAGCTCATGGCCACCTCAGGCTGCCAACAAGACAGCTTGTGTTACCTCACATGATTAGAAAAGCCATGAAGGTCAAGTCATCTGACTACCTGAAGACCAACAACTGGAAGGAACACACTATAAAAGGTTCTGATATGAAATTTCATCATATAGCATCATAAAAGAGAGACAAGTTTTGGATATTAGAGTTAATTGGACAGAGCTGATCCCACATAGGAAGAAAACTAACGCTGCAGTAAATGGACAATCACATGATGTGAAAATAACACACACACTTTTTTTTTTTCTTTACAAAGCATCTGTATTCTCAGTACTTAAATGGGAAAGCCAAAGAAGGGAAAGTTCTTCCTTGCAGTGGTAGTTTCTATGGTACCCAGACAATTGTCCATGCTATTATTTTAGGAATTCTCTGCCGCTTTTCTCTTACATTGAGATTTTGTGGAGCAATAAGGAGTTACAGGGTACAAAGCAGGAGCTGTTCGACACCTCGTGAGGTTTGCGTGTCTGAGCAGTAAGAGCTCCGAGAAGTTGAACTGTTGATGATGGCTGCTAGCTGTCAGCTTACACAGCTTCCCCCAGCTAGGGATCATGAAGGGGGTTGCTTGGGATTTTGTCCCATGAAAGCTGGAAGATACTTCAGGGAAAGACTGAAAGACAGATGAAGTTATTGCTCTGTGTTAACAGGAATAGGCGTCTGTCTTAAAGATGTTCACAGACATCTAATGCTAGAAATATTTCTACACAAAAAAACCCAAAATAAAACAAAACAAAACCCCATAGCCGTAGCAGTCTACTCATTCCATAATTCTTTGCTTATCTTGGATATTCTCAAAGATAATTATCCTTGGGAAAAAAAAAGTCATTTATTGACGTTTTCCCCTCCCAACTAATTTATCTTGACTGTTCTCACAACGAAATTAAAACCTCTTTCTCTATTTTGGATTTAAAATAATCTATTGCCTGAAACCAGCCATCAGAAATCCACATTGTAATTTTGCTTGAAGAGTAAAGAGGAGATAAAGAGAGATAAGTCCCTTCCTTGGGATGCAATTATCTTTCATAGCTTAAAAAAAACAATGGTGTAAGAAATCACATATTACAAATGATTAAATACTGTAACATTAAAATCAGCCTGTAACAAAAACCCACTCCAGACAACATTACTGTATCATACCAGTATCATCACTTTCTCACATGATCGGAATTCAGGATTTGTGCATCCCTCCACGTTAGGTATTAACTATTCTAAATAAAACTGACAATGTTTCTACCTTGCAGCAGTAACAAGAAGGTAAGTCACTCTATTGGCAGCCTCAAGAAGGAACTACATCCCCAAGTTATGATGTTGCAAGTTAATTTCACGACTTTCATGGCTGGAATATAACAATATTATTTTATAATTAATACTGTTTGCTTTGTGTCAAAGTCTGGACTCCTTTCCCATAAAAATAACAGGTGGAGAGTTGTTTAAAGGCTTTATTCTTACTGTTGGGGGGGGATCAATCCAGTTCCAGCTCTCAAAATAACATAAACGCCTAAAATAGCCATAATAATTCTAACATCCTTAACTCAACTGTGCTGAAAAGATAAACATCACAAATCACTTTTTATAAAATCATCATCTATGTTAGAATACAGTTCTTTATAGTAGGTCTTTCCTGACCTTGTCTTGGCCTACATAATTCTCTTGGCATCTAACGCAGAATCTTGAACATGCCATTAGAAAGTTCAAGTAGCAGGCATCAAACAGGGATTTACATGACTGGACTTACTGTAAGTATGTGTTCAAGTAGGCATCATTCAGTAGCTTCGCATAACAAAACTTTAATAGTTATGATATAAATACACATAACATCACTTCATAAACACAGAAAAAAAAAAAGTTTGAAGGAATCTTTAGAGGTCTCCAACCCACCATCCTGCAGAAAACATCTATCTGACTGGGATGGGAAAAATCCCATTTCTTATAGTTCACCAAATTCAGTTCTGGCCAACCAGGAAGAAGTCCCCTGGGACAGAAAACCCATCATATTCAACCATCTGTAATACTGACAAAACCAGTACAACTAATAAAATAGTAAGAAGTGCTTCTTTTATCAAAATTCATCAACAAACCTAGAATTGAAGCTGGGATCTTTTAGACAGTTTTACAACAAACATAGTAGCTGTGACTCAGCTGTGGTTAGTGCACTGTAGTATTGATGGCATACCACTGGCTTCCCTAATGGGACATGGGTCTCTCTAGGTCTTGTGTCATATGTCCCAGCCCCATCCGGGTGTCTAAGCTATTATAGAGAATCAGATATGCCATTAATCTGCTATATTAAGTCTGCCTCCCTCAATTCTGAATACACATAGCGTATTTGTTAACAACTTGCTTCTTGCTTGAACTAATGGGACAAATTCACCTAACATCAAGCTCTAGATATCTACAGTTCATATTTGCTCAAAAGTATGAATTTCTGACCAAATATATACAGATCAGGGGCTTTCAGTATTTTATTTCATAATAATAAGGCAATGAAACCTTAAGTAGATCTCATGTGTAGTCTTCTAATGTTTCACAGACACAATATTTAGTGCATAGTTGTGTGTGTTTATCCGTTGCAATCCACAGACTCACTACTGATGATATTGAAGGAGTTCCAAGTGCCCCAAGTCCTTTCCTTCCTCATTTTTTACAAGTGAAAAGCAAAATATTGTAATAGGCACTTCTCTGAAAGAGCTTCTTAAAATAGTATTTGTAAAATGGCCTTTGGTGGATTGCTGAGGTGAGGAGAGAAATAAATTCAGCAACATAAAATAAAAACCCAAATAAGGCCTAGAAAAATTATTTCTATGTCTTAAATGCAGAACTGCTGGAAGTTATACATCACTGTGCTGTTTGTACATAACTTCAAAAAACAAGCAGCAATAAGCTTGTGCCTGTGTCGGAAGCTTGACAGAGCCCTTAGCATTTTCACTTCATTTTCTTTCCACTTCATATTCTGGCCCTCAGCCCACTGCATATCCACGTCCCCCAGTCCCCGAGCATCCCTGTTGCCCTTCTTTCACCTTCTTGGGGCTGCGCTCAAAGGCATGTGCAACCATCAGCCATGGTTTCACAGTTACACAAACCAGATGGAACCTCTTGTTAAGTTCATGCTAGTGTCACGCATGGTTCAAGTCAGAGCCCAGTAATTAGACCGTCTCCTGCTTCTGCCTGCATTTCTCGCTGTTGGAGATACACAGGCATCTTATATAATATTTGGGCTGCCTCCCTAGAGGGCATCCCTAGAGAAAGACTGCCAGCATGTACACAGATACCAATAGCCTCTTAATGTTCAGTACAACAATGCAAATTCACACTAGCAAAGGAATCGGTGCAATCACTTCAATCAGGTCATCTCCACTTTAAATACAGAAGTGAACTTAATAACGAATTAACTCTCTGAACTGCCTTAACCTTCAGCCCCTTCCAGCCATCATTTACTCCTTTGCAAGGGCAGTTACTGCTATAGCTTCTTAGCATGGTTTTAAATTGAAGATTGAAAATGATTTTGAAAAACATTTTGAAAAGGCAACCTCTCTTCAGAGAAGTATTTCTCTTCTCTTGGTAAAACTGCTACTAAATATAAGCAATGCTGTCTTTGAAAACCTACAGAGAGCTAGGAAATGAGACATGATTCCTTAAATATAGCTTCCTATTTCTGAAGTGTACCTTTACCTAATACGTCCATAATGGCTAGAAAAGAATAGGACTGTGTAGGCACTTGAGCGGTGCTAGAAATGGGGAGGAGGAGGTGTTGCTTGCCTAGATTATTTCTAATAATGAAAAGGTTTTCATGGAGCCTTTAACCAACTAGAAATTGTATAATACATATTTAATCTTCTTTTTTAAGATCTTCATAATCCCTCCAATGAAAGTAATATTATTATCAACTGTCATTGGAGAGTTAATGATGAATTTTGTAATTTCATGGATATTTTTTGAAAGATTATCCCTCATGAAGATGATCATTACTTCCTTGTAACACCATTTGTGTTAGTTCCTTCGTTAAATTGCAGCTTGTCCCAGGAACAGAGCTTAGTTATGCCGGCCATACCCCACTGTTGACAATGACTGTCTCAGAAGCACATCTCTTAGGACTTAATGCATTAAATTCAGACACATAGGATCCTGATAAAAAACAGTTTAAAAAAAGACAGACAGACATTTCTTTCATGACTGAATGCTTTCTTTCCCCCACCTCCAGTTTTTCTGTCCAAAAGTATTTTGATTCCTAAACACAATATTTCAATTTAGGTCATTTCTACCCAAACTGCACTTCATTATTTGCCATTTCTTGAAACAAACCACTATAATGCTGTGCTACTCTTGCCTGTTAAAGCACTTTGCATCATGAGCTGCAGCAATCAAACAGGTAAGGAGTAGGAGCTGATGTGACCACAACTTACGAGTGCCAGGGGAAAGAAAGAGACACAATCAGTATTCCTGACCACAGAGGATATTCTAGCTAACCAATATAAGACACAGTTCCATGGTTGGAAATCAAAACTGAGAAAAAGACTTGAGGAGAGAGATACACTGTCAACTACCTACTGACTGATATAGATGGCCCATTTCTTGAAGGTTTTAACTCAAGACTGAGTATCTTTCTAGAAGAGACACTAATTTTGGTATGATTTACCAGGTGGGATTTCACAATGTGCGCAGTACAGAGCATCTGGGGTGATTATGGGGGTGCCCTCTTGTCATTCATCTCTCTGACTCATCATGGCTTTATCACCCTCTCCCATTTGTAATAAACTGCCTCCATCTTGAAGACAACTTGACTCATCACGTCCAAAGTCACCCATCAGCTCCTGCACGTATATCTTTATTCAAAAGGGCTTGGCAGAGACGATTTCCTGAAGCACCAAAGCCACCTATCTCTCTCTCACTCCCTCTATCCTTCTCTCTTGATCTCAAACCTTGCTGCCTTTGGTGCAGTGACATTTACCTGAATTGCTACCACATCCCATTATTCGTCCTTCTCTTTTTCAGTTCTCCTTATTTGGCCCTTCACAGAAAAGTGACAGATTGCATTTATTTATTTATTTATTTTGTCTGAAAGTTGACTGCAGTCTGAATTTCAGATGCAACTTCTGCAAACAGTGCTATAGATTTTCCTCTCCTGCCCAAGTCAAACATCAAAGGCATTTGAAACATATTGCCAATTATAACACTGCTTACAAATGCCATATTCATGTGTTCTGAAGCACATTCCAAATAACATTTGTAGTGGATTATATAAAAAGCAGCCATCATTTTCTCTTTAGCTATAGAGGCAAATTCACCTGCTGCTCCCTGTATAGCAATGAAATTCATAGTGACAAACAAACAAAAACTCCCAAGTTGAGACAAGATGTCTCATTACCATGGCAATAACATGGTCGATGCTATTAGAATCTTAGTCTCTATCTATATACGATGACTTCTGGGGAAAGAACAAATTACAAAATCACAGAATGGTAGGGGCTGGAAGGAACCTTCGGAGATCATCTAGTCCAACCCCCCTGCCAAAGCAGGTTCACCTACAACAGGTTGGACAGGAACGCATCCAGGCAGAGTCTGAATATCTCCAGAGAAGGAGACTCCACAACTTCTCTGGGCAGCCTGTGCCAGTGCTCTGGGCACCCTCAAAGTAAAGAAGTTTTTCTTCATGTTGAGATGGGATTTCCTGTGTTCCAGTTTGTGCCCATTGCCCTTTGTCCTGTTACTGGGCACCACTGAAAAGAGTTTTGCCCAATCCTCTTGACACCCACCCAATAAGCATTGCTGAGATCCCCTCTCAGTCTTCTCTTCTCCAGGCTAAACAGACCTGGGTTTCTCAGCCTTTCCTCATAGGAGAGGTGCTCCATTCCCTTGATCATCTTCGTAGCCTTCCGTTGGACTCTCTCCAGTAGTTCCCTGTCTTTCTTGAACTGGGGAGCCCAGAACTGGACACAGTACTCCAGATGTGGCCTCACCAGGGCAGAGTAGAGGGGGAAGATGACCTCTCGTGACCTGCTGGCCACGTTTTTTTTTTTTAATGTATCCCAGGATACCATTGGCCCTCTCGGCCACAAGGGCACATTGCTGGCTCATGGTCAACTTGTCCACCAGAACACACAGGTTCCTCCCTGCATAGCTGCTTTCCAGCAGGTCAACCCCTAACTTGTACCAATGCATGGGGTTATTCCTCCCTAGGTGCAGGACGCTACAGTTGCCCTCGTTGAACTTCATTAGGTTCCTCTCTGCCCAACACTCTAGCCTGTCCAGGTCTCACTGTATGGTGGCACAGCCTTCTGGTCTGTCAGCCACTCTTCCCAGTTTTGTGTCATCAGGAAATGTTCTGAGGGTACACTCAGTCATCCAGGTCATTGATGAATATATTGAACAAGACTGGACCCA